>CM068963.1:54799705-54816309 GCA_035128595.1 Eptatretus atami
TGACCGGTACTATGATGAAAGTGTCAAAAACGTGGCAAGGCTAAGCCGTGCTGGCAAGGATGCAAGTAGGCGACACCAGCTTTCAACAGAAACACCACTGCCACCACAGAAAGTGACGCTAACAGTAACAGCAAACACAGGTCGGCTACTCATCTGACATCTCTTTGTGTGAAGACTTGTCGAAAGAAGGTCACAGAACTAACGCAAGGAACACACCCGAAACTCGTCATCACTGCCTAAAGACCGGCAGTCCCACATGAAGTAAGCGCGTACTCAAGAGGACAAGACAAGGAGCCTCAAACAACACATGGGAGCTGATGTCGTGATAGCTCAGCGGATGATAGCGTTGGCGTCAACTAGGATGAAAAGCATAAACCATCAGTTGTGTGTGACGAACTGATCGTTCTTCGTGTTGCTCGTCATATTCTACCATCAACAAACTCACCATGTCGAATAATGATGGTTCGAGTCTATGCCTGTCGACAATTTTGGAGCATCAAAGGCCGACATCACAGCAAAGGGAGGAAATTCAGAGCAACTCCTCTGGGCAAATACACGTGCGACCTGACCGCGGCTGTGACACCTCAGCGGTTCTCATATATGTGGGCATAGGTAACGGCAAAGGCAGCGCTGAAAACAAGATGCGACTCGTCATCCTGTTTATCCCAAGTCTTGGAGATCCTGAAGGGCAGAGATGAATGAATTGTTTTCCGAGGGCCACAAGGTTCAATTGTGCTTGTTATGGGTCAAACAGACAAGCAATATGTCAGCCATTCATTATGACTGTACTGGTCCTCCTCCAAGATGTCAAACAAGAAGATCACAGCTGCACGACTACAATGAAAGGACGCTTCCTCCCACAACTGAGTCCGTTCCTTCAGACGATGTACACCGGCACATTACCAGACGATCATCTGGAAGTCTGGCTGTGTCCGCCTGACCCAACCCAGTCTGGATCCTGTTCGGATATGCGCTGCGTCGAAAGGATGAATCTGGATCAGGGGTTGGTTCCAAGTGACAGTGGCAGAGCAGTGCCACCTTGTCCCTGTTGAAGTTCCTGCATAATCATCAAATGTGGATGTCGTCAAACACGCCATGCTCACGGCCAGATGTGGATGTCTTGTGGACCCAAGTCGCCTGCTCCATGTTCTGGCAGCTTGCAAACGGGAGTGACGACTGGCTGCAATGAGCGAACAAACAACCGGCAACTCCCACCTGATGAGAACGATCCGATGACCGGATCCGATGACACGTAAGGCTTAATTGCTATCTCTGCTTGTTATATCCTTTCAGCCATCGCAATATTTCAATTGTGTACTCAATATTACGATGTTTATGTGTGGAAAAAATGCATATTGGTTTGAAAGAAGGGAATATTGGTTCAAAATTAATGAAAATCCGACAATAAATGAATAATAGTATAGGTCAAATAAATGTGTTGGCGTGCACCAGTACCTCTGTTGTGTTCAATATTGGAAGGATTTAATACTGTCCGCAAAAGTAGGCATATTTTTGATGAAGCGTCATTCTTTTTTTAAATGTGTATAAAAAATTCCCTAAGGTGCGACTTTGCACCATCTTGATTTATTATTATCAGTAGATATCAAACACCTAGAAACAACAAGAAAACATTTTATATACCAAAAAACACACCTCAGCCCAATATCATACTTTTTCCACTGGACTAAGTAGGCATGGGCTGGTTTTGGTCTGTACCACGATGGTACTGCACAGGGTGGTGTGGCACAGGGATGGAGACGAGAGAAGCGATGGCGAAGAGATGCAATGGTGATGAGGAGATGGCCTCCACAATCTCTCCATAGTCTGCACAAGAAAAGTGACAAAGCAGAGAGAGGGTGCTGGTATCTCTTCTGGTAGAAGCCCTTGTTCTCGAAAAATCACGATCTCCTCGCGCACATATTCGGATGTCGTTTTTATAACCTCAGGGCTTGCAATCATGCAAGGCGGGTCCCTCTCATTGGCTGCCCGCTACCAGTAGGCTGCGCTGGCTTTCAGGCCGATCTGCCCCTCTTAGCTCACTGTACAGTCCTGGCCTGCAGTCCTTGGCCATACAGCCCACGTCATTCTTTACATAACAAGTGCCTTTCTGGTGCCTTTGTGCCCACAAGTCTTCCACCTGGCCTTGCTTGGACAGGAGGTTTTACAAGACATGTCCTACCTATACAGTCTCCCTCCCATATGATTCATCTTTCGCGGTTTCGCTGTATCGCGGATTTTTAACTCTTACATATCTAATTTTATATCGCCGATTTTCGCTATATCACGGGATTTGTGCGGTATATATGTATTTATATATTATTATTATTATTTATGGTATAAATAAGATTCTCTAGTCCTAAATAATATAATAAACGTAAAAAATTAAAAAATAATTAAAACATATACAAGATATAATACTGTACATGTGTACAGTTGAGAGAGTAGACAAAGAGTCGTGCGTATGGAAAACGCAGATGCGGCCGTTCCACTTGCGCTAGTTTACCCACGTGAGATCGTACACCGCACGCTATTGGCTGATGGATGGGAGGCGACCAACCAGAGCATGGTGTTCTGTATCCTGGTTCTGATTGGCTCAGCGACGTAGCATTTCTCTGCATCTCCCGCGCATAGCATGCATTCAGCATCTGCCTTGTCCATTTCACATCGATGTGCGATCGCTACTCGTAGTGTTATCTGCGGTGTTTGTGTTTGTGTGAATTGTCCGTGAAAGTTTTTAATTTATTTCACCCTACATGCCGCCCAAACATTCTGCCACCTTCTAAGGTTTGGCACTGAACCTAAGCGGCAGAGGAAGATGCTAACCATCGTACAAAAAGGGCAACTTCTCGACATGTTAAAGCAAGGGAGAAGCTTCGCTGCTGTAGGCCGCATTACGGCATCAATGAATCTGTTTAAGAGTACTAGTAAGGGCCCGTAGGCGGGCCCTAGGTGAGTGCCCGTAGGTGGAGTGCCAGTTGTGCAGCCTCTCTCTCGCCCTCTCTTCTCGCCCCCTCTCTCTCGCCCCTCTCTTCTCGCCCCCTCTCTCCTCTCTCTCGCCCTCTCTCGCCCCCCTCTCTCATCCCCCCCCCCACTCTCATCCCTCTCTCTCCCCCTCTCTCCCCCCTCTCTTACCCCCCTCTCTCCCCCTAGTCTCACCCTTCTCTCTCCCCTCCTCTCTCGCCCCCACTCTCATCCCCCCTCTCCCGTCCCCCTCTCTCGCAGATATTGGTCGACAGATAAATGGCCGTAACTTGGGAACCGCTCGTCCGATTAATATCAAACTCGAAAAGGCACATCTGAGGTCCCAGCAATATTCCTGGCAAGTTTCAATCAGATCGGACCGTCAATCGTGCAAAACAATAAAAATAATAAAAAATAAAAATAAATCAATAAAGAAACATTAATTGTGACGTCATTCGTGATGTCATAGCACGTGTCTTGTCATTGGTCGACAGAATAATGGCCGTAACTTGGAACCGCTCGTCGATTATTAAACCTCGAAAAGGCACATCCGCGGGTCCCCAGCAATATTCCTGGCAAGTTTCAATTAGATTGGACCGTCAATCGTGCAAATAATAAATAACATTAATTGTGACGTCATTCGTGATGTCATAGCACCGTGTCTTATCATTGGTCGACAGATAAATGGCCGTAACTTGGGAACCGCTCGTCCGATTGATATCAAACCTTGAAAGCACATCCGCGGGGCCCCGGCAATATTCCTGGCAAGTTTCAATCAGATCGGACCGTCGATCGTGCAAAAAAAAAAAAAAAAAAAGAATAAATAAATAAACATTAATTTGTGACGTCATTTCGTGATGTCATAGCACTGTGCTTGTCATTGGTCGACAAGATAAATGGCCGTAACTTGGGAACCGCTCGTCCGATCAATATCAAACCTCGAAAAGGCACATCCGCGGGTCCCGGCAATATTCCTGGCAAGTTTCAATGAGATCAGACCGGCGGTCGTCGAGAAGCGGCGGTCGCGAGACAGACAGACAACAACACACACACACAACACACACACACACACCACATACACACACACACATGCTGGAATTATAGATAGATAGGAAGTGTTAATAAGAGTATGAGAAAGGTTATAAGAGTGTGGGAAAGGTTAATAAGAGTGTGGGAAAGGTTAATAAGAGTGTGGGGGAGGTCATAAAGCTTTAAATATATATATAAATAAGAAAATAAACATATGGTCGCTACTTCGCGGATTTTCACTTATCGCGGGGGGGGGGGGGCGGTTTGGAACGTAACCCCGCGGATAAACGGGGTGACTACTGCTTTATGATGGACTGTTCCTGCCCTCTCAGTGCAACATATACATCGGACTTAACCCTGATGTGTCCCTAATTCAGGTGTAAATATAACCTACTTGAGCACACGGACTAAGCTATTCTTAACACATTCTAAACCTGGACCCCACCCCCCCCCACTCCCTTACATGTAACAGTATTATCCCACCATTGCTGTGAACTAGTAAATTTATCTTTATAGGAAACCACAATGTTCCATTTTTTTTTTAAAGTAGTTTAAAATAGCGTCATCAAGTAAATTATTAAATTTACAATAGGTATTCTTATGCTTGGGCTGAGATGCGCAGGTTCTTAAAAGGATTGAAAGGTGATCTGAATCCCCAGATGCACAGATCTGTGATGATTAGAGTTCATGTTCAAGTATGCAATTTATATAAAGTTTGTGTAGACGGGCCAGCACAAGATTATTCTGTATACAGCGACCCCAGTGGAAGGATGCTCTAAGCGTCATATATCTACATACTTAAGTTGATGTAGTAGTCTTGTCAGAAACACTGCAGAAGCAGGATGGGGTTCAGCACCTTTTCAGTCTAAAACAGGTTAAAGGGTGCAATTAAAATCTCCAATGCAGACACAATTGTTATTAAATTGTTCTGGTTTTCAAGTGCTTGCATATGCATTTCTATGTTTCAATTATTCTGCTTTCAAGCTATGGGCGTATACTTGGGGGCATAAACATGAAGAAACATATAAACTCTTACAATATTGACATTCTAACGATGTCAAAAAAAAACCTTTTGCAGTCATTTAAAAATAAGTAAGGATGGAGAAAAAGAGCAACCAATAATTATTGCTATGCATCGTTTAAGGGGTGGGATGAAGATCTATAAGTTGGTTCGTGACAGGGATGAGGATAGTAAGGACATGAAAGGGAGGAGGTTGTTGAGGGTGGTAATTAAGTATGGTGGCAGGAGCCTCATAACAGAGAGGGGACAGTGTTGAAGGTATGGGAAGGATATTTCAAGGAGCTTTTGAATCGGGGAGGTAGCAACGGTGAGCTGGATATTCTGTTATGTAGAGGGGAAGGTGGAGTTGGTGAATATCATGGAGGAGGAGGTGCGGACAGCAATAAAGAGGATGAAGAAGGGAAGCACAACAGGCAGGAAGGCAGGAAAGTTCTCTCATCCCACTCATGTTTATCATGGTAATGGAGCTGGTAAACAGGAAGGTGAACTTGAGATGTAGTATGGGGAGGATGCTGTACGTGGACAATCTGGCTGTTGTAGCAAAGAGGAGGTGGAAGATGTAGAAAGTACTTGGGGAGTGGACGGAGGCATTTGGGAAGCTTGGGCTGAAAATGAGTATGGAGAAAATTGAAGTGATGTGGGTCAGGTAGCAGAGAAAATAAATTAATATCAGGTTCGAGGGGAATGAGATCAGACAGAGAAAAAGGTTTGAGTGCCTTGGGGGAACAGTAACCAGGGATGGTAAGTCAGAGGCCAATGCCCTGCAGAGGATTCAAGTAGGTGTGAATTCATGGAGGAGGGTGGGGGGAATAATGCCAGATGGAAAGATATCAAGGAAATTAAAAGGGAAAGTTTTGTTGTCTTGAGTGATGCCAGTCTACCTTTCCGCTCTCAAGATTGTGGCACTGACAGAGACAACAATAGATGTTGCAGGTCTACGAGAACAACTTGGTCAGGCGGATTGTGGGAGTGATGAGGGTGGATAAAAGGAGGATGGATGAACTGAGGGAAGAGATTTGTGTGCAGATTAGCTTGACAGGGAGATTGTTAAAAAGCCTGCTGAAGTGGGCCGGACACTTGGTGGAGATGGAGGAAGAGAGAATGGCAAAGAGATTGAGGAAGCAAGGTTGAGGAAAAAAGGTAGACAGTGGTTGAGATGGTAAGATTGGGTGAGGAGGGCTATCAACAAGGTGGGGGTGGTTGGAGAGTGGAGAGAGTTGGCTGAGGACAGTGGGATGTGGAGGAGTATCGTGGTCAAGGCAGGGTCGAAGCTTGGTAGTGTTGGGAACTCACCCCTTATAAAGGGCAGAGAAGGAGAAGAAGATCCTTTATGGAAGCCGCTGTTACTAAAACAACAATGTTCTGGGAGGATCTTACACCATTCAGCTACACAACAGTCATTTGCATGAGTCTCTTGTAAAAGGGCTCTATCAATTTTTTTTCACAAAATATTCCTCACCTGAATCTTTTGTACAAAGTTAAATGTTTCATTTTACATTTGAACTGCAAATTAGAAGACTCATATAAGTAGCTTTAGAATGAAAAATATACAACTCATTCTTTACCTTTTGTCTGCATTTCTTCAGCCGATGATGCTGAGATGGATTAAAATTATATTCATCAGGGTGTCAAATAATTTTTTGGGGATATTATGTATGAATTCAGGCAAATCTGCGAAAAAAGATTGCAAAATAACATTTATTTTCCTGAAGTCACATTAAGAAATTGCTTCATCTCAAAAGGAGAGATTTTGGGAAGGGTCCCTTCTTTACAACCATCACATTCTCTGAAGGTATCTTCCACATCAGAGGGGTCTGATACTGCATCGCATTGATCTTCATGCATTCCTCCATCACCAGCCTCAACACACCTTTCCACATTGTCAGTCGAGGCTGATTCAGTGGGGTCAAGTGACGGTTGAACAGAAACTGGTTCAGCGGGTACCACTTCTACTGCCAACTGCTGCAGTAACCATTTCTGGTTCGTTGAGTGAAGGTGTTGGGTCATTAGGGGATGACCTCCTCAAAAACTGAAAAAAATATTTTGAGCAGTGAGAGCTGGAGCCAGACTAAGAGGGATAGGATAAGATGAGAGCTAGCTGAAATCGGTTGCCAATTTTGGTCAGCAGATTTCTTAATTGGTTGTTCATCTTTGTGTGTTGAGCCAAATACCTTTTTCCTCTTGATCAAACAATTTGGAACTCATCCGAACCATTGAGATGATTGTGCTGAGGGAGAGCGATCAATTGGTTGGTTGCATGGAAGGGTTATCATCAGGTACCATAAGGGGAGGGTAACAATAAGCTATTGAGGAAGGATGTTTACAATTAGTTACCATTAAAGAAGGACAAGGATCAGTGGTCAGAGGAGGAGGATCATGATTATTTGGGAGGAGGGCGGCCCGATTAGGTTCGGCAAGATTTTATTTTGGGGGACAGTCCTGTTTAATATGTCTGAGACAGCCACATCCAAAACATTTAAAACACATTCGTGAATCATAATTTGTATATTCATTGGTTCACGAAAAATATTTTCACGAAAAATATGTGACCACTATATTCGTTATTGTTGTGTGTCTGTCTGTCTGTCTGTATGTATGTCTGTCTGTCTGTCTGTCCCGAGCATAGCTCCGTGGGTTTTGATCCGATCCTGATGAAATTTTGGTGGGAGGTTTATATCATGATCTAGTTGTGTTTATGGTGGGTGGTGCGCCCATTAAAACATGTGTTTTTAGGGGTAGCCGATTTCAATTTGAATCTTCTCCTAGGGGTTTTGTCGAATCTGACAGGGGTTTCGGTATTTGGTTAGCCCAATGGCACCTGCATAGCCCCACAGAGCTCGATTTTTCATTTTCGTCCCAAGGTCAAGGCCACAAGGTCACGGTCACAAGGTCACGAACTTAGAAAATTGCGATTTTGACATAAAAATCCATCTTCTCCGAGGGGGTTGTCGAATCTGGCAGGGGTTTCGGTATTTGGTTAGCACAATGGCACCTGCATAGCCCCACGGAGCTCGATTTTTCATTTGTCCCAAGGTCAAGGTCACAAGGTCAAGGTCACAAGGTCATGAACTTAGAAATTTCGAATTTGACATAAAAATCAGATGACCGCCCAACTTTGAGAGCTCGGATGACAATATTTTTATGCATAATCTTGAGGTCATTCACCACCTAAAGTCTTGAAACCATTTTGCTCTATCTCGAACACCTTGCCTGTGGCGCCCCTACAAGTTTGTTTTTTACGCTGATTTCATCAAAGTATGGATAATCCGAGGAGTGCGAATGCCATTTATATAGCCTATATGACGTTATATTGTTCCTGAATGTTCCAGAGGAAGTTTTGCACCAAAGGTCATAATCTTGACCTTTGACCTTTAAAGGTCACAAAGGTCAAATTTTCAAAGTTGTGGGAATCGAACCGGGTTTTCGACCTTCTTCGACTAACTAACTCCAATAAGCTATAGCACATATCCTGTTCTTATTTTAATATCCACATTGTTTTGTGACCTTTAAAGGTTATGCAAAGGTCAAATTTTTAAAGTTGTTGAACGAAACCGGGTTTTTGACATTTTGCAGCTAATAACCTGTCACTCGTACCACATCATGTTGATCATTTTTATAACTTGGTCAAACATTATCACATTGTCTCATCCTTACATTCTGAAACAATCTACATCGTCAAATACGGCTCGTGAACCATCGTCGTCTTCAGACTTGTGTTTCCTATGTTTGTTTTTTTATCACAAGGTTCAATTCTGTTTGGGAGTCACTAAGGCCTAAGTCACATTTGGTACGGGCGCCGTAGGGTCTACAAAATCTATGGCCACTAGCAATTATAGGGCGGCCGCAGTATTTCCACGGTCACACAATGTAGCAGTCACATATGTTTTTATTTTTCGGGGAGCCGCACGGGGTATTTAGAAATTGTGGAGACCGAAAACGTGGGGGTGCCGTACGGTCTTTGATTTGATGTCGCACGGTGACCTTAGGGCGTCCCTGCGGCGGCCATAATTTTCAAGGCAGATGCAAGGTAGCCTCAAGGTGCCCGCAAGGCAACCGCAGGGGGGCCCTAAGGCGTATCTGCGGCCAGACGGACGGTAACGAGTGGGTATATATACCAGTTCTTTTTTTACTGAAATAAAAATATACCAGTTCGGAATATACCAGTATATATAACTGAATATACTATAACTATAATATTATAAACTGAATATACCAGTTCGGAGTATAGGCAAACACCTATACTCCGATCTCTAGCGGTAGAGCACGGTGGACGCACGGTTGACGCAAGACTGCCACGGGAGCCGTACGTAGGACGCACGGCGGGCGTAGGGGAACCGTGCGTTGACACTGCGTTGCCCGCAGGTAGTCACACAGACCTCAAGGCCACTTACGTTGAACACAGGGACGCCTTAGGACTACCCTACGGCGACCATGGAAATAGTGCGGCTGCCGTAATTTTTGGGGATTGGCAAAATTCATTTTTCATTGATAAGAGCCTATGGCAGCCGCACGAATAACGCAAGCCCACCGTACGCCCTACGTACGGTCGACGTGGAACACATCTACGTCACAGCTTGGCTTGTCGAATTGCTACGGCCAACCTAGAAATGAAAAAAGTTATAACTCTGCGCTATAATTCCACGGCGACCCCTACGGCCTGTAAAATATAGCCATACGGCGTAGGCAGCCACCTGAGGCCACCTCAGAAACTCTGCGGCTGCCGCACGTTTCTGTCAATTCAGGGGGGGTACGGCCGCCGTATCCTAGCCGTAGAGCAAATGTGACTTAGGCTTTAGGATCTAAAGATTTGTTAAGGTCTAAGGGAAAAGACGTTTTTAAATTACAATTTTGGGATCCAACAGGGATCACGCACATACTAAGATGAAATATGATTTTGGAATACACAGCAGCGTAGAGTGATGCTACGCCTGTTGATGTGAAATATGATAATATGTATGATACAGATGGTACCAGATTCATATAAAGAAAGGTTTTTTCTTCTTCCTTCTCCTCCCTTTATAAGGAGTGAGGTCCAACACTGCCAAGCTTCTGCCCTGCCTCGACCACGACACTCCTCCACTCAGCCAGCCAACTCTCTCCACTCTCCAACCATCGCCACCTTATTGCTATCCCTCCTCACACAATCTTCCCATTCTCAGCCACGGTTACCTCTTTTCCTCTTACCTTGCTTCCTCAACCTCTTTGCCATTCTCTCTTCCTCTATCTGCACCATCTGTCCAGCCCACTTCAGCCATCTTTTTACCAATCTCCCCATCAAGCTCAACTGCACACCAATCTTCTCCCTCAGTTCATCCATCCTCCTTCTATCCATCCTCTTAACTCTCAGTTGTTCTCACAATCCTGCAGCCTCTTTTGTTGTTACTCTGTCAGTGTCAACATTTTGAGACCTTAAATGTAGGCCAGCATCTCACTAATTACCAAAACTTTCCCTTTCACTTCCCTTGATATTTTTTCATTTACCATTGCTCCCTCCACCCTCCTCCAATCATTCACACCTACCTGAATCCTCTTCCACACCTCTGCCTCCAAGTTAACCATCACTGGTCACTGTTTTTCCCAGGTACTCAAACCTATTTCCCAGTCTGATATCCTTCCCCTCTAACCTGATATTCATTTATTTGTTTTTCTGCTGCCTGACCCACATCACCTCAGTCTTCTCCATTCTCATCCTCAGCCCATGCTTCCTGAATGCCTCTCTCCACTCCCCCAGTACCTCCCGCATTTCCTGCTTACTCTCCACCACAACAGCAAGATCATCTGCATACAAAATACTCCCCAAACCACCTTTCATATTTATCCTCCTGCTTCCCAGCTCCATCATCATGATAAACATGAGTGGGCAGAGAGCGCTTCCCTGCCTCAATCCGATGTTCACGATGAACTTCTCCGATATCCTAGGACCAACCAAAACTCTTCCTTTCATTCCCTTGTACATCCCTTCCATCAACCTACTTCTGCTTCCGGCACTCCCATTCATATCAGCAGTGTTGCCATCACCATTTCTCTTGGGACAGTGTCATCGGCATTCTCCACGTCTACAAATCCCAATGCAATTTCACCCTGCCCCTCCAATCTGGTCTCCACCAGCTGTCTCAGTGTGAACATCCCATTCTAAACCCATGCTGCTCTTGGCCAATCCCCATCTCTACACTCTTCCTTATTCTCCCATCCAGAATACTCTCCAGTACCTTCATGACATGACTTCAGAGTCTAATGCCCCTTTACATCCCTGGATCTTGAACATCACCTTTCCTTTTTCAAAATCTGCGCAATTAGTCCTGTTCTCCTATCCTCCGGACTCAGACCCTCTCTCATACATACATTCAACAGCCTTTTCGTCCAACTGCCTCCGACTTCTGCTGCTGCAATTACCATCTCTGTGCACAATTCATCAATGTCTGGTGCTCTTCCCTTCTTCGTTCTCCTTAATGCTGTCTGTACCTACTCCTCCATGATCTCCACTAACTCCACTTTCCACTCTACATACCACAGAATCTCCAGCTCACCGTTGCTTCCTCTCCAGTTCAACAGCCCCTTGAAATATCCTTCCCACACCTTCAATACTTCCCCCCCTCTCTGTCACTGGCCTCCCGCCACCATTCTTACAAACCACAGTCCCCCCTTCATGTCCGTACTATCCTGATCCATGTCACGAGCCAATTTATAGATCTTCTTCTTCCCATCCTCCTCTGCCAATTTCGTATACAACTCCTCTTCCATATCATTCCTCACTTTATCCACTGCTCTCCTTGCTGCTTTTTTTCTTTTCGCACACAGATGCAGCAACCCTGCATCCAGTTGCCCCTATATCCTTGATCTTTTTATCCTCTTCCAAACCTCCTTCTTCTCACCAACTGTCCTTGCTATTTCCTCCATCTACCATACCTGATTTCTGCCACAAATAAACGATGTACCCTTTCCTGATGTCCTTCCCCACAAAACTTTTGCAATTCCCCCAAATGCCTCTCCGCAGTTCTTCCACTCCTCCAAACCATTAGCTTCTTCGCTAAGTTCCTCATAACTGGCCCTCATCCTCTCCTTGTACTTGATGAAGTCGTTGTCCATGCACTTCCCCCACCTAATCATCTTCCAAAGTTCAGTCATTGAGGAAATTCAGTCATTCAAACTCCTGGGTCTCACTTTCAGCCATGATCTTTCTTGGGCAAACCACATTTCGAAGTTGGCCTCCGAAGCCAGCCGCCAACTGGGCATCCTGCATCATACAAAGTCCTTCCTTGGCACTCCTGAACTCCTATCCACTAACAAGACCTTCATCCTCAGCTTGATGGAGAACCGCTTTCCCATCTGGGCTGGCTCACCTGCCTTTCACCTTGCTCAGCTTCATGCCATGGAAACCAAGGCCTTCAAAATTATTGGTATCTCTCATAATGAAGCTGAGTCTATGGGCTTATCACTTTATCCAACGCAGATAGGTCAGTGGTCTCTCTGTCTTCTACCATCTCTTTTCTGGTCTTGCACCCTCTGCTCTTGCTATGCTTTGTAACCCTCTGCCCCCCCCCCAGGTTTCTGCAGGGCACACACAGTCCACCATCAACCTCCTTCTGGTTAAACTACCTTAACGCAGGATCACTGCTCACCTCAACCCATTCGTTCCTCCTTTTCCCACTCGTGGAACTTACTTCCACATTCTCTTCAATCTCATTCTTCCCTCTAGGTCTTCAAGACAGATGCTTACCACCATCTGAGATCGTCCCCAATCCAAAATAATGATCTTTTCTAACCTTATTAAGACCCCCCCCCTCCCCACCCCATTCCCTCCTCATTCCAAATTTCCAATTTCCCTCCTGAGAGTTTCCTTCTGCACCCATCTTATCCACCCTCTGCATCCTCTCTGCCCCTCATTCCTCCCCACACCCATTGTTTGTCCAAGTCTGCCTATATTTTTGGCCTTCAATGCTGCTGTTGGTGTTTCCCCCCTCACTCAACTGTTCCTTTTGTCCTGTTGTGTCCTGATCCATTCAGTGTATGAATTCTCGCTCTTCTACAGGCCTCGACCATGTATACAAAATAAAGATCCATTAGCTCTCGACCATCCTTATTCTTCTTTCTCCAACCAAATTTACCAACGCATTCCTCTTCACCTGGTTCCGCCACTCCCACATGTGCGTTGAAGTCCCCCACAAAGCACATCTTCACCTCCAGCTCAACCATTCCCATCCTCTCCAGAGCAACCTTGAACTCCCGCTTCTCTGCCTCAGTCCTTCCCGTTTGTGGTCCATACACAACCATAACACACCATTTGTCTCCGTATCGCCAACTATGCCATAACTATCCATCCCTCCCATTTTTCCACTCTGACCACCTGCTTGCTGATCTCTTCCGATACTATTATTCCCACAACATCACTACTTGCATCCCCTCCCACCGACAACAGCTTCTATCCTCCTGCCGACCTCTTCATCCGGTCTCCTTTCCATTTCACCTCCTGCACACACCACACTTGCATCCCTCTTCTCTGCATCATCTCCACCACCTCGACTCCTCTCTCCTCCATTGGTCCCACATTCAAACAACCTAGTCAGACCCCGCTGCCTGCCTGGCAGAGCCAGTAACATCTTCATTAGTTTGGGACATTCTGGCCATTAATCAGCAGCGCTGCCTGGGCTGACTTGCTGAAAGGTGATGAATGGTAATTTTGCTCATCGAACAGGTATTACAAGCCTCCATGAATTTCAATGGTAAAATACATTCATAATCGATGTATTTCCGTGACGGCTACTAACATGTTTCTTCACCTGCCAAAAGCAAATGAAGGAAGAGTTGCATCCACGTACAGCTGAACATGCTTAACTCATTATCAACATGAATCTTGATCAGTTGATCAATTAACTTCAAATGAGGCTGGCCCAAACTAATATGAATTGTTTTTCTGTTTGTCTAATTTTGTTTCCAGTGGATCAACTCTGAAAGAAGGACGTCAAGGCAAATGTCTCCAACTGTCACTTCATTGTCTCTCAATGAGAGTAGTCGTTGAACTGGTGCTTGTCGACAATATCTCTGCCGATCCTTTGATTGAGAAATCCGTTTACCAGTTAGGTACCTGAAAGTGAATAGACAGAGAGTGAGATCGGTGGAACACCAATGAAAATTATTCCAGGAACATCTCTCCATGCACTCTACATTGTCACAATGATGGTGTGGAAGGAACTTTCCTAAAATGTTAGCTTGTTGGGACCTTGGTTACCAACTCCATCAGATTTAGATATATTTACTAGACTCGGTGGCATAAGGGTTGACATATAAGGGCGAGCGTGTCTGCTTTGTTTCTTGGAAGGCAGCGGTCATTCGAACCTCAGCCGAGTCATACCAAAGACTTTTAAAAATGGTACGTGCCGCTTCCTTCCTTGGCAATCAGGATTTTTAAAATGGATAGAGAATGGACAAACAACCATTGGTCAGCAGCCATTGCACAGGCTTCATGGGCCAAATGGCCTCCTGTATCGAAGCTCCTTGTCGGAGAAGTTGCAGAGTCTGGTGTATCTGTTGCTCTGTATACTATGTTAAGCTGTAAAACATGCTGGCTAAAATGATCAAAGCAACACTTCTTATCTCATAACAACACAGAACAATGCCTAGTTCGACTGGTTGATGGCATCCTGGCAAATTCGTCATTGATATATTGGACGCAATTGCTTTCATCATTGCCTTTTCATACCAGCTGCCACATGCGTTTGCAGATCTTGCTGTGTTCATCTTGCAACACATCCTCAATCAGACCAGGCCACATCATTATCATCTTGTCGATGCTGCCTGTGAGCTCACAGAATAGCCTCGACTAGTGGTACGCACACTCGCCTCTAAGCTATCGATCCTGGGCTTGAATCTCGGTCCAGCTATAAACTGGACCCGGTGTTTTGCGTGTCCGGTGAGGTATCAATGTGTGTGTTGTCTCTCGGATGAACATGAAATTGTGTGTCCCATCTTATAGCGTTATTATTATCACTGGCGTCCTGGCTAAATTCAAAGTTCCTGCACTCTCAGTCGAGTATCCAATGGCAATCAGTGACAATCTATCTAGGATTGTAACACTCACCAAGAGCCTGTTTCTGCATAAGTGATGCTCTGGAAAGAATGTGATGATGATGATGATGATGATGTCTGTCATCTACACCTGTCATTATATGGAGCAGATCAAAGGCTTCCAAAAGTGGAAAGATTTCCTCGTGAATGGGCAAAACAAGGATGCCTTGATTAATTGAGTTTCTCTTCATTTCCTGGTGTCAGATAAGCCCACGCACCTTGAAAGATGCAATTCTTTGTTGTCTCCCAGACTGTTGTTCATCACACACACTCTTTCATCATCGCACACATTTTTCTGCGACAAAGTTGGTTTTTTTTCAGCAACAAAAAATTTCTGTTTCTTCTTGTGTTTCGGAGCTTGGTTAGTTATCATGTTGTTGGGGCGTCACTATGCCACTGATGCTATGCCTCACTACCAGTACACTGGTACTCATTTCACCAACCTTGGAAGGATGACAGGCTGAATCAACCTTACCTGTTGTTAAATCAGTTGCCAACAAGGCTTGAACTCAGGACCCAAAGATTCCAAACCAGCCACCCAAACCCCGAAGCCAGTACGAGGCTTAAAAAACAGAAATGCTGAAGTTTCCTTGTTGTACAATAACAGAAAAATGTCACATGGTTTAGCACCTTCACGTTCACGAGGCAAAAACGTGATGACTCCTCAGTGATCTGTATTGGTGCATTTTTGTAGTGGAGCAGTCATCTTTGCAGCATGATTAGTGCAAAGATACTGCTCCCCACTTTGGGCTGGCACCCCTGCCTCACATCTTGCTCGGCTTGACACTAACCGTGAAAAGCAAGGCTTTAAAGATCATTGGAAAATCTCATGATGAAGCTGAGTCGATGGGTCGATCATTTCGCCATCACTGAAAGGTTGGTGGTCTCTCTGTCTTCTTCTGCACCCTTTCTGGTCTTGCACCATCTGCTCTTTCCATGCTTTTGTCCACCCCCTCCCCCCCCAAGTTTCTGCAAGGCACACACAGTCAACCATCAACCCCTTCTAGTGAAACTTCCAAAATCCAAGATCACTGCTCACCTCCACTCATATGTTCCTTCTTTCCCCCCCCCCCAACCTGTGAAACAAACTTCCAATTCTCTTCAAAATATATTATATATATATAATATATATATATATATATATAATATATGTATGCATTGTCGAGGCTCGTATGAGAGCGAACACACAACACACATCAAGGGGGGCATGAGACAAGAGGGGAGGAGTGGGAAGGACAAAACAATGGGGAACAGAACATTAGGAGATCTGTGGAAGGGAGAGGGATGGGGTGGGGAACACGAGGTATACAAGATGGATACTACAGGGTCTTTCAGGAAGGAAAGCAGGGAATTTGAAGGAGGTGGGTTTGGGTGGATTAACAGGGAAAGAAAATATCAAGGATTTGGATGGGGGGTGATAAGAGGTAGTGGTGAACAGCTATTTTGAAGGCCTGGAGGGAAGAATGTGATTGAATAGAGTGAGGGAGTTCATTCCAAAAGTGGGAAAAAAGAGGAATGAATGAGTGAAGGT
>CM068963.1:54844584-54861699 GCA_035128595.1 Eptatretus atami
AAGAGAGAGATGAGGAGTAGGTGGATGATGCACGCTTTCATAATGTTCCTCAAATAATAATGGCTTTTCAATTCATTAAATAATATTATAATATATTGAAAATACCTCTAATTATTAAATAAGATCCTTCTAATCAAAGATCTTAATATTATTATTCAATGTAATAATATGCTTCTGAATTCATGAAAATTGTTTAATTAATTCATTAAAAAATGTTTCAATTTATTAAATATATTTATTAATTTATAAATAATATCCTTCTAAATTAATTAAAATTTAATTAATTTAATTCATTAAATAATATTTTATCAATTCATTAATGATATTTATATAATTTAATTAATGATATCCTTCTAATTAATAAATAATGTTTATTAATTAAATTAAATAATATGTTTATTAATTCATTAAAAATAATGTTTATTAAATTCATAGAATAATATGTTATCAATTCATTAAATATGGTCTATCATTCATGAAATAATGTTTATCAAATTCATTCCAAATAATCGTTTATCAATTAATTAATAATGTTTATCATTCCATTAAATAATGTTATCAATTCCATGAAATAATGTTTAATCATTCATTAAATAATGTCTATCATTCATGAAATAATGTTTATATAATAAATTAATATAATGTTTATTAATTCATTAAATAATGTCTTTTCAATGTCATGAAATAATGTTTATCATTCATTAAATAATGTTATTATTCATTAAATCAATATCTTTCAATTTATTAAATATATTTATTATATATTGAATAATATCCTTCTAATTCATCTACATAATAGTTTATTAATGCATGAAATAATATGCTTTTAATTCATGAAAAATGTTTATTAATTCGTTAAATAATTGGTTTTATCAATTCATTTAAATGATATTTTATTTAATTCATTACAAATATCCTTCGAATTCATTAAATAATGTTTAATTAATTCCTGAAATAAATTGTTTATCATTCAATTAAATGCATATTTATTAATTTCTTAATATGAGTTTAATTAATTCATGAAAATAATGTGTTTATCAATTCATTGAAATAAATGTTTATAATCATTAAATATGTCTATCAATTCAATGAAATAATGTTTTTAATTAAATTAAATAATGTTTATTTAATTCATAAATAATGTTTATTATTCTCAAATTATGTTTTATCAATTCATTAAATAATGTCTTTCAATTCATTAAAATATGTTTAATAATTTAATAATTGCTTCTTTCATTCATGAAATACCATGTTATTATTCGTTAAATAATATGTTTCAATTCATTAATGATATTTATTATAATTCATTACATATTAGTCTTCTAATTCATTAATAATGTTATTAATCATGAAATAATGTGTTTATCAAATTCATTAAATGATATTTATTAATTCTTCTTTAATAATGTTTATTAATTCATGAAATAGTGTTACAATTCATGAAAATTGATATTTATGTAATTCATTAAATAATATGTTTAATTTAAATTCAATTAAAAATGTTTATTAATCAATCTGAATAAGAATGCATATTAATTCATTAAATAATATGCTATTAATTCATTAAATAATATACTTTTGCACGAGTTCGTTGATCCTCGTAACGAACACCTATTCGTTGGACCAATCATGGAGCTTTGAGTTTTTAAATAAAAAATTATTTTCTCGGCCGTCGTACGATGTGGAAGTGAAACGTCCCAAGGCTTCGCAGCAACCACGCCTCGATATCCCGTTACAAAATTTGATAAGTGTGTCATTCCAAAATTCACGAGTTTTTCTTCGATCAAGCCCTTCCGAATGGCCATCGGTGCACGAAGCGTGTGCGGAACGTGATCGGAACGAAGGAGGAAGGAGGATGTCTTGGGAAAGGTGGCGGGGGAGGGAATAGGAGGAGGGGGCAGTGAACTGCCAGGATCAAAGGAACCGGTTTTTTCCCCTCCAGCCATTAACTCGCGATTATGCTGCATTCTACATTTACCGCTTCAATTTGGGCCATTTATGTTTGCCGTGAATGAACACGTTCCGCACAGATGGCGTCGGCGACATGAGAAAGCTGCTGCATGAAATGTCAGCTTCAGAGAATGCGTTGATTGTGAGAGGAGCGATACATATTCAATGAGGCGCTATTTGTTCAACGAAACAATAGAACGTCGCGTCGCCGCTATCCATCCCTGATTAATAATTAGTATAATTCGTTTATTCCATTTCCCCCCCCCCCCTCTCACCCCAAGCGTTACGCAATGCAATAATTAAGCGAAGTTGAAAAAGAACGTCTTTGCTCAGCTCGAGGCGAACAATAATGCGCAAAAAGTCGATAAAATGTGGTCAAAAGATTGGTCTCCATTGATCCTTTAAAAAATGGACAACGTAATAGTTGTACGGTTTAAATTGCGTGTCGGAACAGTTTTGTCCGCCCGTTGTCGAACGGGACAGAATCGCCTTTTCGCCGCCGTTCCCAGCACCCGGCCGGCGCCGCGCCTCCTGCCAGCTGCCGACCCCGCGGTCTGCTCATGAACATGGCTGGCGCCGCGTACGCATGAGGGCCGGTCCGGAAATACGTTGACTTTGGCCGATTAGCAGATGAGGTCGATTAGCAGTGATCGACGAATTCCTTTGAAGTGTGGCGGCGCGAGTGGCGCAGTTAACGGTGCGGAACTGCGGAAGTATAAACGGGACGCGCGCGGGTGGGCCGCACGCAAAGCGGCGACGCGCGCCCTCCCCGTCGCCGCGCCGGGTCGCCGTCTCGGCGCACTGCGCACGATTCTCTGGTGTCTTGCCCACGCGACATGAAGCCCTTCTCGTCCGTGGAATGGCTCGCGCGCAGCGCCGGGAAGAGCGATCCCTCCGATCCTCCGGCAACGCAGTCCCGGTCTCGATCGCAAGGTCGATTCCCACGACCGGCTTTCCACGACCACGGCGCGGCCTCGTCTCCAGGTTGACTGTGCACAGACTGTATAACGGCAGATTTCGTCGGCTACCGTGTAACTAGTAAACCGTTTTGTTCAGTTCGCGAGGAGTTGTTGTTGTTGTTCGTTCCTCAAACTGCTGAAACTTGTTTCCAAAACTGTTCAGCGTCACTTTGAATACTCTTGATAACAGGTACGGTTTACCCAGCGTGGTCATTTCACGTGTGCGTGTGTGTGTGTTGTGTGTTGAGCAGCGTATCCCGAATGCCCCCAGATGCCGACGGAAGAATGGTCATCGGATGTATGAGAGCGAAACGCCGAAAGGATCGCGGTGCCCGCTCGCAGGGCCGTATCCCGGTCCCGCGGGAGCGCGCGCGTGCATTCCGCATCGCCTTAGCCACCGGCCCGTCGCACCCGGCGGCGTCTCGCGGAGCGACGCTCAGAAAGCAAGCGCTAACCGATGACCGTGCCGAGAAGGCAGGACCTACGCGAGGCAGCTCGGCCTTACCCGGACATGCAGGTGTACGACGATGAAAGGAGGCAGATCTGGTGTTGGGAAAATGGAATCCTCGCTTCCTCGATCGTTAAAACACCGGATCGATTTGGATCCGATGTTGCTGCAGAGCACGGGCACCGACCGCGCCAATGACCCTTCTGCGTGGAATTCCCAATTGTTGTATTCCTTCTTAATAATCATTCTGGACCTTCAACATTGTCTCCCTTCCCGCTCACCGCAGGTGAAAACCTGGTTCCAGAAACCGACGCTCATGAAACTCAATCCGCGGGAGGTGCAGGAAGGGCAGGTCGGACGTTTCGAACCTCCACCCCTTGGTCGCCAGAACATCCATGCGTGTCGACTGTCGCACGTCTCCCCGTCGGGCACGCCTTCCGGAGCTCACCCCGTCGCCCATGCACCTGGATGTCCTGGTTCAGCTCGGTCTCTTACCTGGGAAATGCTTCCCGCGAACGGTCTCAGGCGCGCACAGACTGTTTGAAGAATACTCTATCCGACAAAAAAAAAGAGACCCGTCGTCGCAGACACAAGATTAACTTTACGCCCTCGAAATATTTCTACATTTAATGAAATGCGATGAATATTATTTATTAGATATCTTGTTTTGTTTTTTTTTGGAGTGCGGATTATTTTATTTTATATAATAAAAACTGAAACTTGTGTCGGTTTTCATGGGAAAGTGCACTTTCTTCGGGCACGAAGCGGCGCGGTTTTTACCGCTGATCTAGCACTTGATTCGTTAACATTGTACCGAATGGAAATGATTATAATACACGATGAAAAGAAAACAAAAGCATAAAACTTTGAAACACAGAAATCAGATCGACTCGTCGGTTACCTGGTTTGGAGTTCCCGCACCTGACCACGTTAACCCACCATGCTGGGAGTCAGAGGTTTCAAATCCCATCCATTGGGCATGCGGGTTAAAATGTTCTTACCGACACGTGAATCCGACGCCAGTGTCGATCTAAATCCAGGGATTGTTTTTAACCTCCAAACGATTGGGTCCACTTGTCCTGTCATGAAAGATCATTATTGTTATTATTTATTACCTGCGTCACGGGGAAGGTGGACGGAAGGTTGTTTTCACACCTTGTCTGTTTTTTGCCTGTCTTTCCTGTACGTCTGCTGTGGAGGGCAGAGCATATCTCAGCAAGGTTTATCGACGATTTGGACGAAACTTGGTGGACACGTTGGGGGGGTGTGGCAAGTGACGACATCGATCGATTTTGTGAGATCGATCCGGTCTACTAGAATTCATACAAGTGAATTCTTCACCAATCACGGATGGAGCCAAAAACGAATTTTATAGCAAAAAAGTTTTTGTTTTTAAAGTTTTGGAAACATAATTACAAACCTGGCGGACTAAGTTGGTTAAGTGACAAGAAACAAAGGCCGATTTGGTTTTCCCTTCAGGTTCGAATCCCAGGCCCTATCAATGGGAATATAAAATTTAACTGTTCAGCCTGGTGGAAGGTGGTGTTCTTCAATCACCGAAATGCCGTTCCAGTTATATTACTTGATACTTTGTGTAGTAAATTTAATTCGTTATTGATTAGCGAATATACAGAACGAACCATGTACATACAATGGGTTAAGATGAAATTATTGGACCATCCTGCTGTTTGTTACATGAAATGAAAGCACCACTAGTGACGCTGACTGCAGTGCCCCTGTAGAATTGGCAGGTAAATTTGTTGTTTGTCATCAGGGGTGTGGGCCTCTTCACGAAGATCCAGTGTGGGATCTTTAACATCCACGTCAGCTAAATGCTGCACATGGACACCCGCTTAATGTCGTCGGATGGACAAGGCGCACACGACACGCATTGGTTCCTCCCCGTGCCTCCTAGACACCAAGGGTGAGAGTTTTATTGCAGGGTCGACATTTCAACATCAGGAGATAGACAGATCAAAGGCGAGTAACTCGTGTCTGTGATTAACAAATAAGTGCCATGTACCCGCTGAATCATGTCAGACATGTGTTTCATGTACCAAGTCTTCCATGAGGTCCGATCCGCGCGAAGCTAGTTTGAAATTGTATCTAAAAATTAGAGGTTCGAATATAATAGAGAAATAGATTAATGAAATTATCGATTTAAGTTCAAATGAAAACCCATTTCAAGGGGCAGAACAATGTGTTTATGACAAGAAATCTCCTTCCTGCTTCACCAACCGATTAGCTCATTGGACAAGGGGCGTTCAAGAAATGTTCTCCAGGACGAGATGAAATTGTCCAAATATCCAAACACTTGATTTTATCCTTTAATATGGTGTATACTGGTGCAGAGTCCAGTGGTAATGAATCCTACCTCGGAATGGCTAGGATAAGCGGCTTAGAGGAGTGTACACTTGCCCTTCTGAGCTGTTTGGACCAAGGTTTCGAACTCCCAGACCCAGTGTAACTGTCATCGGGGTGGTGAATCACAGGCAGGCGAGATGGTATAATGTGTGGGCACTCGGTCCGTTGAAAGATCTTAAGCCGGGTGTCCGCCGTCCAGCAGCGAGGAGTGTAGTGGAATGTGAAGAAGTCTCCGAAGTGTCTTTCACGTACAGTCGAGGTGTAAGTTATCCGCCGGCATTCAAACAAATGGTAAGATAACAGCAACGTCGACCATCTCAGCAATTCGGAGGAAGGTACACCTTATAATAAATGACTTGGATGACAAAATACAAACGGACAGTCATAATCAGGTCGATAATGGAACCCAAACTAACGCAGATTCAGGAAGGTTAAAGTGTACTTCTACTACACCATTGATTTGCCAACATGCAGCACCCTGTATCGTAGCCTGTATTAAAATTATAAACTACACTCGGTCTGTCATGGTTATAGCTGTGGTTCGACGTCGGTGAGGTCGATATTCGATTGGGAGGTCGGTGTTGAGTCTACGAGGTAGGTGGTTCGAGTCGGTGAGGTCCGATAGTTTCAGTTTGGGCGAGGTCGGTGGTTCGGAGTCTACGAGGGTAGGTGGTTCGAGTCGGTGAGGTCGATTAGTCCGATGTTGGGAGGTTCGGTGGTTCGAATCGTGGCCGAGTCAAAGCCAAAGACTTTATAAATGGTTTTGTGCTGCTGTCCTTGGCTTGACGTTCAGCATTAAAAGGATAGAGAAATGGACAAACAATGCTGGGAAGCAATGGCAAACACCCAGTGTAAATCTTGGCCAAGAAATCTGCTTCGGGCAGCAAACAAACACTCCACAAAGAAATGGTACATGAATAAATAAAATAAATCTTTTTTTTTGCCCGGATAACAAAAAAGGGAAATAAAGTTGATTGATATTCATCATAATATATATATATTATATTCGAAATAACCGTAGGTAGTCAGAATCAGGATCGTAGGGGTTTGGTGGTTGCACAACAATAATTTTTTTTTTTACCAATTATTATATATTCTTTAAAAACATGTATATGTTATAATTAATATTAATTACGCTCTTGTTGAAGGAAAAACTCATATCCGAATTTGTAAAGATCAGTAATTGAGATGTTACACAAATGTCTCAACATCATCTGAACCGTAAGAATGAAAAGAGGCATCAAGTTCATGGCAACAATCTAGGGGTACATCGCGTGGTAATTAATAAATAATAATAATATAATAATCTTTAATATTTACAAAGCATTTAATTAGTCTTTACATATATATTTATATTATATTAACGTTGTGGTCCCATAGCTTTTGGGCCACCCTGTATAAATAAAAACTTTTTTTTTACTGTTGGTGTTTCTTGTAATATTGGGTCACTCTCATTCATCGGACTTTTACTCAACCCACCCCCCCAGACCACCCCACCCAACCCAACCCCAAACCCACCCCAACCCAGCCACCACCCAACCCCCAACCCAACAACCCCAACCACCAACCACCCAACCCAACCACCACACCCAACCCACCCACCCACCCCACCCACCCAAAAACCCAACCCACCCCACCCAACCCACCCAAACCCAACCAACCCACCCCAACCACCCCAACCAACCACCCAACCCACCCCACCCCAACCGCTCACGCCACCCACCCAAACCCCACCCCACCCACAATCCCCAACCCACCCCACCCCAACCCAACCAACCCACCAACCCCCCAACCCAACCCACCCCAACCCAAACCCCCACCCACCCCACCACCCAACCAACCCCAACCCACCCCACCCAACCCAACCACCCCAACCCACCCCAACCCAACCAACCCCAACCCACCCCAACCCAACCACCCCAACCACCCACCGACCAACCACCCCAACCCAACCCACCCCAACCCACCCCACCCAACCAACCCCAACCCACCCCACCCCAACCCACCACCCCAACCCACCCAACCCACCCCAACCCACCCCAACCCAAACAACCCAACCCACCCAACCCCAACCCACCAACCCACCCCACCAACCAACCCCAACCACCACCCCAACCCACCCACCCCCCACCAGTACGTCCTAATCCACATCATCTTATGAATCCTCGATTGGAAAGGACAATTTTTTGGTTATACAGTGTTGGTGGAGTGGAAAAAATTTCCTCGGGTTCCGATGACGTAACCGTCCCTCGTTCCAAAATGTTCACAACAAAGCAAGACAAGGAATCGCTGGTTTCCACCTAATGATTCAAACTGAACCGACATCTCACGCCAATTGAGTCATCGTTTAAGCGGAGCCGTGCCATTATTCGGTCACATGACAATCGAAACATTGAACCGTTTTGTAACATATAATGAGCGCACTGAATAGCACGTCATTAACAACCCCATTAATGCGCACGTTGTGATGTTAATAGAGCGTCAGAGCGGTTTAATAAAGTGAATCACGGTCTTCGAAAAGAGGTTATTCATCACATGAACGGTTTCCTTGCGCATTGCAAACAAAACGTTCAACTTCAAGGACACTCGGTAGACTCGCAAAAGAGCGCAACATACCCTCCACCACGCCAATACCCGATCCATGGAGAACCTAATCGGGTCCAATACATTTTTTGAGATATCGTGAAAACATCGGTTTTTGGCTCTCTCTATCAAATGGTGAAGGAATGACTGAAATAATTCCACTAGTCGGGTCTGGATCCGGATCTTCACCGGATGTGGTGTGGTGTGGATGTGATGTGAATGTGATGTGATGTGATGTGATTTGTAATTGTGATGTGATGTGATGTGAATGTGCGTGGATGTTTTGAATGTGATGTGATGTATGTGTGTGTGGATGTGTGTGGTGTGGTGTGATATGATGTGGTGTGAATGTGATGTGATGTGGTGTGGTGTTGGGTGTGGTGTGATATGGTGTGGTGTGGTGGATGTGAATGTGGTGTGGTGGTGGTGTGATTGAATGTGGTGTTGGTGTGGTGTGGTGTTGATATTGATGTGATTTGATGTGGATGTGATTGATTTTGAATGTGGTGTGGTGTGATGTGAATGTGATGTGAATGTGAGATGTGATTTGATGTTATGTGATGTGAGTGATGTGTGATGGTGTGGTGTGGTGTGATGTGAAGTGATGTGATGTGAGTGATGTATGTGGGTGATGTGATGTGAATGTGATGTGGTGTGGTGTGATGTGATGTGATGTGATGTGGGGGGGTATGTGATTGATTGTGTATGAGTGGTGTGTGATTGATGTATGGTTTAATGTGAAATTGTGGAATTTGTGTGATATGTGATGTGGAAATATTTGATGTATTGTGAGTGATGTGAGTGTGGTGATTGATGTTAATTAGTGTGCGTGTGGATGGTGTGATGGTGTTTGTATTGGTGTGTGTATGTGAGTGTGTGATGTGATGGATGTGGATATGTGATGTGTGGTGTGATGTGGATGTGATGTGTTGTGGTTGTGGTTTGTGTGATGTGATGGATGGATTGTGGTGTGGTGGTGTGTTGATGTGATGTGGATTGATGTATGATGTGTGATGTGATGGTTTTATTGTTTGATATTTGGTTGGGGTGATGAAGATATTTCATGTGATTATTTGTGTGGATGTGATGTGTGTGTGCTGATGTGAATGTGATGTGATGTGATTGTGGTGTGAGTGTGGATGTGATTATGGATGTGATGTGTGTGAGTAGTGTGTGGTGATGTGATGTGATGGATGTGTGTGGTGTGAGTGTTTGATCGATGTGGTGTGTGTGTGGTGTGATGTGATGTGGGGATTGATGGATGTGGTTGTGTGTTTGTGGTGTGTAGTGATGTGATGTGGTGTGGTGGGTGTGCGATTGATGTGATGTATGATTGTGGATGTGATGTGTGATTGATGATGTGATGTGTGGGATGTGAGTGTGGTGATGATGTGATGTGTGTGATGTGTGTGATGTGGAGATTTGAATGTGTGTATGTGTGAGTGTGTGTGTATGTGATTGATCGTGATGTGGTGGATGTGTGAGTGTGTGATTGATGGTATGTGATTGGTTGATGTGATGTGTATGTGATGTGGAGTATGTGTGATGTGGATGTGATGTGATGTGATTATGTGAGGTGAGTGTGATTGATGTGATGTTGATGTGATGGTGATATGTGTTGTGAGATGTGATTGTGTTTGTGTGGTGTGATGTGATGTGATGTGATGTGATGGGTGTGTGTGTTGTGTGGTGATGTATGTGATGTTGATTGGTGGTGATGCTGATGTGATGATTGGATTTGGTATGTATGGTTGTTATGTGATTGCGTTGGATTGATGTGGATGTGTTGTGTATGTGGAGATGGTATGGGAGAGGGTTTTAATGTGACTGGTGTGATGTGATGTGATGATGATGTGATTGATGGAGTGTTGTTGATGTGATGTGTGATGTGATGTGATGTGATATTTGATGTGATATTTGATGTGATGTGATGTGTGATGTGATGTGATGTGATGTGATGTGGTGTGGTGTGGTGTGGTGTGATATGATGTGGTGTGATGTGATGTGATGTGGTGTGGTGTGGTGTGGTGTGATATGGTGTGGTGTGGTGTGATGTGATGTGGTGTGGTGTGGTGTGATGTGATGTGGTGTGGTGTGGTGTGGTGTGATATGATGTGATTTGATGTGATGTGATTTGATTTGATGTGGTGTGGTGTGATGTGATGTGATGTGATGTGATGTGATTTGATGTTATGTGATGTGATGTGATGTTGTTTGGTGTGATGTGATGTGATGTGGTGTGGTGTGGTGTGATGTGAAGTGATGTGATGTGATGATGATGGGGTGATGTGATGTGATATGTTGATGTGATGTGTGTGTGTGTGGTGTGATTTGATGTGATGTGATTGTGATGTGATGTATGTGATTTGTGATGTGATGTATGTGATGTGATGTGTGTGTGGTGTGATGTGATGTGATGGGTGTGTATGTGATGGTGTGGTGTGATGTGATTTGATGTGATGTGAGTGTGGTGTGATGTGATGTGATTGTGAGTGATGTGAATGTGATTTGATGTGTGGTGATTGAGTGTGTGTGATTGTGTGGTGTGGTGTGGTGTGATTTGTGATGTGATGTGTTGTGATTGTGATTGATGTGTGTGGTGTGTGTGAGTGTGATGTGATGTGGATGTGGTGTGTGATGTGTGATGTGTGTGATGTGATGTGGTTGTGGTGTGGTGTGGTGTGATGGTGTGATGTGATGTGATGTGATGTGTGGTGGGGTGGTGTGGTGTGATGTGATTGTGTGTGGTGTGGTGTGTGTGATGTGGTGTGGTTGTGATGTGATTTGATTGTGGTGTGGTGTGGTGTGATGTGATGTGATTTTGATGATGGTGTGATGTGATGTGATGTGAGTGTGATGATTGTGTGATGTGAGTGTGATGTGTGTGTGTGTGGTGTGGTGTGTGTGGAGTGGTTGATATGTGTGGTGTGATGTGATGTGATGTGGTGTGTGGTGTGGTGTGATGTGGCTGTGTGTGTGTGATGTGATGTGATGTGATTGTGATGTGATGTGGTTGTGTGTGATGTGGTGTGGTGTGATGTGATGTGATGTGGTGTGGTGTGGTGTGGTGTGATGTGGTGATTGTGATGTGTGTTTGTGTGTGTGTGATGGGATGTGATGTGATGTGATGTGTGATGTTGTTTGTGGTTTGGTGTGGTTGTGGTGTGATGTGATGTGGATGTGGTGGGTGGATGTGATGTGGTGTGGTATGGTGTGGTGTGATTGTGATGTGGTGTGGTGTGATGTGATGTGTGTGATGTGATTGTGGTGTGATGTGATGTGTGTGGTGGGTGTGATGTGATGTGAGTGATTGATGTGATGTGATGTGATGTGATGTGATGTGTGATGTGGTGTGTTGGTGTGGTGTGGTATGTGATGTGATGTGTGTGTGGGTGATGGTGTGGTGTGATGTGGGTGGTTGGTGTGGTGTGGTGTGTGGATGTGATGTGATGTTGTGTGTGGTGTGGTGATTGTGTGATGTGGTGTGTTTGTGTGATGTTGGTTGTGTGTGATGTGGTGTGGTGTGATGTGATGTGATGTGAGTGGTGTGGTTGGTGTGGTGTGATGTGGTGTGATTTGATGTGATGTGAGTTTGTGGGTTGAGTATGTGGTGGATGTGGATTAGTGTTGGTTGATGTGGTGTGATGTGATGTGTGGTGTGGTTGTGTGTGATGTGGCATGATGTGATGTGGTGTGGTGTGTTTGATGTATGATGTGGTGTGTGATGTGGTGTGTGCGATGTGTGTGATGCGATGTGATGTGATGGTGGTGTGGTGTGATGTGATGTGAGTGATGTGATGTGATGTGAGTGATGTGTGGTGTGGTTGGTGTGTGTGGTGTGGTGTGATGTGATGTGATGTGAGTTGATGTTTGATGTGATGTGTGATGTGTATGTGTTGGTGTGGTTGTGTGTGTGTGGTGTGGTATGTGTGATGTGGTGTGTGTGGTGTGGTTGTGTGTGATGTGATGTGGTGTGATGTGGTGTGGTTGTGTGTGGTGATGTGTGTGTGTGATTGTGTGTGGTGTGGTGTGATGTGGTGTGATGTGATGTGATGTGATTGTGATGTGGTGTGGTGATGTGGTGTGATGTGGGTGTGAGTGGATGTTATGTGTTATGTATGTTGATGTGATGTGATGTGATGTGATGTGATGTTGATTGTGTGATGTTATATGTTGATTGTGAGTGTGATGTGATGTGATTATTTGATGTGATGTGTGATGTGATGTGATTATTTGTGATGTGATGTGATGTGATGTGATGTGATGTGATGTGATATTTGATGTGATGATGTGATGTGTGTATGATTTGATGTGATGTGATGGTGATGTGATGTGATGTGATGTGAATTTGATGTGATGTGATGTTGATGTGATATTTGATGTGATTTGATGTGATGTTGATGTGATGTGATTTATGTGATTTGTGATGTTATATGATGTGATGATGTGTATGTGTGTGTGGTGTGATGTGGTGTGGTGTGATGTGATTTGATGTGATATGTGATGTGGTTGATGGGTGTGGTGTTGTTGGGGGTGTTTGATGTGATGTGATTTGATTGATTTGATGGTGTGGTGTGGTGTGATGTGATGTGATGTGATGTGATGTGATGTGATGTGATGTGATGTGTGGGGGTGTTGGTGCGTTGTTGGTGTGATGTGAGTGATGTGGTGTGTAGTGATGTGATGTGTTGTGGTGTGATGTGATGTGATGTGTGTGTGTGTGTGTTGATGTGGTGTGGTGTGATGTGGGAGTGATGTGGCGTGATGTGGTGTGATGTTGATTGTGATGTGTAG
The DNA here is from genome assembly GCA_035128595.1 of Eptatretus atami. Lineage (NCBI taxonomy): Eukaryota > Metazoa > Chordata > Myxini > Myxiniformes > Myxinidae > Eptatretus > Eptatretus atami. The sequence goes on from CM068963.1 coordinate 54,857,683, forward strand.
TTGTGGTGTGGTGTGATTGTGGTGTGATGTGGCGTGGGTGGTGTGTGGTGATGTGGTGTGTGTGTGGTGATGTGATGATGTGATGTGATGTGATATGATGTGATGATGTTGATGTGATGTGATGATGATGTGATGTATGTGATGTGATGGATGTGAATATGTGAAGATGGTGATATGATGTGATGAGTGCGATTGATTGTGATGTGAAGATGTGACTGATGTGAAGATGTGGTGGATGTGATGTGATGTGGTGTGGTGTGGTGTGAATGGTGTGGAGTGATGTGGATTGATGTGAGGTGATGTGATGTGATGTGATGTGATGTGATGATGTGATGATGAAGATGTTTGATGTGGTTGATGTGTGATGTGATGTGTGATGAGTGGTGTGGTGTGGTGTGATGTGGTGATATGTGGTGTGGTGTGAAGTGTGGTGTGTTGTGATGTGTGGTGTGTGTGTGATGTGTGGTGTGATGTGATGTCGTGTTGATTGGTGTGATGATGTGATTGTGATGTGGTTGTGATGTGATGTGGTGTGGTGGGTATGTGATGTGATGTGTGATGTGATGTGTGATGTGATGTGTGATGTGTGGTGTTGGTGTGATGGTGATGTGATGTGTGTGTGGTGTGGTGTGTGTAGTGGTGTGATGTGTGGGAGTTGTGTTGATGTGATGGTGATTGTGTTTGGTTGTGTGTTGATGTGATGTGATTTGATGTGATGTGATGGTGTGTGTGTGTGTGGTGTTGTGTGGTGTGTGTGATATGGAATGTATGATGTGATATTATTGTGAAGTGGTGTGATGTGAAGATGTGAGATGTGATGGTGAAGTGAAATGATGTATGTGAAGATGTGGTGGATGTGAAGATGTGTGTGATGTGAATGTGAAGATGTGTGATGTGATGTGATTTGATGTGATTGAGTGGTGTGGTGTGGTGTGTGATGTGATGTGATGTGATGTGTATGATTATGTGAAGATGTTGGTGTGTGGATAGGTGTGAGATGTGATGTGATGTGATATAGATGTGAAGATGTGTGATGTGATTTGATGTGATTGATGTGATTTGATGGTGATTGATGGATGTGATGTGATGTGATGTGATTTGATGTAGATGTGATGTGATGCTGATGTGATGTGTGGTGTGGTGTGGGGTGAGTGTGGTGTGGTGTGATGTGAGTGTGGTGTGATGTTGATTGATGTGTATTATATGTGATGTGATGTGTGATGTGTGTGGTGTGGTTTGGTGTGTGTGGTTGTGATTTGTGTGTGTGTGGTTGGTGTGGTGTGTGTGATGTGGTGTTTGGCGTGATGTGATGTGGTTGATGTGGGTGTGGTGTGTGATTGGTGTGGTGTTGATGTGTGTGTGTGTGGTGGTGTGTGGTGTGGTGTGGTGTGATGTGGTGTGAATGTGAATGTGGTGTGGTGTTGGTGTGGTGTGAATGTGGTGTGATGGTGAGTGATGTGATGTGATGTGATGATGTGAGTGTGATGTGATGTGATGTTGATGTGATGTTGATGTGATGTGATATTTGATGTGATGTTGATGATGTGATTGTTGATGTGATGTGAGTGTGATATTTATGTGATGTGAGGATGTGATGTGATGTGATGTGATGTGATGTGATGTGGTGTGGTGTGGTGTGGTGTGGTGTGATGTGATGTGATGTGTGATTTGATTGATGTGATTGTTGATGTGTGTGTGATGTGTGATGTGATGGATGTGGATGTGGTGTGATGTTGATGTGTATGTGTGTGTGGTGTGGTATGTGTGGTGTGATGTGGGTGTGGTGTGATGTGGTGTGTGTGTGGTGTGAAGTGATGTGATGTGTGATGTGATGGTGATGTGATGTTGATATTTGATGTGATGTTGTGATGTGATGTGAATTTGATGTGATGGTGAGTGATGTGATATTGATGTGATGTGTGATGTGATGTGATATTTGATGTGATGGATTGATGTGATGTGATGTGATATTTGATTGTGATATTTGATGTGATGTGTGATGTGATGTTGATGTGATATTGGATGTGATGTGATGTGTGATGTGTTTGATGTGATATGTGATGTGATATTTGATTGTATGTGTTGATGTGATGTGTGATGTGTGGTGTGGTGTGGTAGTGGTGTGGTGTGATGTGGTGTGGTGTGATGTGTGTGGTGTGGTGTGGTGTGAAGTGATGTGATGTGTTGATATGTGGTGTGGTTGGTGTGGTGTGATGTGGTGTGGTGTGATGTGGTATGTGGTGTGGTTGTGTGATGTGCTGTGTGTGATGTGGTAGTGATGTGATTTGATGTTTGATGTGATGTTGGTGTGTGTGGATGTGTGTGATGTGTTGGTGTGTGTGATGTTGATATATGTGGTTTGTGATGTGATGTGTGGTGTGGGTGTGGGTGATTTGTGTGATGTGATGTGGTGTGATGTGATGTGATGTGATGTGATGTGGTGTGGTGTGGTTGATGTTGTGTGGGTGTGGTTATGTGATGTGATGTGATTTGATGTGATGTGATGTTGATGTGTGTGGTGTTTGATGTGATGTGTGGTGTGATGGATGTGGATGTGATGTGTTGTGGTGTGATGTGGTGTGGTGTTGATGTGATGTGATGTGATGTGTGATGTGATGTATGTGATTGTATGGGTTTGGTGTGTATGTGGTGTGGTGTGGTGTGATGTGTGGTGTGTGATGTGATTGTGGGTGGTGTGGTGTGATGTGGTGTGGTGTGATGTGGGGTGGTGATGTGATGTGATGTGATGTTGATGTGATTTTATGTGATGTGATTTGATTGTGATTGTGATGTGAGTGTGTTGGTGTGATGTGGTGTGTGATGTGATGTGTGTTTGTTGTGATGTGTGGTGTGATGTGATGTGATTGTGGTGTGGTGTGATGTGGTGTGGTGTGATGGTGGTGTGGTGTGATGGTGGTGTGGTGTGATGTGATGTGATTTGATGTGATGTGTGATGTGATGTGATGTGATGTGATGTGATGTGATGTGATGTGATGTGATGTGAGATGTGTGATGTGTGTGTGTGTGTGATTGGTGTGTGAGTGTATGTGATGTGATATTTGATTGATGTGTATGTGTGGTGTGATGTGGTGTGGTGTGTGGTGTGGTGTGTGTGTGATGTGATGTGTGTGATTGTGTGATGTGATGTGATGTGGTGTGGTGTGATGTGGTGTGATGTATGTGGAGTGGTGATGTGTGTGGTGTGATGTTGTGATGTGTGTGGTGTGATGTGATGTGGTGTGATGTGTGTGGGTGTGTCTTTTGTGATGTGAGTGTTGGTGTGATGTGGTGTTGGGTGTGGTGAGGTGTGGTGTGGTGTGATGTGGTGTGATGTGATGTGGTGTGGTGTGGTGTTGTGGTGGGTGTGATGTGATGGTGTGGTGCGATGTGATGTGATGTGTGGTGTGGTGTGATGTGGTTGTGATGTGTGGTTTGTGGGTGGTGTATTGTGGTGTGGTGTGTGTGATGTGTGTGTAGTGATGTGTGTGGTGTGGTGTGGTGATGTGAGGTGGTGTGATGTTTGGTGTGGTGTGAATGTTGTGTGGTGATGTGATGTGGTGTGTGTGATGTGGTTGTGGTGTGATGTGATGTTGGTGTGGGTGTGATGTTGAGTGTGTGTTTGATGTGGTGTGTATGTGGTGTGGTGTGATGTGAGTGTGGTGTTGATGTGGTGTGGTGTGTGTGTGTGTGATGATGGTTGTGATGTGGTGTGGTGTGATGTGTGTGTGTGGTGGTGTGTGATGTGTGGTGTGTGTGGTGTGGTGTGATTGTGGTGGTGTGTGTTGATGTGTGTGTGAGTGTGGTGTGTGTGATGTGATGTGTGTGGTTGTGGTTGTGATGTGATGTGGTGTGGTGGATGTGTGGTGTGATGTGGTTGTGATGTGATGTTGTGGTGTGTGTTGTGATGTGATGTGGTGTTGTTGTGTGTGGTGTGTTGATGTGGTGTGGTGTTGTGTTGTGTGGTGTTGGTTGTGGTGTGGTGTGATTTGGATGTGTGTGGTGTGGTGTGTGTGGTGT
>CM068963.1:54864331-54874773 GCA_035128595.1 Eptatretus atami
GATCAGCGGGAAATCAAACCATAGAGGACTGTGACGAACGAGCACACCGGCTGTCCATTAGCACCTATGTATCTCTTCTCTTTTTTTGGTGTGGTGTGGTGTGATGTGGTGTGATGTGTGGTGTGATGTGGTGTGGTGTGATGTGATGTGATGTGATGTGGTGTGGTGTGGTGTGATGTGATGATGTGATCCGTAAACGAGTAAATTCCCTGTTTTGTGCTCCTAACTGCAACGACCTTCTTGGCTCTACGTGGAACGTTCAGAAAGTTCTTGGAATGAGATTGCGATACTCCGTGAAAGGGAAAAGAATTAATTCTTTATTTCTCAATCTCATCTCGGAGCACTCCGAGGATAAAACAAACTTCCAACGAACTAAATAATGCACTCACTGTGCAACAGGTTTGTTCAACTCGAGAAGGAACGTTTCCATGAACTTTGACCTTGGTGAACACCAAAAAGTTAAGGTGTTTCATCAGGATCGAAACATTGGGGGTTCGAGAGTTCAGGACGAGTCTCGTCATGCCTATCCCAAGCCCCACCCCGAATCGAGTCAAAGGAGACACCCCCCCCCCCCCACCACACCCCACAACCTACAGAAGTCCTCCCCTTCCATCTTATTTGCTAAGCAATTACCCAACAAATACCGAGCAATTCCACTTCATCGGGGTGCCATTTAGATCGACAATGGGTGAAAATGAGGCTCACCGGAATGGCGCCCCAGAGAGATTTATACAGAGAAAGGGACTGTAAGGACCCTTCGCCAGAACGACGCCACAGTCTCTGCCTTTATCAGGAGCATGGACAAGTGGGGAAAATGGCCCCTTGTAATGACTCAGGATGGCCGGCTTACAATCACATTATTACTTGGACATTTGCAGAGATCACGAACAAATGAATGGTCCTGAAGGGTGAAGCCGAAAACCTGATGTCCTCGTCGTTAGGAAAAACTTATAAAAAAAACTTCTTCAAACAATCGAATGGCATTTTATTGTTGGTCCAGTGAATGATGCTCACAATCAATAGGACGCAGGACACGGTGAAAAGACCCCTGGATAGGTCACTGTACCTGTTATAACCTTGTCCTCGTTGTTAAATCGAACATTATATCATGTTTATAAAGCTCTTTCTAACCACATCACACTCACACACTCATACACTCACAAGAATGCTTAGGACTTTCTACAGGGTGGGTCATAAGTCCCAGGACACAGTTTTAGCTGCTGAGACAAGATCTGTTTATAACATGTATATATATCGTGTGTTTTGTTGTTCTTTCCGATAATAATACAACTAATACATTAAACCAAGATGGCAGACACCAGTCTATTTGCAGTTGAAGAGAGGCTGGTAGCAGTGGTGTGGTACCAGGAATGGAGAAACACAAACAAGACGATGAAACAGGTGCAAGAAGACTGCGAGAAGATTAAGGAGGTAAGGCTGGTGTTGGCTTAGTGTTTAGGGTGGCTGGCTTGGGATCTTAGGATCTTAGGGTCCTGAGTTCAAGTCCCTATCTGCTGTTGAATTAACATGAGGTCATCATTCTGAGGCTGGTGAAATGAGTACCAGTGTACTGGTAATTGGGGCATTGCAGCACACAGCTGTACCACTGATGCATTCAGAGGAGGATGAGGAGGATTAAAAGAGGTGTTATAATTGTGTTAGTATAATATTTTATTATTACTTCCACCACCTAAGGTGGAGGTTATGTTTTCACCCTTCGCTGTCTGCTTGTGTGCAGGATATCTCAAAAAAAGTTGTGGACAGGTTGGGTGTTTGACAAGGATGAACTGATTAGATTTTGGTGAAGATCCACATCCGGATCCGACTACTAGAATATTTTTAAGTGATTCTTCACCATTGAGAGTGAGGGCCAAAAACGATATATAGCATGATATCTCAAAAAGTTGTGGATGGATTCGGCTGAAACTTGGTGGACAAGTTGGGTGTGTGACCACGACAGTTGATTCGATTTTCGTGAAGATCCGAATCCGGATCTGGATATGATAGTTATTTAATTTAAAAGTAATTCTTCACCATTGAGAGATAGGGCCAAAAACGATATAGTACTGTAGAGCATGATATTTCAAAAATGTATTGGGCCCGAAATGTTTTCGTGGATCAGGCATTGTGTGGCGGAGGTATGTGCTCTACCGAGTGCCCTTCTACTTACTCCTGTTATTATGTACAGGTGTTCCAAAAAGACCCGGACAACTTTGGTTGTTAATATATACAAATGATACAATGAGACCCTTTGGTTTATATGATACAGAAACTCGTAACGTTTTGTGCACACCATCGATACACTTCAATGTGAGCTCCGTTTGTCATACACAGGACATCAAGGTGGTACACGAGTTCTTGCCATGTTCGGTTCAGCATGTTTGTGTCCACCAGTGCGCATGCAGCTGTGATCCGAGAATGAAGATCCTGCAGGTTTGCCACCTTGGTGTTGTAGAAACATGCTTAGAGAAACCCCCACAAAAAAAAATCAAGGAGAGTTATGTCTGGTGATCGTGGAGGCCAGGTAGTTGGTCTGTTTTGGCCAATCGAGCGACCTGAAAATTTTTCATGCAGGACGGATCGAACGACTGAGGCCCAATGAAGGGGAGCACCATCCTTTTCAAAAATGATACCGGCTTGCAGGTCTTAAATCTGTGGGAAAGTGAATCCTTCTGACATGCTCATGTAAATTGTTGAGGTCACTGTATCCTCCACAAAAGAAAAACGAACATGGCAAGAACTCATGTACCGCCTTGATGTCCTGCGCGTGACAAATGGAGCTCACATTAAAGTGTGTTGATGGTGTGCACAAAACTTTATGACCCTCTGTATCATATAAACTAAAGGGTATTAATGTATCATTTGTGGTTCTGAATATATTAACAACTAAAGTTGGCCAGGTCTTTTTGGAACACACTGTATTACTGTTATTACTGTAATATGTTATTACTCCTGGGGCTTATGGTTCACCCAGGTCGATGTTATAAACAAATCTTGTGTAGGCAGCTAAAACTATGTCCTGGGACTTATGGCTCACTCTATGGGCAAAAAAGTTGAAATTTAGCATACTGATGGAACTCGACTTCACAATTCCAGCAAAAAAAATCACAAAACTGTCAAAAAATGATAATATCTAGAAACAAAAGATGGCATGTGGATGTTGTGTCAGGTGATCTTGATCGCCACTGGAAGGAGCAGGATATTATTGGTTTTGCGGTTTAGAATGAAAGCACAATCCACTTCATCAAATAGATAAAGCTCATATTTATTATGCCATATGGGATGCACCATAGTACGGTATATGTTTTCAGCTAGAATATAAGCATACCCCACTATAACATATAACCCAAATAATTATAAATGTATACTCATTGATATGCACATATATAAAGCTCTTTCTAATCACTGACTCACTCACTCGTATAAATGTTTCGTACTTTCTATGTAAACTATAAAGCTGAAATTTTGCACACCGATATAACTCAAAGGCAATATTCCAGGAATAATCACAAAACTGTCTTGAAATGGCCATAAACGAAAATATCCGATCCAAAAGTTGTCCAGTGCAGCCTCGCTCTGCCCACGGAGGGTCACGTGACCAAAGACAATGGCACGTCACGTGATCTTGCACAAGCACCATCACTCCCAATAGTAACTGGTGTTTCTTGGTTTTATGGCCGTATAATTTAAGAAGTGTCTTTGGGTTTGTGTTGTTGATGGACAATGTGCAGTGAACGGTAGGAAGTCGTAAACATTTCTGGTTTGCAGAGGGTGTACAGTGGCAAGAGATAAAGTGCATATTTCAAGTATTGCATGTTTGCATAAACACCCGTGCCAGGCACCTTTGTTATAAACAAACATTCAGAACATGTTTTAATCAATGCATATTTTCATGTATTCATGATCCACATTGCCAGAAATTAGCCCAGAAATAAAGAAAGATCACTTTTTCTCAGCATAATGAATGCATTTGGAAGGACGTACGTATGTTCAAAAATCATCAAAATACAGATGAGATTGCCAAAAACAACTAGAGTTCACAGAACACCTTACCTCACGCAGTGTTGAAGTATATAATTAAATTGAAATAAAATAATTATTTTAAAAGTTGTATAAAAAATGCAGAAGTTTAGCAACGTTGAAGCAATCTTATACACCCCCATATTTAATATGTCCAAGTACTGCAAAACTAGAGGTTTTTGGAAGCAGTAGCAAGACGATTTGTATTCCACAGTGTTTAAGCATTTTATAAATTTAAATTAAGATGATAAAAATTGAAACAAATAAATTAATTCCAGAAGTTTACTGCTGTTGATATTAGTGTCTATTACACCACCCTATCTAACATGTTACATTAGTTCTTCATGCCTTGTTGTTTGTGTTCTGTACAGCATTCTTTAAAAAAAAACAGTACGTTTCCTGTTTGGAATGATTTTCAATTTTCAATTACATTAGTGATATGTTTCTCGAGTTGAACACTCAAAAGACAAAGGAGATGATTTTTGACTTTAAGAAATTCAAACCTCAGTTACCCCCAGTCATGATTAACAATAGTGATATTGAATCTGTTTCGTCCGATTGGTATTTAGACATCGAGGTTTGTCGTGTCTCCTGCCACCTGTTCCACCATTCCAGTCGTTGTGTGACTGTTTTACCGTGAAGTGTAGTTTTACCATTTTTACCCACTGATCATCGTTTTTCTTTCTTGGTGCTTTGTCCACTCTTTGGCCTGGTTTTCAGGAGTAGAAAAAGTGATTTCTTAATTTCTCGGACGATCTTCATCAAGAGAGAATGACGTCACTTGGAACGGAAAGGACAGTGCAAAGAGAATGGAAAGCTTCACGGACTTGCGGACAGCTCAGTTCTAGTTCCCGTTGGATTGGAGTAATACCCAGCAAATATCACTTTTCTACTTTATCACTCAAATATTTCACCATACTTGTGCTCGCCAGAGTTTCGGCGTGAGTGTCATGCGTCATGCGTCATACATCATATGTTCATGCGTCATGGTCCATGGGTAATATGGCATGCGGCATGCGTCATATGGCATACGTCAGCGGCATATGTCATGCGTACACGGCAATATTCATGCGTCATATGCCATGCGTCTGCGTATGCGTCATATGGTAATGCGCGCATCGTCATAAATGTATGCGCATATGCTCATGCGGTCACCATATGTCTCTATGCGCGTCCATGTCAGCTCATCAGAATGGCCATGCGTCATGCGCATAGTCATGCGGCATAGTCGCGTCCATCGCACGTGATATGGCATGCGTCATGCGTCATATGTATGCGGCGGTCACGTGATGCGGTCATGCAGTCATAGTCTCATGCGTAGCGATATAGCATTTCGCGTCATACGTATCATCATATGTCATGGGCCGGTCATTTTTGGGCGTATATGTGAGCATTGGCTGTCATGTGTCATGTGTCGTATGTCATGCGGCAGTGCGTCAATGTTGATGTCATGCGGCATGCGGCATGTGTCATTGTCTCCATGGTCATAGGATGCTTCACTGGTGCATGCGTCATTCGAATGTCATAGCCATGTCATGCGTCATATTGATGTCATACCGCATGCATCATTGTATAATGGATGCGGCATGCTCATATGTTCATGCGTCATTGCGTCAAATATGTCATGCGTCATGCGGCATATGTAATGCGGCATGCCGCACATTGTAATGCGTCATGCGGCATATGTAATGCGGCATGCGGCAACATTGTACTGCGTCATGCGGCATATGTAAGCGGCATGCGGCAACATGTAATCGTCATGCCGCACATTAATTGCCGCACTGCCGGCACATGTAATGCTCATGCGCACATTTTTAATGCGGCATGCAGGCACATGTAATGCGTTTTTTTTTTCATTGCGGCACATGTTAATGCGGCATGCGCACCATGTAAATGCTCCATGCGCAAATGTATGCGGCATGCCTACAGGTAATGCTCATGCGTGCACATGTCATGCGGGCATGCGGCACAGGGTAATGCGTCATGGCGCACATGCTCATGCGCCATGGGTCACAAGGTAATGCGTCATGCTGTCACATGTAAATTGGGCCGGGTTTTTTCCCCCCATGCGGCACATGTAATCCCATGCGTCACAGTAAGCGTATTGCGTCAACATTCATGCGGCAATGCGGCACATGTAATCGTCATGCGTCACAATGTCATGCGGCAGCGTCACATGTCTCGGTCATGCGTCAATATGTCATTGCGTCAGCGTCATATGTCATGCGTCATGCGGCATAGTCATGCGTTCATATGTCATTGCGGCAAAATGCTAGACATGCGTCATGCGTTCATACTGTATGCGTACAGGCATGGCCGATATGGTGCATGCGGTTCATGCTCATGCGTCACAGTCATGCGTCATGCGGCATATGTATGCGTCATATGTCATGCGGCAAATGCTATGAATGCGCATGCGTATATGTCAGCCGTCACATGGCTGCCCCGGGGGTTTTTTCAATGGCGGCATATGTCATGCTGTCATGCGTCACATGGCATGCGCCAATGCGGCATATTGTCATTGCGTCAATGCGTCACATGCATGCGGCACAGTAATGCTAATCGCGCACAATGCTCATGCGGCATGCGTCACAGGTAAGTGCATCATGCGGCACATGTCATGCGCATCGTCACAATTTAATGATCTGCGAGCACAGTCATGCTGGCCGAGCGTCACCACTGTCATGCGCGTCATGCGTACATGTCAGCGGGCATGCGTCACATGTATTGGGGCGTGCCGCACGCGTCACATTCATGCGGCATGCGTCACATGTAATGCGTTCACGCGTCACATGTCATGCGGCATGCGTCACTGTATATGCGTCCACGTGTCACATGTCAGCGTCGCATTAATGCGTCATGCGTCGCATGTCATGCGGCATGCGTCACATGTAATGCTCATGCGTCGCATGTCATCGGCATGCGTCACATGTAATGCGTTGCACGCGTCACATGTCAGCGGCATGCGCACATAATGCGTCAGCGTCACATGTCATTGCGCATGGCTCACATGTAATGCGTCACGTGTCACATTCTGCTCTCGCACTGTAATGCGGTCAGTGTCACATGTCATGCGCGCGCCGTCATGCGTCCATGTCGTGCGGCAGCGTCGCATGTAATGCGTCATGCTCGATGCCGTCACATGTAAATGCGTCATGCGTTTGCATGTCATGCGGCATGCGTCACATGTAATGCGTCATGCGTTTTCATATTCAATCGCAAAATTCTATTTAATTTTTTCGTATTCGCATTTTGCGCCAAACTATGACATGCGTCATGCGCATATGTCATGCGTCAATGGTCCATGGTGCCACCGGCATATGTCATGGTCTAGCGTCACTGGCATGCGCATGCCGCATGTATGTGCGTCATCCCATCATGCATGCGGGCAGCGACAGTAATGCTCATGCGCACATGTCATGCGATGCGTAAGGTCATCATGGGTCCATGCGTCGTATGTCATGATCACGTCACATGCTGCGCGTGCGCACATGTCATTGCGCCAGCGTCAACATGTAATGCGGCGTGCTGTCACATGTAATGCGTCAAGCGTCACATGAAACGGCATGCGTCACATTAATGCCTCTATGCGTCCACTGTCATGCGGCATGCGTCGCATTGTAATGCTATTGCTGGCACATGGCATTGGCCATGCGTCGATGTAATGGTCATGCGTCACATGTCATGCGGCATGCGTCACATGTCATGCGTATGCGTCACATGTCATGCGTCAGCGTCACATGTACCTATGCGTCACAGTTCAAATGTACGTCATGCGGCACATGTAAGGCGACATTAATGCGTCATGCCGCACATGTAATGCGGCATGCAGCACATGTAGATGCGTCATCGGCACATGTTAATGCGGCAAGCGGCACATTTAATGCGTCATGCTCACATGCAGCGGATGCGGCATTGAGCGTGCACATTATGGGCTAATGTCGTCATGCGGCACATGTAAGCGCATGCACACATGTAATGCGTCATCGCACATGTACATCGTGCATGCGCGCACATGTATGCGTTCATGCGTCAACATTCATGCGCATGCGCACATGTAATGCGGTCACGCAGTCATCGGTCAATGCGACATGCGTTACAGCTGTTCGTCACGCGCCATGTCATGATACGGCAGTGCGTCACATGTAAATGCGTCACGCGTCACATGTCATGCGCATCGTCACAGTAACGTCAGCGTCACATGTCATGCTCGGATGCGTCACATGTAATGCGTCACGCTCACATCTCGCATGCGTCCACTGTAATGCGTCACGATGTCACATGTCAGCGTTCGCATGTAATGGCGTCACGTGTACATGTCACTATGTTAGCGTAGTGCACATGTCTGCGGATGTAAGGCGTCACGTCGTCACTGTCATGCGTCGCATAGTAATGCGTCACTGTCACACTGTTCATCGCGTAATGCGTCACGCAATGTCATGCGTCGCAGTACTCCGCGTCACATGTAATGCCCGTCATGTGTCACATGTCATGCGTCACGCGTCACATGTTATCGCGTCATGCGCCACATGTCATGCGACATACGTCACATTGCAATGCGTCATGCTTCACATGACATGCGGCATGCGTCACATTCATGCGTCATGCTTCACATGACATGCGGCATGCGTCACATGCAATGCGTCATGCTTCACCTGACATGCGGCATGCGTCACATGGCATTGTTCATGCGTCACATGTCATGCGTCATGCGTCACACGTCAGCGTCATGCGTCATATTGGCATGGCGTCATGCGCCATATGTCATGCGTCATGCGTCATATGTAATGTGGCAAATGTACGACATGCGTCATGCGGCATATATTCATGCGTCATGCGTCACATGTCATGCGCATGCGTCACATGTCATGCGGCATGCGTCACATGTCATGCGGCATGCGGCACATGCATGCCTCATGCGTCACATGTCATTGCGGCATGCGGCACATGTCATGCGTCACATGTCATGTTGCATGCGTCACATGGCATGCGGCATGCGTCATATGTAATTTGTGGCAAATGTTACGACATGCGTCGATGCGGCATATGGCATGCGTCATGCGTCACATGTCATTGCGCCATGCGTCACATGTCATGCGGCATGCTCACATGTCATGCGCTATTTGCGCACATGTCATGCGGCATGCGGCACATGTCATGCGTCATGCGTCACATGTCATGCGGCATGCGGCACATGTCATGCGTCATGCGTCACATGTCATGCGTCATGGGTCACAGTCAACGCTGTACTGCGCGTCACATGTCATGGTCATGTCATGCGGTACATGCGTCGCGGCACATTTTCATTGCGTACATGTCATGGTCATGCGGCACATGTCATGCGTCGCATGTCTGGCTCATGCGGCGCATGTCCCGCGTCATGCGTCATGCGGCGCACGGATGTGCGTGCCATGCGTCACACGGATGCGTCAGCGGCACCAGGCATGCGGCATGCGTCGCACGGCATGCGTCATGCATCCGCACGGGCATGCGTCATGCGTCGCAAAGCCGTGCACGCATCGTCATCGTCGCATCATGCTCACATGCGTCAAATCATGCTTGCGTCGCAATCATGCGGCATGCTCGCATGTCATGCGTCAGCGTCACATGGATGCACATGCGTCACATGGATGCGTCATATGGCATGTCATGCGTCATGCGGCATATGTCATGCGGCATGCGTCATATGCATATGTCATATGGCATGCAGCACATGTCATGCGTCATGCGTCACATGGCATGCAGCATGCGTCGCATGTCATCGTCAACATGGCATGCGACATGCGTCACAATGTGCGACATGCGTCACTGGCATGCGTCATATGTCATATGTCATGCGTCAGTGTCATGCGTCATATGTCATATGGCATGCATCATGCGGCAGCCATGTCATGGCGTCATGCGTCACATGTCATGCGTCATGCAGTACATGTCTTGCGTCACGCGTCATAGTCACGGTCATATTGGCACTGCGTCAATATGTCACGCGTATATGTCACGCGCGTCATTTGTCAATGCTCATGCGTCATGCAGTATAGTCATAGTCACATGTCATCTCACGCAATCATGTCATAAATGTCATATGTCATATGTCATCTCTTCCGAACGAACATATGTCATATGTCAATGTCACTTGTCATCAATGTCATATCCTCACGCATCATATGTCATATGCAGTCATCTCACGCATCATTGTCATAATGTCATCATCACCACGATCATATGTCATAGTCATAGTCATCTCACAACATCATGTATTCACTGTGCATATATGTCATATTCATTCACGCATCATATGTCATATGTCATCTTATCATATTGTATATGCATACGTCACGCATCATCAATGTCATATGTCATATGAGTCATCCTTATCTCCACATGCAGATAAATATCATGTCAAATTAATGTTGTCATTATGA
>CM068963.1:54874798-54884798 GCA_035128595.1 Eptatretus atami
ATGTTAATGCGCGTCATGTGTCACATGTAATGCGTCACGCGTCACATGTTATGCGTTCATGCGCCACATGTCATGCGACATACGTCACATTGCAATGCGTCATGCTTTCACATGACATTGCGGCATGCGTCACATGCAATGCGTCATGCTTCACATGACATGCGGCATGCGTCACATGCAATGCGTCATGCTTTATTGACATGGGGCATGCGTTCACATGGCATGTGTCATGCGTCACATGTCATGCGTCATGCGTCACACGTCATGCGTCATGCGTCATATGGCATGCGTCATGCGCCATATGTCATGCGTCATGCGTCATATGTAATGTGGCAAATGTTTACGACATGCGTCAATGCGGCATATGTCATGCGTCATGCGTCACATGTCATGCGCCATGCGTCACATGTCATCGGCATGCGTCACATGTCATGCGGCATGCGGCACATGTCATGCTCATGCGTCACATGTCATGCGGGCATGCGGCACACTGTCATGCGTCACATGTCATTGTCATGCGTCACATGGCATGCGGCATGCGTCATATGTAATTTGTGGCAAATGTACGACATGCGTCATGCGGCATAGGCATGCGTCATGCGTCTACATGCATGCGCCATGCTCACATGTCATGCGGCATGCTCACATGTCATGCGCTATTTGCGTCACATGTCATGCGGCATGCGGCACATTCATGCTCATGCGTCACATGTCATGCGGCATGCGGGCACATGTCATGCGTCATGCGTCACATGTCATGCGTCATGGCGTCACATGTCATGCCCTATGGCGTTCATCATGTCATTGCGATCATGTGGTCAGACATGTCATCGCGTCACATGTCATGCATCCGCGGCACATTTCATTGCGTCACATGTCATGCGTCATGCGCACATGTCATGCGTCGCATGTCATGCGTCATGCGGCGCATGTCCCGCTCATTGCGTCATGCGGCGCACGGCATGCGCATGCGTCCACGGCATGCGTCATGCGGCGCACGGGCATGCGGCAGCGTCGCACGGCATGCGTCATGCAGCGCACGGCATGCGTCATGCGTCGCACGTCATGCTTCATGCGTCGCAAGTCATGCGTCAGCAAGTCGCCAAGTCATGCGCATGCTGTCGCATTCATGCGTCATTGCGTCACATGGGCATGCGACATGCGTCACATGGCATGCGTCATATGGCTGTCATGCGTCATGCGCATATGTCATGCGGCATGCGTCATATGCATATGTCATATGGCATGCAGCACATGTCATGCGTCATGCGTCACATGGCATGCAGCATGCGTCGCATGTCATTGCGTCACATGGCATGCGACATGGTCACATGGATTGCGACATGCGTCACATGGCATGCGTCATATGTCATATGTCATGCTCAGTGTTCATGCGTCATATGTCATATGGCATGCATCATGCGGCACCATGTCATGGCGTCATGCGTCACATGTCATGCGTCATGCGTCACATGTCATGCGTCACGCGTCATATGTCACGTGTCATATGGCATGCGTCACATGTCACGCCGTATATGTCACGCGTCATTCTGTCATGCATCATGCGTCATGCGTCATTAGTCATAGTCACATGTCATCTCACGCATCATGTCATATGTCATATGTCATATGTCATCTCACGCGTCATATGTCAATGTCATATGTCATATGTCATCTCACGCATCATATGTCATATGTCAAACGTCATCTCACGCATCATATGTCATATGTCATATGTCATTCTCACGCATCATATGTCATATGTCATATTCATTCACAACATCATGTCATTCTCACGCATCATATGTCATATGTCATCTTACGCATCATATTGTCATATGTCATCTCACGCATCCATGTCATATGTCATAGTCACTCTCACGCATCATGTCATATGTCATATGTCATATGTCATCTCACGCTCATATGTCATATGTCATCTTCACGCATCATATGTCATATGTCATTCATGCATCTCACGCAATCCTCGACGCCTCATCTCTCTCTTCTCTCTCTTCTCTCTCTCTCTCTCTCTCTCTCTCTCTCTCTCTCTCTCTCTCTCTCTCTCCTCTCTCTCTCTCTCTCTCTCTCTCTCTCTCTCTCTCTCTCTCTCTCTTTCTCTCGACCTAACTGAAGTTCATAATTAAAACCCTCTCTACACTGAATCTATGATATGAAACAAACAACGAGCAATATTTGAGAAAACTAAATAACTCATTGAGGCAGTAATTTTTTAACTCTTGGCGGCACGCATCATATGTCATATGTCACCTCACGCATCATATGTCATATGTCATATGTCATATGATGCGTGAGATGACATATGACCTATGACATATGATATATGATGTGTGAGATGACATATGACATATGATGACATATGACTCTCATCTCATATGTCATATGTCATATGTCATCTCACGCATCATGTCATATGTCATCTCACGCATCATATGACATATCACATATGACATATCATGCATCATATGACATATGACATGTGACATGTGACATGTGATGCGTGAGATGACATATGACATATGACACGTGAGATGACATATGACGCGTGAGATGAGATGACATAGGACATATGAGAGGACACAAACAACAGGTCATATGACATATGACATCTCATGTCATATGAGAGAGATATGACATGACATATGACAACTCTCATCTATATGAGATATGAGATATGAGATATGAGATTTGAGAATAGAGAGAAGTGTGAGAGGAAGTGTGAGAGAGAAGTGTGAGAGAGATGTGTGAGAGAGATGTGTGAGAGAGATGTGTGAGAGAGATGGTTGAGAGAGATGTGTGAGAGAGAATGTGAGAGAGAGTGTGAAGAGATGTGTAGAGAGATGTGTGAGAGAGAGGATGTGTGAGAGAGTGTGTGAGAGAGATGTGTGAGAGAGATGTGTGAGAGAGATGTGTGAGAGAGAATGTGTGAGAGAGATGTGTGAGAGAGATGTGTGAGAGAGATGTGTAGAGAGATGTGTGAGAGAATGTGTGTGAGAGAGATGTGTGAGAGAGATGTGTGAGAGAGATGTGTGAGAGAGATTGGTGAGAGAGATGTGTGAGAGAGATGTGTGAGAGAGAGATGTGTAGAGAGAGAGTGTGAGAGAGATGTGTGAGAGAGATGTGTGAGAGAGATGTGTGAGAGAGATGTGTGAGAGAGATGTAGTTGAAGAGAGAGATGTGTGAGAGAGAGATGTGTGAGAGAGATGTGTGAGAGAGATGTGTGAGAGAGATGTGTGAGAGAGATGTGTGAGAGAGATTGTGGAGAGATGTGTGAGAGAGATGTGTGAGAGAGATGTGTAGAGAGAGAGAGAGAGAGAGAGAGAGAGAGAGAGAGAGAGAGAGAGAGAGAGAGAGAGAGTAAGAGAGAGAGAGAGAGAGATATATGAGGTCTGGAAGACGGTTAAGATGTTCGATGTGCAGAACCAGTGGATTGTTGAAATAATTTATATGGTTTTTTGTTCATGTTTTAATGGAAGTTGGTAATATTAAAGGGTCAATGGGTGGTGGTGAGGAAACGTACGGTAATTGTTACCCTGCACACGCAAAGTGAAAAGCGGGATTAAGTATTTGGTTCATGTCCGTATGTCCATCTGTCTTATCAGTTTATGATCAAGGAACAATGTATTTTAATTTAATGTTATATTTTGAACATGGATAAGAAGACAAGTCTGTTGTTTTCATGAACCTTGGCTTAGAATTCGTCCTGATCACACATGTGTCGAGAGGAGTGAGATATTTTTACTCTGTTTGCCTGGCAGTCAAACAAAATGGGAAAAACTCATTCCAAATAGGACACTTGCTGTTTTTGAGGACGTTATAATGGACACAAACAACAGGCACAAATAACTAATATAATGTGTTCGCTTGAGCGGTGTAAAAAAAACACTGGGAAAATGGAGGTAGCACCAGTCTACCAATCAGCCGTTCTTGATGAGTTGCAAAATAAGGTGAGATGCACGTGGGTGCCATCACGTACTGTGCTTGTGCCAAGAATGAACAAAATCGGACCATGCATGTCTGAGAAATGGTTGGGGACATATTTAAGTAACAAAAATGGTTCGCAAGTCGGCCATCCTGGATCTGATCTCGAAAAAAAAAAAAAGATGTGCCACATGTAAGCCATCATTCATTATCTGTGTGCCAGTTTGAAAAGATCGGTAAATGCATGTCCAAGAAATGGTGAGAACGTGTTTGACACCTGAGGTTTTTTGAACAAAATGCGCACCATCGGCCATCTGGATCTGATGTCAAAAAAAAAAAAGAAGACATGCATATGTTATACCATCATATGTTGTCTTTTTGCCAAGTACGAATAAAGTCAGTCTAACATGTCCGAGATATGTTTGCAGATGCACGCACACACACACACACACACACACACACACACCACACACACACACACACACACAAATCGAGATCAAATCCATAATTCCCCATTTCGGACAAGTCCAAACGGGGGCTAATAAAGGTTCAACGAGGTGATGCATAAGGGTGCTGTTCGGGATTGCTTCTGGACTACTTCAATGAGTGAGTGAGCCAGTCAGGGGTTAGAAAGAGCTTTATATATTAGATGACTGTTGGGGCATGCTGGCACACTCCTCTTACCTTTAAAATGACTATACCTTAAAACTGTTAGATAAGAGCTCCTTTTTATCACTCATTCTTTATTTACTTGATTTATTTAGCTGCTTGCAGAATGTAAGCACAATCCACCTCATCATATATATATATATATATCACAATCAACTTTATCAAATATATAATGCTTATACTATATTTATTATGTCTTCACGGATGATGCACCCCACTAACTGCTTGCAGTCTGCAAGCATGGCTCACTTGCATATCTGAAAAAGTACTTGTCTTCAGCGTATACATAGTGTTACACCTCACGTAATATTGGATGGTAGGCTAAACTTTCCGATGGGATGGCCTCTCATGACTTGCTCCATGATGTATTTGCTATACAAAGGTCACTTCTGGGTTTTGATGTGTGGTTACACCTGGCGTATTTGCAGTTGTCCAGCGGCTGCAACACTCTCTCGGCTGCGGTTCATCAGACATGCTGGAGCCCATGGGCTCTGCCTGCTGCTGCTCTACAGGGGTGCTGTTGCTTTATTCATTGCCGCCAAGTTGCTAATGAGGGTTCTGTGAAGGCACGACCAAGAAAAAAGGATACGAAGAGCAAGAAAAGGTTTGAAAAACGTTATATATTGTCTCGGTGATGGAGAGAGCCATTACATATTGTCTTTTCAGCATTTACTTGCACTCAATTGGACATCATGTGACTGGCAAGACTCAGATTAAAGAACAAGCTTCCTTACTGACATGTCAATTAAAGCAGAGCTGTTTATTCGTTTCACCAAAAAATAATTAACATTAACTTGGTCAAATGATATTATGGAGGGATTTTGGCCCACCATCTGTGCTGTATCCGTACAACTGTGCAGCCACTTACTGCAGGTATTAATGCTAATTATTAGCTAACCCCAAGCCAGAGTACTGACAAACAATAACTTCCTCTTTTGAATGATACCGTAAAATAATTAATGTTCACAACCTAAAGGCAGATGGGAAAATTGGCTTTGCATCCACATCTGATGCACAGAACGTTTAGATGCAGTGCCCCCTGTGCACCAGACCGGTGACTCAAAGTCAATTTCCATTTCTTGCCACCCTTTAAGTTTATTTCTCCATCAAAATCAATGCATTTATATCAATACCAGTCAATATCAACCATTTCAAGTCGTGTTTGCTTCTCACTCAGAGCATTACCTAATTTACTCGACTTTAATGAACGATGCATTCTCATTTCCATTTGTAGGAATGGGGCTGCCAAGGTGGATATTTTTATTGAATATTTTGGCCACAAAAATGGTAATCATTGTTCCTTACCCCCAATATAATCAGGAGTTGGTTTTGTCATCAGAAACCTTGTTGCGAAAAGATTGGAAGACCTCCATAAGGCAGTCAATGACTAGATGACCATATGTGTTTCATTCAAACAAAAGACATATGCTCTCCTAATCAGTGCAAAAGCTCATCTCTCCAATGACTAATGCTGATAAAAGCAGAGACATTCTACTCAGAGCTCAACAACCTGGTTCTCAATACTCCAGACAATGAGAAATCACTGATCAATAGTGATTGAATCCCAGAGGTGATCCCAGAACAGAGTGGTGCAATGCCACAGAATTCTGTTACAAAATCAAACACCAATTGCCTTTAACTACTTTCCAAATGTGCACAACACAAACTTTTCATTTCCATTAGTTTCTTTCATCGAGCTGATAAATACAAAATCTAAACTAAATGAACGTCACTTGCGTCAACACCTTCACTCGCAACATTACCTTGTAATAAATGAAGCCATCAACTGCCAAAGGGATTGGCAGAACTTGAAAAAAACAAACCATGTAATATGTGGTGCTGATTGCTGAACTGACTATTGCATGATCAGATGTAAAGTATCACTGGTTATGCAATCACATCATTGTAAAACAGCAGAAATCTGAAATTATAATAAAGATCATGAACCATGCTCTATACAGAGTGTCGGTACTACTGAAACAGTTTGTACGGCGAGGGTTACAAACCTGGACGGGTTGCCACTCCGACACAGGAAGTCAGGGCAGGAATTTGGCCAGAGTGCCAGCGATAACTCTTCATGGAGGACATCGTGGGATGTTTTGCACCCATCAACTAATGCCGGCAGACGGGACACCCGGCATAATGTCTTTTCAATGGATGGTACAAAATTTATGAATCACCTTTCCTGTGCAACACCAGGATGAGAGTTCGTTGCTCGTCCAAATCCAGGTGCTTGTTAGTTGCAAAGCCTATTGTTTCCATCATTTTCAAACTGAAGTTTGCAGAGTCCCTCCCATTTAGCATGTACCTCTGTTCTTCGGTTTCTATTCTCCACTTCGGCCAAAATTCTGCACTATAAGACGACATGAAGGGTGTTAAAACTTAGTTATGCAAAATACCAATGGGACAATAAAGCCACATCGCTTCAAGTGTCCACTGACTCCCACAATGCCAACCTATTTTGAGGGCCTAAACCCTACCAGGCCAAGCAAATTCGATTTTTTTTACTTATAAAAGGTGCAGATGGATCAGCTGTGATTTTGGTCATAGCTACTAGCATTCTGAGAAAGTGGGTCGAACATTTGACAAGTTACTTTGTCTCAAACGTGACATCAACGTGAAGGATCTGAAATCAGGAAAACAACCACCCTTATTTCCAAGTATTCATGAGCCATGAATCTTGGGGACTGATCCACAAGCTACCAAACAGAGTTCACGAGAATAATTAACCTGATGAAAAAAAGGTGCAAGTCCTGCCCACTGAAACTTAAAAGTGTCGATGCAAAATGTTGAACAAAAAAACGTATTCATTATTCTGTGACATCTGAGAAACATCTTGAGTTCCTGAGGACATTCAAGACGTTATCATAGTCACAATTATTTACCAAATAAGGTGAGAAGACAAATTGCAATAACCAAAGGGAAACTTCTGTTGGCAGCAGGCAAGATTGCTTTATAATCGACGAGCTGAGTTAGCCGACATTGCCCGGGATAAATTTCACAGTATTTCCCCAGTTTAAATAAAATAAAGTTTAAGATAAATGGTTTTTTCGGAGGAGATTGTCTTTCGTGCAATGTTTCTGTTGCTCTGGCTGTTGCATGTCGTTCACGGTCAGCTTCTAAGCATGATTGTCTTTCTTGTGAGCTTTCCTGCTTCCAGCTTTTTTTTTTCTGGCTGCTGATGTAGATCTGTCCAAACTTGCCCATTTCTTTGGTGGCATGGTAAAGTTGTTGGGATTTTCGAAAACTGCCAAAAAAATGTCACCACATTAACTTCCTGTAACAACCTTTACGCACATGATGAATCCTGATGTGGCAGAAAATGACGAGACCGATGTTTGGGGAAAAAATTCACCAAAATCTGGAATTGCGCCAAATCAAACTGCAGGTACAGTCAAATGTAGTGTTGTTGTAGATTCCACGCACTACACATTCCTTTCTTGGCAGCCCAAGGTCAAATGGTTTCTGCTTGCATTAAGGACAGACAAGCAGACAGGCCAAAAATACATACAAGATTACTGAAAAAGAAATTAGAGAGTTCATAGAACACTTTACCCCACACGGTGTTGAGAAAAAAGGACATGAGCGACGTCTGCGAGCGGCAAATTTGATTGGTCGAGATGATGTAAAATGCCTTAACATTTTGTCTAAGTACTGCTCAATGAAAGGTTTTTGAAAGTGTAAATAAGATGATTTGTGTTCTATGTAGCATTTTGACTGGTGGTTCTAGAAAAGAAGATTTTGGAAGGAATTTGCAGGACCGCCATTTTTACGCACTTTCGGTCACGTGATCAGCATTGCCTCTGCAATTTAACATCAGGACCCTGTCCTAATGTTGGAACCCAATTTGGTGGCATTCTGACTGGTGGATCTGGAGAAGACGATTTTTGGAGGAATTTACATGATATTCCCCAAAAATTGACTAAATCGGCCATTTTGACACAGATTCCGGTCAAGTGATCAGCATGACCTCCACAATTTAACATCCCTACCCTGGCTCAATGTTGTAACCCAAATTTGGTGGCATTCTGACTGGAGGGTCTGGAGAAGAAGATTTTTTGAAGAAATTTACGAAGTCGGCCATTTTGACCTACTTAAAGTCATGTGACCAGAACAAGCTTTGCAATTGCTGCTACCAGTCAGGAGAAGAACGTTGCTGCCAAATTTCAGCCGGATCGGCCCAGCGGTTTGGACAGAGAAGTCGAAATAGGAGACGGATGGATGGATGGATGGATGGACAGTGTGCGATGACAATACCTTTATCAGGAATTTAAATTCCAGATAAGCTAAAAATTCAGATGTTTACTGCTGTAGATGCAGCATCTTTTACACCACCTTATCTAACCCGTTACATTAGTTCATTGTGCCTGTTTTTGTGTTCTCTATGACGTTGCTAAAAACAGCTTGGTTTCCTGTTTGGAATGATTTGCAATTTTGTTTGACATCCAGACAGGCAGAGTTTAAAAAAAAACAAAAAAAACCTCACTTCTCTCTGCACATGCATGATCAGGATGATTTAAGAGTCAAAGTACTGCTAAACTTCAGGTTTGCTTTTCAATTTATGTTCCGATTCATGTTAAAAATATAACATTCAATTTAAAATGAAGTTGTTCCTCCATCATAAAGTGACGTTTGTGGACAGACAGACAGACAAAGTGAACCAATTGCTTAATCCTGCCTTCCGCTTCGTGCATGTAAGGGTAAAATTGATAGCTTAGAACTTCCTGAATCTCCATTTCAATTCCGTGTTGGTAGAGGCACTGTGGGAGAGTCAGGAAAAATGTACAGAGCAAAATCAAGAATTGTTTCCTGTACGTATAGAGCTGGAAAAAGCGTTTGGCAATTTGCTGATTTGGAAAGTTATGAAAATTTTATCATCCAAAAAATTCACCACCATTGTTGCACAACAACATGAAGCTTTACTAAGCCAAGTACGAGAAGAAAGAAAAACCTCCAAATGAATTCAAGTCAACAATGGAGTCTGCATTTGCAGATTTAGGGTAAGGGTTTGTCAAGGTCAGGGGTGTTACTATCCCTATTGCTGACCCTCCAATCAACTGTGGTCCACCTTCATTTGTGGAAACACAGGCTGCGGTGAACCGGTTGAAATGGGGTAAAGCTCCAGGGATCTGTGGCATCCATGCTGAACTTCTCAAGGTTGGTGGAAATGCTGCACTCGTGTCGTTGCATGCAGTTCTGTGCTCTGCCTGGAACACAGAAATCATCCCAACTGTCTGGAGGAGGGTCGCCCAATGCACGTCAGGCGGGCAAATAATCGAGTCCTTGCGCCCGTCGTCTGTTTGGTCGTTTTTCACTGAAATGTGGATTTTCACTGTTATTTTAATCAGTGTCGAGATAAAAATTCAGAACATCTGACTCGCTCTTTAAC
>CM068963.1:54889798-54896023 GCA_035128595.1 Eptatretus atami
CATGTCGAGGCATGTGAGTGAAAGATAGCTGCAGGGAAACTTGGACTTTGTTTGTCATCAACACATATCCACCAGCTGCATCCATGTGCACAATGTCACAAAATTTGGACTTCTTAAAATTGGCTTCTTGAGGCCACCGACAGAATCATTGATGTTGTGCAATGGAAATGAAACGAGATTTTCATCACATATGATGGACAAAATGTATGTGGGTGGCAAGGAGTGGGTTGTTGCACGTTCACTCTCTTTTACACATGATTATTCCCACTTCGCAACCTCATCTGATATGACTGGTGACTTCATTTGTAAGCTACAGGTGCCTGGTTTCCCCTCCACCCCCTCTCTCTTTTTTCCAGAACAATAACAAAAATCTCCCAAAACATTTGCTCCTCTGTCTTTGTATTTTCATCCATTATCTCTCTGTAGTTGTAGCCAGATGGGTTGTAGCAGGGGCTATATGGGCCTTTCCTACGTCATAAAAAAAAATTCAATGCATAGTATCTCTGTATCTCGATGGACACTTATTTAAAATAATGTTTGGCAAAAGTAAATAAAAACTGTGTGTATATATATATATATATATATGTGTAAATGTGTGCGTGTGAAAGATGCTGTTGTTGGCTGCAAAATAACCTTAGATATGTGCATGTTGACCATATGATAGCTGACGATTCAGGTAGAAATGAAAAGGTAAAAATGAAAATTCTCATGGCAGACGAGAGCAAAGTTTACCTGTGTCCGAACCAATGTCAGAGGTCCTTGACTTAATAGCTAGAAATAGTCAGCAGTCACCTGACTTAGTAGTGGAACCCATTCACCTGTTGAACCTCGTATGATTCCTCAGGCATCACCATTTTCTTCTGATAACTCAGTGACAGAAATTACACCCATCCCTAAATCAGATTCTGGTCTGTTCACAAACGTTACTTCAAGATCGGACTTGAGTGGAGCAATTCCAACGGTACCTTGAGGTCCAACAGAGTATCAAGACCTCCAGAGAGACTGGATTTGTAGGATTATAGATTCAGTTATGGAATGTGGAGTAAACCAGAAAATGTTGTGGCTTACGATGTATAAACAATGTCAGGTGTATTGTCATGGTAACAAATGTTGCGGTTTCCAATATAGGAGGGATGAATGTTGCATGGTGGAACTTAAAGGAAGCTGACATCACATCAATGTGCATGAACCGACATCAGGAGGAGACGCTGCACATGCATGAACAAAGCCCATCGAGAGGGTGTGCATCTCCACGCGGTCATGCGGACTGGAATAATCCGGTGTGTTATGCACAAGGAAATTAGACACAGGAGAAGGTCATTCGGACCATCATGCCTGTGACGCATCAATACCAGACCAATTAATATTAAAAAAAAAAAATTCAAAATGTTCTTTTTTTGTAGTTTTTGAAGTTTTTTTTGTCGTTTTTTCTTTCCGGGGGGTGGGGGGAGGAGTGGGCGAAAACGGTTCTTGGGTAAAAAAAAAAACACACATCAAGCACACACCACCCGTTGACAAGACCCCCCACAGACAACATACCGCACAGATGCTGACAATCATCCAGACAGACTCAAGCTACCCAAAGGCCCTGCCAACATCCCTGTACCCCCATATCTCCAATACTTCCTGGTACCCGTCTAATTTCAATTTAAACTTACTAGCGGAGTACAGATCCTATGGGTGATCTTGTTCCAAACATGCAACACGTTATTCTGATGCATACCTTTATTTGGGCGGTGTATAGGTAACTGACAGCTCTGTTTTGGAAGAAAAGAAAACTCTGGATTACATGCATGAAGCAAAAACATACCCACTGTTTACAATTCAAAACACCTCGTCACACTGGAACATGTGGGGACAGTAATATTGCACTGTAAATGATGGAGACTTCTAATACCCTCCCCCACCTGGAGGGGGCGCTACATGATACACATTTACATAGAGAATTTGCACACCCCCACCCAAGACCACTGGCAAAGATAAAAACACCCCTTTGCATTAATTGGGATCATGCTGATCCTATGTAGCAAGTCCGGATGTAATTTGGCCAGAATTGTAGGAGTAGAGCGACAAACAAACCCGCAAACATCGGTCTGTGAATTATAGTGAAAGCATCTACTGTTTCTGCTGCCACTACTTTTCCAGGGAGACCATTCCATGCATTAACTACTCTCTGAGTGAAAGTCCCCTGCCAGACTACAGTCTTAACTCTCCTCTTCTTTACTCTCAGGCTATGGCCCCTGGTCCTATCACTGTCTACTCTGTTGAATAATTCATCTGCGCTTATTTTATCAATACCTTTCATTATCTTAGATTTCTCTACCATATCTCTGCGTAACCGCCTTCTTTCTAGAGTATAAAGCCCTGTCTCCTTCAGCCGCTCCTCATAGCTGAGTCTAGCTAGGCCCACAATCAATCTCCTAGCCCTGCAATGAACCCTCTCCACGGCAGCTATGTCCTTCCTGAGTTGTGGTGACCAAAACTGCACACAATATTCTTGATGTGGCCCTCACTAAATTCCTATACAATGTTAACAACACCTCTTTTGATTTATAATTGATCCCCCTTCACCCATCCAGGATATAACAGTCCAACTCAATCATTAATCAAACACCAAGAGATGAACACACCACAAAAGCCACCCTAACAAACCAATTGCTCCAACTTGTACACAAAACTGTCAAAATTAAAACAGTACACATCCTTACCACATGGTGGCGAGCTTGTCGTTTCAACATCATTGGGACTCCAGACAATGACACAATGAGGACCAGGAAACACTCCATCACTTATTTAATGATCATTTCTACTCTGTTCTCAGTGTGTGGGTCAGATAAACTATGACCTCTTCATAGTCAGCTCTTCCACGACCCTGGACCCACGTGTACAAAAAAATGAAAATGTAGACCTCCAAATCAATTTTATGTGAAGATTAAGTGCCCATTAGCTCTCTCTTTTGAGTGCAGACTTCTGGCTGCTGGTTGCATCATTGGTTAGGGACACAGCCATGCTGCTGATGCAGTGTCCTTTATTACCAGTATGCTGGTACTCATTTTGCCAATCTCATAAGGATGACAGGCGGAGTCAACCCCACCTAATTCAGGTTAATTCAGTGGAAAGCGGGGCTTGAACTCAGGATGCTAGGATCCCAAATCAGCCACCCTAACTGCGAAGCCAACACCAGGCCCCTATTAGCTGGGAAAGCCAGAATGATATATCATGTCCAAAAGTCTTGGCTAACAACAGATTGTTCCATCATTGCGATTTCAATTTACTTTGGAATAAAAATATGTAACCGATACTGTTCATGAAGCTGGGAGTTCCAACTGCTAGCATTTGTTAGTGGATTCATAGATCCAGGGTTTCTCGTGATGAGTCGGCGAGTTATCGCCAGCACCCTGAACAAAATACAAATTCTTACACTGATTACTCCTGGAAAGGCAAAGGAAAACCACCCAGTGTAATCCTTTCCATGAGACTGATTTGGCAGCACTGAACATGGAACCCGAGGCTGACTGGCCACCAGATACAGATTTGTAAGTTGGTACACCTCAAATGTACCAAAGGCAAGTTGAAGAAATTAATGCTGCAATTCATTTAAAACTAGAAGGGCACTCAGTGGAGCGCATACCTCCGACATGCAATGCCTGATCCACGAGAACATATCGGGCCCAATGCATTTTTTAAATATCATGCTATACAGGACTATATCGTTTTTGGTTCGATCTCTCAATGGTGAAGAATCACATAATAAATTTTAATTATCAGATCCGGATCCGGATTTGGATCTTCACCAAAATTGAACCAATTCTTCCTCATCACACACCCAACCTGTCCACAAAGTTTCCTTAGAAACTGTTCACAACTTTTTGAGATATCATGCACACAAACAAACAAACAAACAAACAAACAGACAGATAAACAAACAAGCAGTCATAGACTGGGACTTACGAAATCGTCAACTTGACCTCTGACCTTGTCTAATAAAAGCTGTCTCTAGAGAAGGTAGCGACGCAAACCAGAAGTTTCTACGATGATTCTGTACCAAACCATCAACTTCTTCCGTTCTCGAGTTACCGCGGATTAACGTAACGTAAAGGTCACACTCGACAGCCCCCCCCCCAACTCGAAAGGACGCCGGGGCGAGCGCGATGACGGCAGCGCGCACACGCAAAACCTTTACGTGACTCAACGATGCGTCTGCTCGAGCGCGCTGCGCCACGTGACGAGCCGTGACGCGGCGGGTGAAATATTTTTATACAATCTTAAAACGTCTCCAAAACATCCGATTTTTACCAGAATTTCGACAACCGAGTGTTAAGCATCCTCAGCGATCGCAAAAACCGGACAAAATTAAAATCGAAGTTAAAATTAACTCGTAACGTCGACCGAAGCAAAAATACTCCATTTCTCCACAGGAATTTACGGAATATATTTTAATATTATTTTATAACACTGAAAATTTTAAAACAGCCGTAACTCGACGAATTGACACACAAATTCCGCCGAACTTACCTCGATCTTCCAAACTCACGCTCCGTCAACAATACCTGTGGTATTCTCGAGTTATCATGTTTTAGATGTTTGACCTCACTGTGACCTTGACCTTTGACCGATTTTGACCAAAATCTAATCAGCACTAGCCATCACCCTCCTGAATCACGTGTGTAATTTGACATTGGTCGCTTCTTCCGTTCTCGAGTTATCATGTTTTGGATGTTTGACCTCACTGTGACCTTGACCTCTGACCGATTTTGACCAAAATATAATCAGCGCTAGCCATCACCCTCCTGAATCACGTGGTGTAATTTGACATTGGTAGCTTCTTCCGTTCTCGAGTTATCATGTTTTGGATGTTTGACCTCACTGTGACCTTGACCTTTGACCGATTTTGACCAAATATAATCAGCGCTAGCCATCACCCTCCCGAATCACGTGGTGTAATTTGACATTGGTAGCTTCTTCCGTTCTCGAGTTATCATGTTTTGGATGTTTGACCTCACTGTGACCTTGACCTTGACCGATTTTGACCAAATCTAATCAGCGCTAGCCATCACCCTCCTGAATCACGTGGTGTAATTTGACATTGGTAGCTTCTTCCGTTCTCGAGTTATCATGTTTTGGATGTTTGACCTCACTGTGACTTGACTTTGACCGATTTTTACCAAAATCTAATCAGCGTAGCCATCACCCTCCTGAATCACGTGGTGTAATTTGACATTGGTCGCTTCTTCCGTTCTCGAGTTATCATGTTTTGGATGTTTGACCTCACTGTGACCTTGACCTCTGACCGATTTTGACCAAAATTAATCAGCGCTAGCCATCACCCTCCTGAATCACCTGGTGTATTTGACATTGGTAGCTTTTCCGTTCTCGAGTTATCATGTTTTGGATGTTTGACCTCACTGTGACCTTGACCTCTGACCGATTTGACCAAATTAATCAGCGCTAGCCATCACCCTCCTGAATCACGTGGTGTAATTTGACATTGGTAGCTTCTTCCGTTCTCGAGTTATCATTTTTGGATGTTTGACCTCACTGTGACCTTGACCTCTGACCGATTTTTACCAAAATCTAATCAGCACTAGCCATCACCCTCCTGAATCACGGGGTGTAATTTGACATTGGTAGCTTCTTCCATTCTCGAGTTATCGTGCCTACAAACAAACACACACACACACACAAACACACAAACACACAAACACACAAAGGATGGAAGTCATCAATATACTTACGAAATGTTTAGATTTTCTTAAGTAACAAACAGACAGAAAGGGGTGAAAACATAACCTCCTTCACCTTTGGTGGCAGAGGTAGTGATGGGAGGCTATTCAAAATCGATCTGTTACACTTTTACTCCTTGATCTTTAGGACTGCCGAAGATGGCAAAAATACTGATATATTTCATGAAAAAAAATATAAAAATACCTTAAAACCCAGGTGGACATCCCTCAAATGGATGTTCGGTTGGGTGTCCAGTCTTGATCCAAATGCAGTAAGCGATGCGGATTGATATTATAGATCTCACGGTGTTATTCGAAAAGAGGAGGTGAGTTATCGTTGAGACCCTGGACAAACCCTAACCCGAAATCTCAGGCTCTGTTCAGAGCCTGAGATTTAGGGTAAGGGTTTGTCAAGGTAAGGGGTGTTACTATCCCTGTTGCTGACCCTCCAACCAACTGTGGTCCACCTTCATTTGTGGAAACACAGGATGCGGTGAACCGG
>CM068963.1:54910273-54932946 GCA_035128595.1 Eptatretus atami
TCCCTTCCACAGATCTCCTAATGTCTCTGTTCCCCACTGTATTGTCCTTCCCACTCCCACTCCTCTTGTCTCATGCCCCCCTTGCCCCCCTTGCTGTGCGTTGTGTGTTAGCTCTCATACAAGCCTTGACAAGGTCTACAAATAAAAAAAATCTGGAGAAGATTTTTGTGGGTTTTATTATCCCCCGCCGCGTGGCGGAAGGGGGATATTGTTGTCACCCGGGTCGTCCGTCCGTCCGTCCGGCTGGCTGGGCGTCAACATTTATAGCTGTGAGTGCGATAACTCATAAACTGTTTGCCATATCGATTTGAAATTTGGGTCACACATGTACCACCTGAAAAGGAAGAACCCTATTGATTTTGGGCGTGGCCGGATCCAAGATGGCCGACTGGGGCGGCCATCTTGAAAAAAAATGTTTTTTGTAATAAATGGAAAACCGCTTATCTGATTTCAATTATTTTTGGTTACTACGTTCCGCACCCCTGGAGAACTTTTTCCAACATGGTTTCGCTCTGCTCGGACATCCAATATGGCCGCCAGGCAGCCATGTTGAAAAAAACGACGTTATCGCGATATAGGCTCTAATTTTTTTATTTTCTGATGAAACTTGCTGGAAATGTAGGTAACGGAACGAAGTAGGTTGCTATTGAATTTTCGGCCATGTCGAACATCCAATATGACCGCCAGGCAGCCATCTTGAAAAATGGCATTATTCAATGGCGGGGGATTCCCCATCTCTGATGGGTATGTTGGTATATCCAATATGACTGCCAAACCATGTGAACTATATGTCATATTGGTTTGGCAGCCATATTGATTTGGCATGGTTTGGCAATATGGCTGCTAAACCATGCCAAACCATGTAATGGAGTTCTCTCATCCCCTCTTCCTGTCCAGGCTAGAGTTCCTCAAGGCAGCGTTCTGGGCCCTGTTCATTTTCTGGCTTTCATCAATGATCTCTCCAACTCTCTGGAAAATCCTCTTTATCTCTTTGCTGATGACTTCACCCTCTGCCATACCATCTGTCATCCCTCAGATTGGCAAGCCGCAGCCTCTTCACTCTCTGCAGATCTGGATAAAATCACAAGCTGGTTCAATACGTGGAACATGTCTTTCAACCCTGACAAATCTCACACTCTCACTGTCTCTCCGAAAGAACCATCTGAACCCCCCCCCCACCCCTCGATCTTTCAGCCACTTCAGAGAAGATTTTTGAAGGTTGCTTTTTTTTAACAATATGGCTGCCAAATCATGTGACCAATGACATAGTCACATTTTTTTCTGTGGACAATTTTATCCCGAGATGACCCTCAAATTTTCATACTGATCAGATGTAGCATTCTACATATGCAATTATGACATCATAACAAAGGCACCTATGATGACATAAAAATCACACTCATTCCCCATGAGTACTTGCTTATGATGACAGTATTCAAATTTTTCCTTGGTATAGTTTCAGTGCTACAGGGGTCCAAAGTTTTTCCATTTTTCCAATATGGCTGCCACACCACGTGACCTATGACGTCATAATCATGATTAAAACATTCCACATGAGTTATCACAGCTATGGTGAAAATTTTGTCTCACTTCAACAAGCGATTGCCAAGAAAAACACGAAAGTTCTGCGAGGACAAACAAACAAACAAACAAATGGACCCAAACACAATACCCTCTCCTTGAGCGAGGGCAAATATCTCAATTCATAAAAGTCAAAAGTTTGTCATATAATTTTTTTTTTAATCAAAGTTTATAAGATATAGTCAAACATGTTTTTTGTGGGATTTTTTGCAAGCCAGTTTGTGGATGAAGTTAAGTTGAACTGATGTAAATAATAATTATTTAAATTTAAAACACATCATGTACTTGGGGGGAAAAAAAACAAAAGTCAGATACACAGCTCTTTTGTTTTTCATTGTAATCTGTGGCCTCCTACCTTTAATGATCAATGCGCAATTAGTATAGGAACATGCATTTATCACAACAGTAGGGTAGCTTAGTTACATTGTAGTGGATAAGAAACATCACACAAACACAAACAAATCAGCTAGTTGAATAGGGAAGGACAAAAGGAAAAGAGATTAAAAGCAGGCCTGGTAAACGAACTCACCAGCAATGCATGCGAGGGCACCAATTATCTTGTTGAAGCTGTTGGAACCTTTGCACAATGTCCAGAGGGCGAGCAGTGCACACACAATAGTGATGATGAGACCAAGGAACATTAAGGCAATGGTCCACACCTTCCAATCTGCCATGGCACATAAAAACAATGCAATTTTATTTTTATTTACTGCAGATGTGCCTGACCATCCTTCAGTGTAATTGTCAGAGCACCCACCACTGACAATTCCATCCAGCCAAGGGGAAATATATAAATATATATACACATACAAATCGATATCAGAAATGTTTGACCCCTGACTCTCTTTTATACAGATTCCCCCTTTTACCCTCCAATAGATTTGAGTGTTTTTTGTCTGTATAATGCTGGTAACCAATAACCGAACAAGGAGAAAAAGAAATAAAATGCCATAGCCCCCATGGTTTTAGTTATTTTGCTGTATGGGCTTAAAGAGCTAGCCCATATTTACAAGATTTATGTGGCTGCACAACTGACTTGAGTAGTCATGTGACATACAAGAACATCTATGACATTTGTGACCTGTGATCTTTGCCAAGTTTGAACAAAATTAGACCATGCACATCCAAGAAATGGTTGGAGACACTCAAGTATCAAAATGGCCACCAGTCGGCCATCTTGGATTATATCTCGAAAAAGAATGACGTGCACATGTAGGCCATCATTCGTTATCTGTGTGCCAATTTTGAAAAAGATCGGTAAATGCATGTCCGAGAAATGGTTGAGGACGAGTTTAATATTGGGGTTTTTTTTTACAACTAAAATGGATGCCAGTCTATCAGTCGGCCATCTTTGATCAGATCGCAAATTAAAGTGAGGCGCACGTCGTGTATGCCATCGTGTACTGTGTTTTTGCGAAGTTTGAACAAAAATGGACCATGCATGTTTGAAAAATGGTTGTGGACACGTTTAAGGACCAAAATGGCCACCAGTCGGCTATCTTGGATCTGATCTCAAAAATAAATGACGTGTATATGCAAGATATCATTCCTTATCTGCTTGCTAAGTTTGAACAAGATTGGTAAATGCATGTCCGAGAAATTGTTGAGGATGTGTTCAACATCGGGTATTTTTTTTTGAACTACTAAAATGGCCTCCAGTTGGCCATCTTTGATCGCTTCGCAAAACAAAATAATGTGCATACATTTACCATCATGTGTTGTCTTTGTGCCAAGTACGAATAAAATCGGTCCATACACGTCCGAGATATGGTTGCGGACGCACGCACGCATGGACACGAAAATCGAGACCAAATTCATAAGCCCCCCTTTCGGAATAAGTCCAACGTGGGCTAATAATCATGCTTTAAGGAATGTGCTGAAAAGTTACGAAATCTTTGTTCAATGAAAATATCAAGCATGTCATAATTTACAGATGATTGGCTACAGAGTACCTGTCAAAGTTAAATACAAGTTTAGCTACTAACAAAAGTCCAGGTCTTATTTGAACCATTCTTGGGCATCTGAAGAGGAAAAGCAACGACTGCAAATAAAAAAAATTAAAAACCCAAAAAATTGTAAATGCATTTCCAGTGGTAAACCAATTAAGAGTTCAATACCAATGTGTTTGTCACCACAATAATAAATGTACAGCCGTCAAACCACTAAAACCAACCAATAAAAACAAAAAATGCAAGGTTTGATGGCATGTTCAATTGTATACCGGTGGTTCGAGCATCTGTGCAATGCCAGGCTTTAATGTCGCTGCGCAGCTTGCATAGCTGCCACAAGCTGAGGCTGTAGTGATCTGCATTGACCCAGGGTGAGTCCGCCAGAGCCAGCACTGCCAACACAGCAGCTGTGATCAAGCAAGTGAGGCCAATAAGTGGAAATGGACGGATAGTGAGGACCTTGGTCATGGTGGCTAGGGGAAGAAATTAAATGAGAGATTAGAAATCTATTATGGGTAGGAATTGAAAATGAGCAAATAAACATAATAAACTTTTTTGATCATTAGAATATCACGATGAAGAAAGTTACGATAACTGATGAAGGAAGGGCCAATGAAAGTGAAGTATATGAATCTGAAAAAAAGGAAAAGGATTGCACACCTAAGAGGTAATCAATTTTTAATATTTTCGTCCACATATTGATAACTAATGTGAATGGGAAAACAAAAGAAGGGAATATAAAGAAAAAGTACAATTGCAAAGTGATTAACAAAGGTTAACAAAGTACAATTCTTGAATTGTTAACAAAGGCTTTTGAAATATATTGGCACCACCAAGAAGAACTAGAGAAGACAGGGTGGAAAGGCAACACACAATGGGGCAGAGGGAAAGGAAACAAACGAGGGACACACAGCTGAACAGATCATTGCGAGGAGAGAAAGACAAGTAGGTAGAACATTCGAGAAAACAGAAAGTAGGAAACAGCACGAGATGGCGATGGTTCATCATAACAAGGATATAACAAGGAAATCTAACACAGGTGGAGGCCATTCAGCCCATCATGCCTGCGTGAACACCACACCAACCCATCTACACAAGATCCAAGGAAGAAAATGCAAAAAAAATGTTTTTAATTGATGAAATAATTTTTTTTGTTTGTTTATTTGTTTTTGTAGTTTCTGTAGTTTATTTTAGTTTTTTTCCTTTTCTTCCCCTCAGGGAAAGGAGAATGGGCTTGGTTAAAAACACGCAACATCAACCAAACAACCCCACTTGACAAGACCTCCACCAACAGCACTCCGTACACATGTACACAATCACCCATCAATGCTCAAACTAACTAAAAGTCTTATCAACATCCCCATACCCCGCTATCTCCATAACTTCCAGGTACCTATCTAATTCTAATTTAAACTTATCTACTTTTTCTGCTGCCACTACCTTTCCAGGGAAACCATTCCATGCATTAACTACTCTCTGAGTAAAAGACCCCTACCTTACTATCGTCTTAACTCCCCTCTTCTTTACTCACAGGCTATGGCTCCTGGTTCTATCACCGTCTACTCTGTTTAATGATTCATCTGCACTTATTTTGTCAATACCCTTCATTATCTTTAACATCTCAATTATATCTCCTCGTAACCGCCTCCTTTCTAGTGTATAAAGCCCTGTCTCCTTCAGCCGCTCCTCCTTCAGCTGAGTCGAGCTAGGCCCGGAATCAATCTAGTAGCCCTGCGCTGAACCGTATCTATGGCAGCTATGTCCTTCCTGAGTTGTGGTGACCAAAACTACACACAATATTCTAGATGTGGCCTCACTAAATCCCTGTACAATGTTAACACCACCTCTTTTGATTTATAATTGATCCCCCCCGAATACAGCCTAAAACCCTATTCGCTCTACCTATAGCTATTACGCTACAGCCTGGCACTGTGCTGCCTGCTTACCTCCCATATCTATTACCACCCCCAGATCCTTCTCTTGTGAGACACGCTCCAAAATTACCCCTTGCATCCTGTAATCTCTATTTTGATCATCATCTTCAATGAATTAAGGAAAAGGAGAGAAGGGGACCGAACTGAAGAGTGGGACTAAAGGGATCCAGGGAGACAATTCCACCGAAAGAAATGAGGGCAATAAAAAGGACTGGGAGTGAGTGGGTTGCCTGGAAGGGTAATAGAGGCTTTTACGGGATGTGTGTTCGTTCAATGGAATATTGAACGAACACACATCATTAATTGGGGAAAGGATGAAGAGGTACAAGGGAAAGCCAGCGAAGATAAGCAGGCTTATAAGCGACCCATCATCATTATCATCATCATCATCAATGTACCATACTCTTGACAAATTGGCGGTGCTCATGGAAAGCTGGGTGGTATGCTATTGCCTCCCAGGCAGTCAATCAGGGCAGGAATTTAGAATTTTTTTTCAGGGTGCCTGTGATAACTCGCCTCACCTTTGTGAAAGATATTGTGGGATCTTTAATATATACCAACGACCAGTGAGCGCTGGGAGATGAACTGACCCTTGAAATTACTCAAATTTGTATATGGATAAATTTTATGCAAAGTTTGCTGGATACAGGAATAATACACCATTGTGCGTTTACCTTCCTCGTCTCAATGGAGGTACTTTTTGTTTGCTTTACAAAGTGAAATGCCAGAAAAACAATTAGTTTTACAGAAAAATAATTCCCTTGAACAATATATGTGACCCCAGGCCATCTATTAGATTCAATTAGAATGTGTTTATAATTCCGATAAAAAACATCCTGATGCTGTGTGGACTGTGCTTCCCTGCTGACGGACCTCAGGAAGCTCGTACATGTTGCTGCGTTTTGAGGCTGAGAAGTAATTGCTGAAATCTATCTGTCCGCGTTCTTCCCGACATCTTTGTTCTTTGTTCCTTTCACATTTCTTTCTAATTTTCTTTTTCATAATTCTCTTTGTTCATTCTAATTATTGCTTTTTCTTCTCTTTCATTTTTTTACTTTCTATTCCTCTCTTTCATTATCTATCTCTCTAAGAAGAAGTGAATTATTGCAGCAATTTTTATGTAAGGTTCACTTGGCTGCACCTGGATGGGTTTGAGGGTTGTGGAGTGATGGCTGAAACCCGAATCCTATCCAGGTTCCTCCTGATAAATCCATTTTTCCTCTTTACTTCTTTGGGTTCCTTCTTGGTCTTCCATCTGATTGATTTTAATCAATTGTTTCACATGAAGGCTAGATGAAGCAATTGATAAAAAAAAAATAATGGCGTCAAACAAGGTGGGGGCAGAGGGGAGCTCTAAAGGTTATATGAACGAGACACTCACAATCTTCCAAGACACACCAATGTTTGTTATTTTTAAACATAAAAAGTGAATATAATTAAGGAAGGTGTTTCTTACCATTTGTATATTGAACAAGCTCAAATGAGCTAAGATCCTCGTCCTCTTAGTGATGACGTCATAGTTATCAGTTATGTATCAGGTGTGCGGTAAATTATCTCTAATGCCCTATTCGATTCCATCTGAAGTATTCAAAAAGCTTGCGTTGTTTCGGAGATAATTGTTTATGCGATTTCCATTGCGAAATTATGACGTCATAACTTTTCTTGTTGAAGAATTTCCTCAATCTGAGATGGTTACTGTCTGCGTGTGAGCTTTCTGCATGAACATGTCAAGTTTCAAGATGTTCTGATGAAAACTCTTGGTTGTGAAACAAAAATTTCAGAAAATAGTGATGACGTCATACAACGAATATGACGTCATTATGATGTATCAGATTTGCGTCAAATCATCTGTGCAAATGCCCCGTTTGATTCCCGCAAACAGAATCAAAAAGCTTCCCTAGTTTCGGAGATAATGTATAGGCGATTTCCATCAGCGGTGATATTATGACGTCATAAATTTTTCTTGGAAGAATTCCTCAATCTGAGATGGTTACTGTCTGCGTGTGAGCTTTCTGCATGAACATGTCAAGTTCAAGATGTTCTGATGAAAACTCTGGTTGTGAAACAAAAAATTTCAGAAAATAGTGATGACGTCATAAAACGAATATGACGTCATATGATGTATCAGATTTGCGTCAAATCATCTGTGCAAATGCCCCGTTTGATTCCCGCAAACAGAATTCAAAAAGCTTCCCTAGTTTCGGAGA
This sequence comes from Eptatretus atami, assembly GCA_035128595.1. Taxonomy (NCBI): domain Eukaryota; kingdom Metazoa; phylum Chordata; class Myxini; order Myxiniformes; family Myxinidae; genus Eptatretus; species Eptatretus atami. Next base: position 54,917,945 of record CM068963.1, read on the forward strand.
TAGTGGTATAGGCGATTTCCATCAGCGGTGATATTATGACGTCATAACTTTTTTTCTAGGAAGAATTTTCTAAATCGGAGATGGTTACTGCCTGCGCATGGACTTTATGCATATACATGCCACTTTTCACGAAGATCCGATGAAACCTCTGGACTGTGAAACAAAAAATGTGAAAAAATAGGAATGACGTCATAAAAACGGATATTACGTCATAATGATGTATTATTTGTGCGTTAAATTATCTCTGCTCATGCCCCGTTCCATTCCCACAAACAGAATTCAAAAAGCTTTCCTAGGTTCAGAGATAATTTTTTGGGGTGATTTCCATTAGCGGAGACATTATGACGTCATAACATTTTTTCTAGGATTAATTTTCACAATCGGAGATGGTTACTGTCTGCGCAGGGTATTTTTACATACATATGCCAAGTTTCAGGAAGTTTCGATGAAAACTGTAGGCTGTGAAACAAAAAAGTCCACAAGAAGAAGAACAAGAACAACAACGTGAGTAAGACTTAGAGATCCTCCACGAGGATCTAAAAAGTAAAATGGTGCTTCTTGGACTATTGTATAATATTTGCAGTACTTTATTTTTAATTGAATGGACATTGGAACTAAAATTGGTTTAGTTGTCGATATTATAAGCATGGCTCAGTTTGCTTCATCTTATCACGTCACCTTGACAAGATAGAACCTATGTTTGTGGATTATTTATTGATTTCTAATCGGCCTTTAACGCTATGCAACCATTTACCCCTCTCAAAGTGTTGGGTGACTTGTGCCTGAACCCCCATATCCGACTCGGGTGGAAAGTTTTTTTTACTAGACTGTCCTCAGCAGTTGAGGGTGAAAGGTAGTTTATCAAAGTTATCAATATTGCTCCACATCACCTCTACTGTTCAGTCTGTACACCAATGGAAGTGTGGCATTCAAAGAATTGTGTAGCTTTATGAAGTACGCAACGACATCGCTATTGTTGGCTGTCTTTCTGATCAATCGTCCTTTGTATCATACCTTGATGTGATCGACACGTTGAATCAGTGGTCTGGGGACTTATGTCTCACTCTGGATGTATGCAAAACTAAAGAGATGATTTTAGATTTTCGAAAATGTCACAATCATGAGCCTGTAACCATTAATGGTAAAAAGGTGGAAATTGTTAACAAATTTAAAGACCTAGGCACTACTCTTGATAGTAAGCTAACTTTTGATGAAAATACTGATTCTGTACACGATAAATCAATGTTAAGATTGTATCTTCTCAAGAAGTTGAATTAATTTGGTGTTAACACGCTCACGCATGATGCAGAAGTTGACCAATGTTTTGTCATTTAATTTGGTTTCTTAGTGTTATCTAAATGTGTGGAATAAGTCATGACTGAGAAAGGTAAGTCAAGAATAAGTTAATAAAATTTTCCCAAGGTCACACCAGCATTTAAAGTGGGTGGACCTTCAATCTGTATGGAGTCTCTGTTTGCGAGCGTTGAAAAGGAAGACGATGGATATATGTTCCGATGAAAGCCATTTCTTGAATGGTCTTTTTGAAAAAGTGCCATTGGGGGAGATGCTTTCGTTCTACACTTATTAAGAACAACATTTTCAAGAAGTCATTTATACCACGTGCAATTCATATTCTTAGCCATACTGCTATTTCATCCATCTTCCATATTTTACTTGCTATTGTCTTATTCCTTTTGATGTTTTATGTTTCTACGTGATGTTTTGAATTTACTGTGCACCAAAGAGGAATTTTTCCTGGAAATGGGACAATAAAGATTACTACTATACGACATGGCCTACATTTTCCTGAGAAACTAGATATTTTTAGAATGCTACAAATGGATGAGAATAAAATGGCACAACCACTGCTATTAATTAACGCCCAATAAGGAGCTTGCACTTCCGTCTAAAAGTCAACATTGAAAAAAACATTGCAGTGAAAGACAAAGGCACCAGGAAACAATGGGGGATACCATCACAGCACATGGGATTTGAACCTAGGGTAAAAGAAAATCTACAGAAAAGTCTCTAAGATTTATATGTAAATAAAATTCAGGCATGAAGACATCAATGAGACAAAGGACCTCTACATAGAGCAGGGAATACCTTGAGGAATACCTGAAGTTTCACATTCAGAAAAAAAAGAGTCTTTATAAAGATTGGAGTTGGTCCACATCAGTGGAAAAATTAATTCATTGATTTTTCTCAACCAAATTTTGAAAGAGGTATTTACGAACCATCATGGCAAAGAAGAGTCAGGCTCAAGCCCTTATTCATAGTAAGATGATTTTGCTTCGAAAAGGGGCTCAAGCCCAAAACATCGCTTCATCTTCTTTCCCACATAGTGGGGCAACTTAGCTAAATATAGCAAACAATTGTGCATTTTGTGAGGAAAGCACCAAATTTGGCACACTAGTAGCCTATCATATTATGAACAGATTTGGATATTGGGCCATCTCAAAATTTTTGATGGCAGTGGAAAATGGCTGCCACAGCCATCAGCGGCTGAATTTGAGATGGCCCAATATCCAAATCTGTTCATAATATGTTAGGCTACCAGTGTGCCAAATTTGGTGCTTTCCTCACAAAATGCCACATTGTTATGCTAAGTTGCCCCACTACAGCAGTTAGCACACCACTCTCAACATTAATTGAGAAAATTAAATTTCTGCAGTTCATACATTTGCCTGTTGATTTTTTTTAAAAGAAAAAGTCCGTGAACTGCAGTAGTTTGTATGTTCAGTGGCCTGCAAAAGTATTCACCCCCCCTCCCTTCTCCAAAGTTTTCACATTTGTGATGCCACCTGAACTTATTTCTTTTCTATTTTTTTCCATCAATGAAATTTTTTTTTGCAAATTTCGAATTATTCTCACCAAGATTTCACCGAGATGGAGATGTCTCAAATTAGGATTTGGTTTTACCTTACCTTTCATTTTCACCTCTGATATATTTTCATTAAACCATTATTATTGAATTTCCTTGTGTTTGTTTATTCGTTGTGGGTTCGAGAATAAACCCGTGTGCTTCCGTTCAGGTAAGCTCCTTCGCTGCTTCCCATCCCACGCGCGTCATAACCGCCAAGAATTTTGGCCGATCACCTCGGAGCTAAAACCGTTCGGCTATTCGTCCAAGGCTGGTGTTCATCGGCTGCGGACACCACAGTATGTACGAGAGTGAATGGGCGTGTGTGCTCGTTATCGTTTTTGTGTTTCCGGGGCACAAACATGGCTGGGTTTGTGTCCACCTTGGACATGGTTGCATCTGGGTTGCGTGATTGATGGAGTTTCCAGTGGGTGTTGTACATGTGTCGTTGTGGTGTTGGGGAACGAGAACTGTTTTTTGCCCACCTTAGCCAGCTGCTTTCACCATTTGTATCAGAGGTGTGAATTGTGTAGGGATGTCCACAGTTTCCCCAGTTGGACCACCCTCTCGGCTCTTGATGTGCCATGTTTCCAATATTATTCTGTGTCGTTTGTTTGACGTCATGTCTTGGGTACACATCCCATCCAAGTCAAATTTGTGGCCAGATTGCAGGCAATGACATGCAATGGCTGAATGTCACCACTCCAAGCCTAATTGCTCTATCATGTTCATCTAGCCTTTGTTTTAAATTCCTTCCAGTTTCACCAATGTAGAATTGGGCAGTCTCTGCACAATGAATGGTAAACTACTCCAGATTTATCACCAGTTGGTATTGGGTCCATTAGTTTTGAAATGACATTACGCATGGTGCGTAGAGGCTTGGAGGCGATGCCAATCCATGCGCTGCATACTATCCTGCCAATTCTTTCAGAAAGGCGCAGGCAGTACGGCAGTACACAGTGCCCAAGCATGTCTGGTTCCTTCTGTTCTGCCCATTTTGGTTCTTTTATGGTGGGGATTATCTCATGGCTATACCCATTATTGAGCAGGCCTCCAACTAATCTGATATATTTAATTGCATCGACTTTGAAAGATGACACAGTCCATGCCAGAGCTGCTAACGTCCATGCTACACTGAATGTTTGTGGGAGATTCGGTTGCAGGATTTAAAATCCATTAGGCTGTTGGTGTGGGTTGGTTTCTTATAAACCGACGTCTTTAGGTAGCCATCAGCCTTCTGTTAAACCTCCACATCCAAAAAGACCAATTTGCTTTCTTTTTCAATTTAATTTGTAAAGCTAATGCTGGGAAATACTCGGCCAAGTTGTCCAATAAGGTGCTCTACCATGTCTCCATGCACAATGGCAAAGGTGTCATCCACATACCTGGTCCAGTATCGTGGGAGCCAATTCTCATTAGACTCGAATACCTATTGCTCAAGTTCCTCCATCACCAAGTTAGCCTCAACAACAGAGACCGGTGAACCCATGGCTGTGCCAAATATATATTGTCCATAGTATGTACCGTCATTGATGAAGGTCATGCTATTTATAAATCTCCAGCAGGCTGGCAACATCCTAAGGTATTAATTGGCTGTTCTGACAAGCCATTTTCCAGTTGTGAGAATGTCTCAACTGATCGAGCGTTACACTCACTGCAACATCGACTGGGATATTGGAGAAGAGTGAAACCACATCAAAATATGCCATCGTCTCATCTTATTGGATTCTAATCTTTCTTATCCTCATGACAAATTGACCATTATTCTTAACTGTTTTATTAGTCTTGCTTACAGGCTTGCCAACGATACAAGACAAGAAAATGCCAGGACGATCCAGAAGAACCTCCCGAAGGCACAACAAACACTTGAAGTTGCTCAGCTTATGCGATGGAAGAAAATCAAGTTAGCAGCTGACAAATGAAATGAGAACAGGCCTGAAGATTAACATCTCATCCAGCACTGTGTGCAGAAGGCTGATTGCAGCAGGTCTCTATGGTAAAGTTGCAGCAATGAAACCACTCCTGAGACCACAGAACAAGGTGGCAATATTGAAAATTTCAAAGAAACACCAATATTGGGTAACGACTGCACAATGGAATTGGGAACTCTGGTCTGATGAATCAAAGTTTGAACTTTTTGGATGTAAGAGATACCAGTTCATATGCCGAAGATCGAAAATGTTACAACATGCAATGTTTGCAGTCTACTGTTAAATACGGGGGAGGCTTTGCGACTGTCTGGGGTCGTATCTTAGCTTTTAGTGTGGGAAAACTTGTTAAAATCAATGGGATGTGAACAAAAGAAAAATGCAAGCAAATACTGCAGCACCATGCAGTTCCAAATGGAAATATATTTCATTAGGAGAGGATTAATTTTCCAACAAGATAATGATCTAAAACGCACTTCCAATATCGCAAAACACTATTTGGAGAACAAGGTTACAGCTGATATGCTCCAAGTGTTAGAACGGCCACCCCAGTGTCTGGACATGACTCCCATCGAGAGGAACCCAACTATAGTAACCTTACAGAACTATGGAATGTAGCATACTATAGGATATTTGGAACAATATTCCTGTAAGAGTGCTTCATTCATATACAGGAAGCATGTGTGAAAGAGTGATGGCATTCAAGATGGCCAAATGCAGACACACAAAGGCTTTACTGATACCATAAAATGACACTGTTCTTGTTATTTACTATCTATCTATAGAGTCCACATCACAAGATTAGATATTGTTTAGCCAGAGCTGAACACACTTTTTGGCATCTTCATTGTAGGCAGTGAGATCGGCAGCTGTGCGTTGGTTTTTCCAGTTGAGGGCATTTCAGCAGGTGTTCCATTGTTTGTGGTTCAGTACCACATTTGCAGGTGACATCGTTGGAGTTATATCCCCACTTGTTTAGAGACACCTTGGCTCTGGACCACCAGTTCTCAATCAATTGAGGCATTTCCATCTGGCCCAACTTGCGTCTGCACCAGGAGGGAGTTGATCACTTGCCGTTAGTCCCACAGTAGTTGAGGGAGTTAGAGTGCATATTCCATCACCCCATATGGAGACTCGGACTTCACTTGTTGCAATGCCAGCCTCAAGAGGAGTCATGCAGTCAAGAAAACTTTTCCTCGACTTTTGGCGCCTCTGAGATGGTGTCTGGCCAAACATTGGATGTCGTTCATCTGTTATCGGCCACTGGTGCTCCATGCTGGCTCCTGCTCTTCTGATATCTGGCGGGGCAATGCCTGCCAGGAGGTAGAGGCTGTCAGTATTTGTTGGCTTGAGACAACCTGTGATAAGTCTGAGGAAGCATTGAGGGCTGAGTCCAGCTTCTTGGCATGGGTAGATCTTTCCCATACTGAGCATGCCTACTCAGCAGTAGAATAGCAGAGGGCCAAGGCAGTGGAACGTATGGTCTGTGGGCTAGCACCCCATCTTGTGTTGGTGAGCTTACTAACAACATTGTTGCGTGCACTCACTTTCGCCTTTGTCTTCTCAATATGGGTCTTGAAGGTAAGGCATCGGTCAAGGGTTACACCAAGGTAAACCAAATGCTCACAGTGCTCCAATGTTGTTCCAAACCAGTTCACCTGAAGTTGTCTCTTGGCTTCTCGGTTTATAAAGTGGAAGGCACACACCTGTGTCTTAGATAGATTTGCACAGAGGCGGTTCTTCTCATCATATGGTGTTAGTTGATTGAGAGCATCGGTTGGCCTTTCCTCGATGACTGAAAAATCAGTATCTTGGGCAGCAACACCCAGATCATCAGCATATGCAAAATGCCGAGTTCCATCACTTCTTGGTTGGTCATTAGTGTAGATGTTGAAGAGTAAGGGAGCAATCATGCTCCCTTGAGGGAAACCATTCTTCAGCCTATGCCATCTGCTTTGTTTGCTACCTAACTCTACAAAGAACATCCTGTTCTCCAGCGTACTTTCAATCAGCTCTGTAAGGCGAATGCCCTTCATCAAATCCAAGATCTTGCTAAGCAGACATCTGTGGTTGACTGTGTCATATGCTACACATAGGTCAACAAAGACTATGCCTGTCACCATTCCTTTCTCAAATCCATCTTCGATGTGTTGTGTGAGGTTGAGAACTTGGCTTGTTGTTGACTTTCAAGGGTTGAATCCTGCTTGCTTGGCGATGAGGAAGTCATCAACTGTTGGAGCTATTCTGGTTAGGATCAGGCGTTCAAACAACTTGCAAGTGTGACTAAGAAGTGAGATTGGCCTGTAGCTCTTTGGGATTGATGGATCTTTCCCTGGTTTTAACAGTTCCTTCACATGCGCTTTCTTCCAGATCTTGGGCAGCTTGTGGTTTGCCAGGCAGTGATTGTATAGTTGTAATAACCACTTCGTTGTCTCAGATCAGAATTATTTGATCTGCTCAGTTGTGATGTTATCCAAGCCAATTGCATTTCCTAGTTTAAGACTTGAAGTGGCAGTTTCAAACTCTTCCATGATAAATGGTCTTGTAAAGCCTGGGTCTTCGCTGTACTTGCTATGGTCTAGCTTGGTCTTCTCTTGCCTCTTTCCACTTTGACCATTCAAGAGCAATTGGTGAGCAACTTGATTTGCAGTGACCTTGGGTTGTTGAGGAGCAACTTTATGGTCACCACGAAGCTTGCGGATTAGAGACCATGCCTTATTGCTGTTCTTTGACATATTTGTTGACTCAACCAGTGCATTTCAGGTATTTTTGTGCTCTTTGGGGATACTTTCCATCACCTTCTCACCGGTTGATGTAGGTTCCTCTGAGAAGGGATCAGTTTCAAACATGGTGACATAGTCATCATAGAGGGCAGCTATCTCCTTCGAGAGACCAGGTATGTACTCCACCCAGCAACCTCGGGGAATGTGCCTTCGTGTTGTTTTCTTAATAAGTTCGCTGAACTTATTGCAGTTTCCTGGTGTTGGTTTGATGTATCTGATCTTCTGTTCCAGTTCAAGTGTGAACCCATTCCAATCAGCTTTCTTGAAGTTAAAGTGCCTTTTAAAAGGCACGATAGTAGGTATTACTGCTGCATTGACTTGGATACCAATAGGACGGTGTTAAGTCTGTGGTACAGGGTCCATCACAATCTTCTTGCACAGACCTGCAATACCATTGGTAACAGCAGCCAAGTCTGGATTATATCGAAGTCTCCAACGGGCACTATGGAACGAAGGAAGTAGTTTAGGATCATGAATGAGACTAAGTTGGTTGGCGTCCATCCATTCTTCCACTGTTTCTCCATCCTTGTCGGTCTCTATGTACCCCCATTGGGTACTATGGCTGTTAACGTCTCCGATGATGATCTGTGGTTTGCTGTTAACTTGTGGAACAGGATCTGGGAAACTGAAGTCTTCTGCTGGTGGTTTGTAAACTGATGTTATCACAACACTGCTCAACTCAACAGTAAGAACTTTGATGTTAAGTTCTTCTGATTTTGAGGTGGCTTCGATAACAGAGCCTGCTGTAACAAAGATAGCACTGCCATACTGACGATGGGGTCGCTCGACTGCCAAGACCATGCCAGATATTCTGGGGCAGTTGTTCTCGCTCCCTCTGTGTGTCTCCTGCAAGCAGAGGATGTCACAATGCATCTTACTGCAAAGCTCAGCCAGAATGTTTTGCTTTGAAGATGAAAACCCTTCAACATTTGCAGAGATAACTGTCAATGCCAGTCCTGAGAAGGGCCCCTCATTTCTGACATCGACTTCTACATACGTCTCTGGGCATGATGTTTTGCATACAATTGCGTCTTGTGCTTCTTGTGCTTCTTGTGCTTCTTGTGCTTGGTGGTGGAAGGATGACAAGGAACAGGGCTGCGACGTGAACACTCCTTCCTTGAACCCTTAGTTATTTATTTAAGCAGTTTTTTTCACACACATTTATAAAAGGTTGTTAATTTACAATATAACCATTATGGACTTTTCACTGATAATTTGATGAATCTACCCGAAAGTATGAATATCATTGGAACAATCCAAACTTTTGTGTAGGACTGTCAGTATATATATATATATATATATATATAATATATATATATATATATATATACTATACATATACATACATATACATATACATATACATATATATACATATACATTATATATACATATATATATACATACATATATATACATATACATATATACATATATTATACATTATATATACATATTATATACATATATATACATATACATATATACATATATACCATACATTATATATACATATATATACATATATTATATATATACATATATATATAACTATACATATATACATATATATATACATATATATCCAATACATATATAGATATATTTATACAGTATATATATATATATATATATATATATTATATTATATATTATATACACCACACACCACTATATAAAACACAATGTGTGTTTGTGTATTTCTTTGTGTGATGTCTGTCCCCCTTCAAAAAGGACGATTTAAGAAGGGGTTTAAAGGCCAATCTTTCAACATGACTGTGTGTTCACGACAGTCTATATTTTCAGAAAAATAAACAACAAACTCGAAAAATATTTTCCATGAAAGAATAATTATGTCTCTTCTTTTGGAAATGTAGACTGATTTGCAAACGTGCCTCAATGGTGGTGTACAGAAGCATTTTAAAAAATAACAATAACTACAAGGCACAGGGAGGTGGAATTATCTGCACGTGATGCGTATGTAATGTGTGCAGAGTAAAACGAGTGTTCATTTACATACGTGTGATGTCTAATAAATGAAGAAGATATAAACATACCTGACTCTGGGCCAAGGATTCAGACTTTGGCACGTTCACGAGGCTGTACTCTCGAAATGAAAGGTCCCAGAAGATAAAGAAAATAGTGACATTTGTACATGTAGTGTTTTAAAATAACGCTTTTTCTTGTTAGTAAATGTCATACCATCCAGTCTCTGAATATTTCAAATAAAATTATTCCAACCCATCATTTTTGATGGGCTTTTATACTAATATATATATATATATATATATATATATACACACATGTGTGTATATAAACGGTATATGTTAAGGCTCTCCTGGCTGAACAGTTCCACGGGCTCCACCTATTATTGGGCATGAGCTTAGCAGAGCGACAGTCCCAGACATCTCAAAGATTGTACTGCAGCCAATTCTGGGAAGATAATGTAATTCTCAGTTTTATAGAACAGTCCACCTACCTGAGAGTGAACATCCACAGACACATGTTTCGGGCTTGTTTGCTCTCATCAGTGTGTATAACTACACACCACACATATGAGTATAACCAGGTAATAACCTTGTAGTCTTCTCTTGGATAATACCTACCATTAACATTTGTACATATAAAGTCAAGGCTCATGAAGGAGCATAACGACAGAGGAATGGGTTTCAAACAACAGTGATGGAAGTTGATAATCTACAGACATACATGTACACATATGTTATACATCCACAAATGAACTTTTGCAGATCAACATGGAATTTATAAATCTTATTCTCTGAGAACTGTATCATCTCCAGTTGAATATTGCAATCGACTATGATGAGCATATTACAGGAAGTAATAAGAATAAGAAGGACAAACCTTATATAAAAAGGCCCAATAGAACTGCCTCTGGAATTGCACCAAAATTTGTTTCCCAGAGGTGATGGTTTCAAAAGAGGAAAATTCTATTTTTTTTATTTTATTTATGTGGCCTTTTAAATATCATTAAAGGATTCAATATCAGAGCATTTACAGAACAACAAGAAAAGGACTTACATTTGTAAGGAATACAGATTTAGGGGATTACATTGACAAAATCAATCAAAGGATAGTCACTTCAAAGGTGTGTTTTCACTCTGACATTGTGTAGCTACTGTTATTTGTAAGCCTTGAATGATGTGTTCAAAGTCAATGATCATGTCATGTGACCTTATTAAGGCTGAGAGGTGGGTGGGGGTGGCAGGGCTGCCTTTTCAGTACATCCCAGGTTTCCATGATGACAAGTTATTGAGTTATAGCAAATGCAAGAGGTGAAGGAAAAAGAAGTGAAGATCCTACTCACCCCCACTCCCCTCCCCTCCCCTCCCCTACACTATCCTAATTTGTCATTCAAACATAATCTATATATTACTAAAACTCTCATATTGTATGTATGTATGTTCCCAAAATACAGCCAAAACGGTACATGATAGCGCAAAATTTTTAGGGCCACCTTACTCACCATTCGCCTGCGGTGTGCAGTATCAAGTTTCGTTCAAATCGGGCAACGAAAAAATTATTTAAAAAATCAATTCTCGATTCAGTCAAGTACTCTTCGGGAGTATTTGATCAATGCAAACAACCTCAGCAGTATAGTTCGCTGGAGCTATCTTTTTATTTTTCTTGAAATGATTTTTTTCGTCAACCGCTGTCACAACGGGAACTCAACGGGTTCACGGGTCGTCTAGTCAATTATAAAAGCAATCCATCATTTTGGGTTCGAAGGAAGACTTTTGCACACGAAGATGATGAGGTGTGTAATACATTCGCTAAAACCCGTTGATAGAATGGAGTAAACGTCTATATGTCTAAACATACTGGAAGACCAACTTTTATCGAATCTTAACTATGGGTTCCAAAGGGAAAAACAGAGCTGTCCTTGGAGGCCATTCTTGTTAATTCCATTTTTGTACTGCAGTCATTCCTTTGTGAAGAGTAGGTGAGCCATCGCCGGTAACCTGGCCAAATTCCAAATTCCTGCCCTTGACTACTGCTGGGAAGGCAAAGGCAAACCACCCAGCATGCTTAACCCTTGCCGAGATACTGTTTGGGCAGTACTGGACCTGCCTTCTGGCAGAGTACCAGGATAGGAATAGGAATAATACAGTTATCCTCATCAACATGGCATGTGAGAGGAGCTTCCTTGTAATTTGTCAGTGGGAGTAATAGCGAACGTAGTGAGCTTCATACTTAACGCGTGCACATGAGAGAATAGGAACAACAACAACAACAACAACACAATACCATGGCAATTTGGAATCCGTGGGTTGGCTATGACCCTTTTGCTTCCGTTTTTTTTTTGCTTCCGCTTTTTTTTTGCTTCCGTTTTTGTCATGGGGAATGATGCATGCCGGGAGATAAAGCATCGCGGAGACATGAAAGACCCAAATATCAGACATGGTTATATTTCCTCCACTGATTTTAATAAAGATACTCCCGCATCATCAAAAAATAAAATTTTATCGTGATTTACATTATTGATCCGCTGATCCCGAATCCAGGCCGAAGTAACCGGAAATTGCAGCATCGAATGTAAGAAGAATTCTCTGTTCACTTCTAGTCTTTGCCTATTCCATATTAGGAGAATTCCTTGTCGGCTGCAATACTTTATTTTAAGTAAAGGTAGGTCTACTCCAAGTTATGTAAGAAAATTTACGAGTTTAATAAAAGCAAAAGAACATGTTTAGTGGCATATTCTGATCATAGGTACGCTTTCGGCATTTTACACAATACTAGCAGAGTACTCGCCCTACAGGTGATCTTGTTCCAAGAATGCAACATGTTCTTCTGACGCATACCTTTATTTGGGGATGGCAACTGACAGCTCTGCATCAGCAAAAAAATATATAACCTAGGTTATGTGGATGAAGCAAAAACATACCTACTGCTTGTAATTCTAAACACCCCCACTGCACTGGAAAACGTGGGGACAGGAATACTGTACTGTAAATGGTGGAGATTTGTACAAATAGGGGGTTTGCCAGACAGTCCTTTCAGAGAGAGATAGTGAGAGTGAGAGATTCGTCAGGACTGAAAGGCATATTCCAAGTGTTTGACCAGCTTGTAATTTTATCAAGGTCTGCAAAGAGGGAAGAGGCTGCAGTCTGCCAGTCTGAATGATGAGGGATGTCACGGCAGAGGGTGGAGCCATCAGTAAACGGATAAAGAGGATTTTCCAGAGAGTCAGAGAAATCGTTCATAAAGATTAACAATAGGATGGGACCGAGAACACTGCCTTGGAGGCACTCCAACCTTGACAGGGAGAGGAGATGAAAGGATTCCTCTGAGAGCCAGTGGTTCCGAGAATGGAGGACGTCAATAACCCAAGAATGGAGTTGGCCTGGGATTTTTTTATGCAGATAATTTGGAGAGCAAGGCGGGATGCGAGACTGCACAGAAAGCTCTAGATATGTCCAGAGAGACGGCCCTGATCTCATGTTTGACATTGAGGGCCTCCATACATTGTTGGGAGAGTAGAATCAGCATGTCCATGGTAAAGTTCTAATTGCAATTTAACCCTATCTACTCTTTCTGCTGCCACTACCTTTCCTGGGAGACCATTTCACACATTAGCAACTCTCTGTGTGTAAGACCCTTACCTTATTACCACTGAACCTCTATTCCAATTATGTCTATTTCCTTCATTGCGCTAAACATTTATCTCAGAAATCATTCAATAGCAGAGAAGAATCTGTTTTTCCAACTCCAAGAACTCTAACTTGCCCCAAAGGCCGAATCAAACATAATCACTTCCACCTCAACCATTGAATTGCTCTCAGGGAATATATTTATTTCATACATAAATACAGTGGAATTCTTAACCTCCCCACATCCCACTCACATTCTCTATACATATACCCTTTCATCTCCAGGGGTTGATAGGATGGCTTTGAGATACGCACACTCGTCTCTGAACTGTCCAGCCTGGGTTTCAATCCCAACCCAGCTATCAACTGTCATCCTTACGTTTCACTGGTAGGGTGAATCACAAATGTGTGTGTGTGCTGTTCCTCGGATGGACGGTAAACGGGTGTCCCGTCGGCCAGCATTCGTTGGTGGAGGTTAACGATCCATGGTGTCCTTCACGAAGAATAGTCAAGCATGGTATCAAGGTATCACTAGCACCATGGACAAATTCAAAATTCCTGCTATAATCAGCAGAGGGCATTGGATCAGCTTTCCAGCCACACCCTCAGCCAATGATACTACCCCACAGCCTTGTGCTGCACACGAACAAACCACGAACCCTTCCATCTCTCCTTCCCATCATGAACTTTCCTCCTCTCTCTCTCCACTTTCCTAGAACCCACCTTTCTCTCTCCTATTTCCCAAAGCCACTCACTCAGTCCTCTGCAAATATCTTTCTTTCTTCCTTCACATCATCATTCTGGTCAATCTTTCTTGCTTTTAATCTTTTTTTCTTTCACACCATCGCTCTGTTCAATCCGTTTGTTACTTTCAATCATCTCTCCAATACCCCCATCAGCCCATTTCAATGGTCCACCAATAATCTCCCCTCCATCAAACATCCTTTCAACAGTCCCTCTTTCATCCCATCAGTGTTACCTTCAATCTCACGACCAGTAGGTCATCCCTCGGTCGTGCGGTGTTCCTTTCCGTGTTCCCTCCATCCGCGCTTTGTTTAATAACCCATTAGGTGCTCTCACATTCATGTTCGTGGCGCTTGGTGCTCGGCATGGCCTGCGAGGCGCAGCGCTTCTCGCAGGCGTGGCACAGTGCAAAACAGTGCACCTGGGCGTTTTCCGCGTGAAGGAGAGGGGGGGGGCTCTCGTCTCGGCTTTGGGCGCGTAAAGGGCGGGGCGGGGGCTTCGTTGAAACTTCCCACAGAATGGTGCGGCAATTTCCACAAGTGACGTCATGCACCCGCCCTCATCGGCTGCGGACCAATGGGAGAGAGAGAAGGCTTGTGGGGGGAGGAAAAGAGAGCTGATGTGAGGAAGAAGCAGAAAGGCGAAGAGAAGGGCTCGTGACGAGCTCGTGCGAGCTGGGACGAAGAGCGCTCCTGAGCAGACTGCTCAGAAAGCAGAAAGAGAAGAAGCAAAAGGCAGAAAGCAGACGCAGAAGGCTGAGCCATGAAGGACGAGGAGGGTGAACGGCAGCACCGCATCGACGGGGGTCTGAGGAGGAAGGATCTGAGGCAGAGGAGGGTGAGTCACACTTCCAGCTCGCATATCTGGGACATCAGACAGGACTTGCCTACTGGGTCTGGGCACCTCAGGGACGTGGCTGCGTGTCTCCAGCACTTCACATCGCCACTGCCCATCTTCCCCATCCATTTTCCTCCACATTCTTCTGTACATTTGTGTGAGATGAAGGAGGGAAGGGAAGACTGTAATGGGGGAATATTCCTTTTTAAACAAGTTGCCTTTTCTTTTACTGTAC
>CM068963.1:54932956-54952606 GCA_035128595.1 Eptatretus atami
TTACCCATGTACTCACTGCCTTTTTATATACTCAATTCCTTATATTTATTTCTTTGTATTCAAAAAAGTATATAATCACATTCTTACTAGGACCTATAACCTAATGTTTTATCTCCCACCTCTCCTCCACTCCCCTTCCCCGTCTGCTTTTACTATTTTGTTTGACCAGTAAAATGCCTTTCTCGTGTGAAACCAATCTCACCAAGGCCAGCTGTAGGTCATCATTCATTCTCATTCTCACTCTCTCCTTGTTCTCCCAGACCCCTCCACTCATACCAAAGCATATATATATATATGGAAATGTAAGCTTAGTTTAGTGAAAATCATTGTGGATGTTTACATCTCAGTGTCTTGGACTGCGTGGTACCGCGCAATAAATGTTCTTTGATCAAATGTACTTTTCCTTTTGGACAGTGGATTATTTGTGTATTGCAAATTGAGTCATAGTATTTACAGCGAGTCGGTTAAGACAACAAATTCCACAACAAATGCTTTCCTTTTTCCATTCATTACTTTTATTTTAATTTCAAGTCCTTCTTGGTTTATTCTTTGCCCCTGAGTGAATGATGGCAAGTCTTTTGTTTAAGTAAGATTGAAGAAGAATTCATGTTATGGTTAAATCTGCTCTTATGCTTTCTTGCTTATAAATACTTGCTTTTAAATGATTGCTTGCTTGCGTGTTTGTAATAAATAATTGTTTGTTGATATTTCCGATCTGTCTCGGTTGTCTTTTCATTTATATTGGCCCGATGCAGTGCACAAGTGAGGTTAGACGGGATGTTCTACCCCAATAATTTGCTTTGTTAGCCAGCGCGCACTCACTGCAATGCTCAGCAGTAATCCGTGTGTGCTAGCTGAGAAAGCAAACTAGTGGTGTGTGCATGCACGCACACACTTTGAGACCTGATAGGACTCCGTTCCATTAGCTAAAACTCCCCCACGTGTGGAGATAGTAGCCAACATCAGTAACTTGTGTGCGCGCAAGCACGTACGCCTCTTTTGAACCACTGACTGATGTACAAGTATTTACTACTTTTTAGGCAGGCCAGATGGTTGAAATTTTGCACACTGATACAACTCGAAGGCACGATTCCAGGAGAGAAAAAAAAATCACAAAACAGCACATAAGTGTGTAAACATACGTAACTGCAAAGAAAGGTTATGTGGTGCTGCCTCGCTCCTGCTCATCGAGGGTTACATCATCAACGACAATGGCATGCCACGTGATCTTGCACAGGCACAATCTCTCCAAAAGGCAGGTCGGTGTTTTTAGGTTTTGTGGCTGTACGATTAAAGATGTGCTTGTGTACAGTGCTTGGAAGTAGTAAAGTTTCATGTTTTACACAGTGGTAAGTGTTACAGCACATTTTATGTAAATACTGCATGTTTACATATACAGTCCGACCTCTGCGCAAGGAACGATGACTATAACCATGTGATAATTATCCATATAGTTGAAAAAAACCAAAAAAAACAGACAGCAATCTCTTTGTTTCAGCAGGTTGAATGCAAACTCAAGGTACTATATGTTAGAAAAACCATGAAAATACAGATTATTGACAAAAATAATCATCAAAAGCACACACTGATGAAGTGCCTTGTTTGTGAATCAACACAATGACAGTTTACAAACACCTGACATGCTATAAGGAATTTCCTTTTGTTGAAGGATTGCAGTTGTTGAAGTTGACCAGCAGGAAATTCTGAAGCACTGTCCAACGAAATGGTCATCACTGGAGAAGGAAGGTGTGCAACCGAAATTCAACTCAGTACCCTGCACTGAAGAGCCATCTTGATGTTGAGAAAACACGGAGAGTGAAACGGATCCATGGAAGACCACAAGATGCAGTCACAAAGCTGAATATTTCTCTTGCAGCACATCCTGCCAGTGTTGAACACACTCAATACACACTGTTTCAAACTGATGAAACAAAGATTGGAATTCTCTTGAGATGGAACACCTCCTCCTAAAGTTGATTGTGAAATTTGTCCAAATGAGCTATATTAAAGGGATGGACCTGCACAAAATCAATGTGATAGAGCTCCAGCAAGATGATGATAAAATTTCTGTTGGGTTGACTGTCAGAATGTACAGTATCTCTGTGGCTAAGAGACTTCATTTCTCCAGAAATTTGGAGGAGATTATTCAATAATATCAGGGGATTCTATACCAGAGCTGTACTGAAGGAGGTACAGAAGTTCCACTTCGATCAAGTGTTGCCAGACTAGATTGTTCTGAACGCCCACCAAAAATTTCCACCATAGATGTGTAGGCCTACATCATAAATATATATCCACCATGCCACCGAAGCAGCTTCCTGAGAAAGGATTATACTGGGTGGTTTGTCATTGCCTTCCCAGCAGCAGTTATGGCAGGAATTTGGAATTTACTCATCGTGCCAACAATAACTCACCTACTCTTTGATAAGAGACCGTTGGGTGTTTAACGTCCATAAACTAATGCCTCCAGATGGGACACCCGTTTAACGTCTATCCAAGGGACATCACACATATTGATGAGTCACGCTGCCTGTGAAACATCGGGATGACAGTTTATAGCTGGGTTGGGATTTGAACCCAGGCTAGACAGCTTCGAGGCGAGTGTACGTACCTCTAGGCCATCCTTTCGGCCCTCCTCTCCTTCTTTAGCGGCCCCAATTATTCCCATGTTCTTGTTTGGTTGCTAGGGAGAGGGGGAGGGGGGGAGTTTTTGGCCCAAGTCTTTCATGAACCAGCTGACCAGGCCTGATGCTCAACGAAGTAGTTAGGGCAGGAATTTGGAGTTTGCTTAGGGTGTCAGCGATAGCTCACCTACTTTTTGTGAAGGACACCATGGGATCTTTAACGTCCACCAAATAATGCTGGCAGATGAGACCCCACAGGTTAAAGTCCACCCAAGGGACGGCACACACATTGATGAATCACCCTGCCTGTGAAACACTGGGATGACTGTGTTTGTAGCTGGGTTGGGATTACGAAGTTCAGCTTCGAGGTGACTGTGTGTACCTCTAGGGCTAGGCCATGTCAGATGACATGCCAGAACAGAGGAATGGGCTGGGTGACTTTGATGGAAAACAGAACAGGTATCACACTGTGCTGGAAAGACAATCCACAGGAACAAACTGCCCATCAAAAGCAAAAGGTTGAGCATGATATCCAAGAACAACACGACTGTTAAAGCATGATAACCAGACAAGGTTAATCACCTGGTAACTGTTCAAACCACAAGCCAAAATAACTTAAAGAGTGTACATACACCTCCCCCACCCCCACTCTCTCACCCACATTCCAAGGAGGTGAAAATAAAAGCAGTTTTGACAGGTGTGCATGACTTTGTGATCATAGTCATGACTATGATCACAAATTGAAGATACAACAAAAGAACGTCTTCCGTTGAAGGAGTACCAATCAACTACTTCTTTACCTGGTCCAATTGATCTCACCTTTACATGCGGTCAGCCGGGAAATGGTTTTGCTTTTTTTTCGGCTCAAGTCTTTAACGAACTGGCTGGCAAGGCCTGCCATTCAAATAAAGGATGCGGAAATTGGAAATTTGGTCATGGATCACTAATATAAATATATTTATAAATCACAGTAATATAAACGGATTTATGGTTTATGACGAACCTTGCTCCGACATCAGATGCTGGACCATCATGACATTAGAAGTCATCCATTAAGTTTTTAAAATTTATTACAAGGGCATTAGTAGACGATGAACAAATCAATACCATATATAGTGGGGCAACTTAGCATAACAATTGTGCATTTTGTGAGGAAAGCACCAAGTTTGGCACACTAGTAGCCTATCATATTATGAACAGATTTGGATATTGGGCCATCTCAAATTCAGCCGCTGATGGCTGTGGCAGCCATTTTCCACTGCCATCAAAAATTTGAGATGGCCCAATATCCAAATCTGTTCATAATATGATAGGCTACTAGTGTGCCAAATTTGGTGCTTTCCTCACAAAATGCACAATTGTTATGCTATATTTAGCTAAGTTGCCCCACTAATATGGGATTTGACTGTGCATTTCAGCATCTTGAGCCAAGAGTTCACATGGGAACGCTACCCAAACAAAAAAATAATTATATTTAAGGCCCACAAGAGGTCATCTGGATGGATCCAACTTGAAGGCGTTTCACTTTTTAAACAGGAGGCAGTTTGTGCCCAGAAATCTTTTTCACGGAATTACAGTTAAACTTAACAAGCCAAACACGTTTTGGAACTTGGCCACAAGAGCTCTGCACACTGCGGGGTTCACTCACTGTACAGAGAGGTATTTAACGCGCGGACGCAGACGCCGCGTGAGTGCGTGAGTGCCATGCTTCAAAGCATGATATTATGGACAAACAAGTGAGTGCCATGTTTATTACGCAGAGATTCACAGCCATGGGAAAGTCACTGTGAGGTGAGGTGAGGTCATGGTGGCCTAAACACAAATGTATCATGCATGTGTCACATCAATTCATCATGGAACCATCATTGCTTTATATAGTTATTAAAGCCAGACCGCCTTACCATTCATGTGATGTAAAGTATTACAACAAACACAATGCAGTACAAGTGATATTTTCTGAAGATAAATGGAAAAAATTAAATTAAATTAAAAAAAAGTAATTTCAAATTAACTGCCAAGCATCATCGCCTTGAGCACAACAAAACAACATTGTGATCAATTAAAATAATAATAAAAGTTCAGAAAATATCGCATAATTAGAAAATAAAAACTACTCATTAATCAGTCGAGATGTCGCATTATGGGCTGGTAGGAGAGCTCGTCGAGTATGGGTTCGATTCCCGAACTATAGACTATAGACTCTACCTGATGTTTCACAGGCAGGTGGTTGGATCACAAAGTGTGCCGTCATTGGACGGGACATTATTAAGCTGGGTGTCCCGTCTGCTAACGTTACAGCTGGTGGACCTCCCTGCCCAGACAACAGCTGGGAAAGGCAATGACAAACCACCCAGTGTGCTCTCAGCCTACATGGTGCCTCGGCAACACCGATGCTCCGGAAAGAGAGGACGTTGGATGGGATATCTTCCTGGCAGTAAACGAAATGACAAGTTTGTGTCGAGAGATTATGCATCGTTTTTGGGACAAGCTTCGGACATTTTTTATTTTTTTAAAAAAGGCACGACGACCGTGAGTAAACAGTATATGTACGCACTGTGTACTGTGACAGTACCTCCGGGTCGACACCACATGTAGTCACATCAAGAAAATGAGCAAATAAAGGATTGCAAACGTCATGTCAACCACACAGGCCAAAGTTAATGTATGATCTCAAACACCGAGCAGGACAACAACATGCCATACGGATGGACGAGGACACAACTCGTGGAAGTACACAAGATCTATCGATCGATCGGACACAGCAATGGCTTCCTTACCAACAACGCGTGCAGAGCTCCAGCTAAACACAGCACCTTCCGTGGATCAGACGCCTACCTGGGCAGGTAGGGCGGCGGCGAATCGACTCGCTCGGTTAGCGATTCCGTCACCTGGGTGTGGCCGCAGCCACCGAGGCTGCAGGGTGGGGTTCCCCGGGGGCTTTGTCAGGACATTAACCAAGTCTGAAAGTTGTGGGAGTGTTTGTGATTGTCCTCATTCGGCGCTTTATTCCTGTACCGTACCCATCACAGCATCCTTCAAGTTAGGTGTACATGCGTGCAATGTATCCACAAGAGTTAGAAACCAATGGTATTACATTGTTAGATGCTTATATCTCCTTCTCGGACTCAAAATGCCACCAATTCCAGCTCGTTCCCAACTTTGAATGCGTTCGCAAAACAGACGCTTTCGTTGTTCATCCTCCACATCCATTAGTGCAATCACCACCACACCCACCTAAGCCGCTGTCTCATAGCCCCATTATCCTTGGCATAGCCTCGACGCTCTAAAATTGTTTCTGAATCTGACGCTGTTTTGCCCCCCTTCAACTCACCCTTCGAGCCATCCAAAATGCAGGCTGTGACTTGCCAGAGCGAAAACAAAAAAAAAGTTATAAAGAAAGGATCAACATCTGAAACACCCTGAGAGTTAGGTGCCGAGGTATTATACTACATCAGCGAATTTAAAGTGAAGGAAATGGAAGCAAAAGCGATGCAATAAACACCACAACTCCTAAAATTTCACAAAGCAGCTATTATTAATTAATTAATTAATTAATTAATTAGATGTCCAACAAATAATCTATATCCTTGTCACCAAAGTCCTCTCCTTGCATAGTCACTGCCCCCAAGATGAGTAGGAATAGCACTGTATAGCAATACATGACCGTGTGCGATATCAGAAACATCTCAGCACCTCGTACGTCGGTCATTCCGACTGAAGAAAACGCTCGGTGAAAATCATGGCATGACGATGAAGGTATTATTGGCAGAATATATTTGCGACATGTTCTGTAGATTTACGAGCTTATGGAATTAACTGTCAGGGATTGCTTCCGAGCTTAATGGCAATTCCCTGATGAACTCTAATGAGTAAAATTGTGATTGTCTCAAACCAGTGATTGGGTGACCCATTTTGCAGACCTGATATTTCAAGAACAAAACAGAACATTTTTTTTCCAGTTTACCTTATTTACTTTTTTGTTTGTGTGGGGGGGGGGGGCGGGGTGTCCAAATAAAAGTTCTTCTTCATCATTCTCGTTGTCCAGTGATCACTGGTACAATTTTGGATCTATTCAACTTCCAGGATCTTTGCACTTCATTCTTGAGGTCTTGGTATTTAGTCATTTTCTTGATTTCTGCGTTATTTCGACCAAAATCACTTGGTATTGAAACCTCATATAACAATCCTGTCTTTTCTTTGTGTTGTAACCAAGTCCTGTATCCAGTCACAATGCTTTGGTTTCTGTGTTCACGCTCAATGGAATCATCAGGTCGTATGTGAGCGTTACTTTCTTGTTTTCAATGATTGCTTTTGGTTCATGTTTCCATGAGTTTTCTGGAACTGGAATATCAAAGTGTTTTTGCAGACGTGCCGGCAGATTATTTTACATGATCTGTTGTGCATTTGTGTGTGCAGCTGTTCTGACATAAGTTTTTTACATCCCGATAGGAGGTGGCTCCTCCTTTCTGTTTCTACCTTGCAAAACCTACACCTGTCCGATTCACTCAATTCCACCATTTTTTTTTTTTTGAGCCATCCGTGCAGTGTCCTTGGTCTTGGGCATTTATTATGATTTGTTCTCCATCCCAGTTGAGCTGATATCTTCTTAGCCATTCCAATGAGCCTTCTTTGTCTATACCCAATCTGTCCAATTATTTTTATAACTCCCTGCTCTTTTGTCGTTCTCCCAGTTGTTGGTTGATGTATATTTGTTGATATTTCATTTTATATTTTTCTTTCAACTTTTTTTGCAATTGTTGGGGGTGTATTTGTGGCTGTTTTGGTTTCATGGGTGACATCTTCCATTTGCACCTGTTTTTGGAAACTTTTTGTGAGGTGGGTTATGAATACCTACTCTGGTTTGCTGCCTTCATGTTTGAATCCAAATTGGATTCTGTAGACTGTTGAATTTTTCACATACTCAACCTATCCAGGAGTTGTTCTTCTGTGTGCACTTGGTTGTGTTCTGTCAGGGTGCTAACTCCTCGTCTGGGCAGGTACATTCTCGGGATGCACTGATTTTTATGGAACATTTTGTGGATTGTGAAGCATTTCCTTGTTTTGATATCTGGTTTGTTGATTTCCACTTGTGGCCAGTCTGTTATTCTGCAGATGTATTGGAATACTGGTGTTGCTAGTTGGTTTATAGCTTTGATGTTGTTTCTCAGAGTGAGGTTTGTCTTCAGGATCAGTCTCATTTTATGCAGATATTCTTTAGTAATTGTTTTGCGCATTTGTTTGTGACATATTTGGTGGCCCTCTTTGACTCTAAGGTATTTGTATGATGCTTCATTGTCTAGATCCTGTGTTGTATTAATGTAGATTTTAATGTTGTCTGTTTTTATTGGTTTACCATGTATGAATGTGCACTTGGCACACTTATCAAAGGCAAATTCCATTTGAATGTCATCAGAGTACCATTTCACTAATTTAAGTTGTTCTGTCAATTTTATGTCGTTATGTGAAAAGAGCTTTAGATCATCCATGTACATACAGTAGATGTGTGTGTGTGTGTGTGTGTGTGTGTGTGTGTGTTGTGTGTGTGTGTGTGTGTGTGTGTGTGTGTGTGTGTGTGTGTGTGTGTGTGTGTGTGTGTGTGTGTAGAGAGAGAGAGAGAGGCAATGAAAATTTCGTGGTTACCACTTATTTGTATACAAAGTCAAGGTTCATGGAAGAGCTAGAACACAGAACGGATCAGGATACAACAGAACAATTGGAACAGTAGAAAGCCAGTAGGGAAACACATGAATAGTAGGCCAAGGGACAAAATGGAAGGATACTTTGACAAATAAGGGATGCAGGTGAGGATGAGGGGAAGGGGAAGATACAGGGGGTCGACAGAATGGATGCAGAAGCAAACTCTCAGAAAGGAAAAAACTGAAATTTGGAAGGAGGTTGGCTTAGTGGGTGGGGGAGGCAGGTTAACGAGGGTAGAAAAGACCATGGTTTGGGTGGGGGATGATATGAGATGGTGGTGACCAGCTATCTTGAAGGCCTAGAGGGAAGGAGAGATTGAAGAGTATGTGGAAATTGGTTCCACAGGTGGGGGGGGGGAGGAAGAGGAACAAATGAGTGGAGGTGAGCAGTAATCCTGGATTTAGGTAATTTCACCAGAAGGGGGTTGATGCTGACTGTGTGCCCTGCAGAAACTTGGGGGGAAACAAAGCACGGAAAGGGAAGAGGGTGCAAGACCAGAAAGTAGGAGGTAGAAGACAGTGACCACCGACCTGTCTGCGATGGGAAAGTAATCGGCCCATACATTCAGCTTCATCGTGGGAGATTCCAATGATCTTGAAGAAATGAACAAAAGACACTTATAGAAAAGACAGCAAGAGAAAGAGAAAAGAAAGAAAGAAAGGATTACAGTCGGAGTGGTAATGAAAGGTTGATTTCAACCAAATGCTTGGTTAAAAGTTTTCCTTGTGAAACACGAACTTTGTTTGATTTTTGGAAAATCCTGAGCACTTCTTCTTCACAACATCGGAAAGCTTCGGAGGACCACAAAGAAAGACACCGACCTCCTCCCTGTGGATGAGAAAGGCAAATAATGATTTCATCAACATTATTCCAAAAGTTTGAGTTTTATTTCAAACTGCTTTTATTGCAGAACCAAACAAATTCAGTCAGTTTACCTACTTTTTTTACAAACCTACCCTTGGTGTTTCTCTACAAGACGAGAGAACTCTCGGTCCCAAGATGGACGACCAAAACTCGTCTTTTGTTTTGTCCCAAGAATGACATCAGTCTCCTGTTCGTGCCTCATCGCAATGTGCAGAGCCTGTAAAGGGTTGTTATCCACAGGTAACCACACAGTAAATAAGCTATAGGCCCCTTTCACACTCACCAAAAAGAATCCAGATTGTTAAATTAGAATTCTGCCCATGTGGAATCCGAATAAGAAGAGCCAAATTGAAATATTCTCCTGCAGTCAACAGCTTGTATGATTGCCTTAAAGCCTGGTGTTGGCTTAGTGGTTAGGATGGCTGGCTTTGGATCTTAGGGTCCTGAGTTTGAGCCCCGTTGGCTGCTGAATGAACACCAGGTGGGGTTGACTCAGCCTGTCATCCTTCCGAGGTCGGTGAAATGAGTATCAGTGTATTGTTACCAGGGGAACAGCATCAACGGCACAGTCGTGCCCCAACAAAATGATAGCTAGCCAAGCTGCCATATGCAAGAAATAAATGAAGAAGAAGAAGAGGATGAAGAATAAGAAGACGAGGATTGCCTTAAAAAGCCCTTTCACTTGTGACCTTTGAAATGCCTGAAAAATAATTTGAATCAAATCCCGTTCCAACAACCCATGACTGTATAGTGGATGTATATTTTCATTATATATACTAGTGCGGGCCCGCAGGTGCGTGCCCGTAGGTGCGTGCCCATAGGTGCGTGCCAGTATGTGCAGCTTCGTTCCTTCGCTCTCATAAAACGACGACTGGATTGGGGCATTTTTTCAATTAGATCGGACCAACCGTATCATAAATGGCCATAACTGGGGAACACCTGGGAAACATACTCAGGTCCCCAGCGTCAATTGTGACGTCATATCAAACGAAGAAGAAGAAGAAGAATTGTGACGCCCCTCTCTCGCTCCCCCCTCTCTCCCCCCTAGTCTGCGCCCTCCTCTCTCCCCTCCTCTCTCGCCCCCACTCTCACCCACCCTCTCTCTGGCTTCTCCTCTCTCCCCCTCTCTTGAATTGTGACGCCCCCTCTCTCTCACCCACCCTCTCTCCCTCCCCTCTCTCGCCCCCTCTCTTGCCCCCTCTCTCCCCCTATCTCTTCTCCTCTCTCCCCCCCTCTCTCCCCCTCCTCTCCCCCTCCTCTCTCGCCCTCTCTCTGTAAATGTATTCACAAATGTCTACCAAGCACAACAATTAATTCAAACCTTGGGAAAAAACAGTTTTCAAACCTTGGGAAACACTTGGGAAACAGCTGAAATGGTCATGAAGCAAGCACACAATTGAAAAGGCACATACCAGGTCCCCAGCGTCAATTGTGACATCATATCAAACGAAGAAGAAGAAGAATTGTGACGTCAATCGTGCAAAAAAAAAAAATAATTGTGACGTCATTCGTGATGTCATAGCACCGTGCTTTTCATTGGTTGACAGATAAATGGCCGTAACTTGGGAACCGCTTGTCCGATTAATATCAAGCCTTGAAAAGGCACATACTCAGGTCCCCAGCGTCGATTGTGACGTCATACCAAACGAAGAAGAAGAAGAATTGTGACCTCAATCGTGCAAAAAAAATTTTTTTTTAATTGTGACGTCATTCGTGACGTATAGCACCGTGTCCTGTCATTGGTTGACAGACGTTATTGGTCATTATGGTTGACAGAAATATATAGTGTTATGGTTGACAGACAATATAATGGTCGTTATTGGTTGACAGACAATATATAGTCGTTATTGGTTGACAGACATTGGTCATTGTATCACGTTATTCTTTTTATTACTGCCAATTATTGTGCTATTATTATTATTATTAATATGCTGTTATCATTCTTCTGAGAAAAAAATGGCATGATAAGGTGAGATGGTGGAACGACACTTCAGCTGCGATATATACACCTTTCCAACACTGAAAAAAAAATCAATAAATGGCCGTAACTTGGGAACCGCTCGTCCGATTAATATCAAACCTTGAAAAGGCACATCGCGGGGCCCCAGCAATATACGTGGCAAGTTTCAATCAGATCGGACTGGTGGTCGTCGAGAAACGGCGGTCGCAGACAGACACACACACACCACACACACACACACAGATTGCTGGAATTATAGATAGATATTTTAATAAAGAAGGTGTGAATTAGTTTTCCTGAAAGATTTGAGCTTCAGCATCCTTTGTCAGTTGCATTATGACACCAAAAGCAATGAAACAATAACAACAGTATGATAAAACTAGGAAAACAATAACAACAGACACTGACAATACATCCTCCATATACCAGTTGTAAAAGCATTATTCACCACCATGTGGCCTGGTATTGGCTCAGTGGTTAGGGTGGCGGCTTGGGATCCTAGGGTCCTGAGTTCAAGTCCCGTCGGCCGCTGAATTAATACACCGGGGGGGTTGACTCAGCCTGTCATCCTTCCGAGGTCAGTGAAATGAGTAGCAGTTCCAGTGTGTGTACTGGTAGAGGGGCACTGCATCAGCGACACAGTCGCGCTTCAATGAATGAATAGCTAACTCGCTGACCGCGGCAGCTAAGCTTGCCATACAACCACCACCACCCGTGAACATTCATAAATAAATAATGAAGGAAAAAATCACGAACACAATATTTTTTTTTTAATCGAGGAAAATATTTAGCACAGAACATGAACGAGAACAGCACTCGTGGAGTGGATACCTTCGCCAGGCTGACAGTTGATATTTTGTATCCCACTGATCTGTATCCGTACCATAACCAAAATCAAATAATCTTGTTCTTGTCACCAACCAAATCATCCACCAAGTTTCATCCGAATATGGCCAGAACATTTTTGAGATATCGTGCTATATTATATATATATATTCTCTGTCTGTCTGTCTGTCTGTCTGTCTCTCTCGCTCTCTCTCTTCTCTCTTCTTTCTCTCCCTTCTCGTGTCCGATCCAGATATTCACCAAAATGGAACCAATCCGTCCTTGTCACACACACAACCTGTCACCAAATTTCATTCGAATCCGTGTGCCAAACTTTTTGAGATATCCTGTTCACAAATGAACAGACAGACAAACAGGGGTGAAACATAACCTCCATCCACATTTGGTGGCAGAGATAAAGAGCAAACAATAAACGTTTATGAACAACAGGTTAAATTTCCAAGAAGTTTTAAAGTGACGTAATATTGATGAGATAAGATAAAGGTTGAGAATGTCTTGGAAATGCAGCTCCAGTATGTCCTGTGTGGAGGAGATAATCTGAAGGCAAAAGAGCCAAGGTTTTACATTACCCAAGCAAGGAACCAGAATTGCCTGCATTTTAATGTCACCCATCTCCGACCTTGCGGAGGAGCGGAGGACAACTAGCCAGGCTGACTCATCGCTTTGCTGATGGGTTTTATCAAAAGATAGCATGTTGCACTTCAACGAACATATCTCGTGACTATCTGTGAGTCTCAATGAGGATATACAATGAAGTGAAACATGCGTAAAAGGATTTCTTACAACACGTAGTTGATGCCGCTGTCGTCGTGGCTGTAGTGGTGGTTGTTGCTGTTGTGTGTGTGCTGCTTCATGATACTATATATATTTTTCTATTGCTTGAGAAGTGTTACTATTTTTAATTTCCATGTCCGTCACGATTTTTTTCTAAAGGGGTCCAACTGTCGTACTTTTGGAACAGCTACATCAAACTCCCGGGTCCTGATTTTTCTTCCTCCATACTGGTAAGTAGGATATTAAAACAGGAATTTTTTTCGGATTAAATGGACACAAATTTTTGTTCCAAGTAAATACATGATTAGCTATTCAACGGTACCAAGTTTAGCTCACCTGGAACATAGCTCAGGTGAGGTATTAGCATCGTTATTATTATATGATAATGAAACGGAAGACCAAGAAGGAACCCAAAGAAAGAAAAAGCAAAGATGGAGTCATCAGGGAGGAACCTGGATAGGATTCGGATTTCAGCCGCTACTCCGCTACACTCAAATCCATCCAGGCACAGCCAAGTGGGCCTTCCAGAAAAAAAAAAACTTCTGCAAGAATTCACTTCTCCTTAGAGACATAGATAAAGAAAGAGAAGAAAAGAGAGTAAGAGATGAAAGAGAAGAAAAAAACAAGAATCTTATATATTATTTCCGAGTTTGTGGTTTCGTGTCGCGCTATCTTCGACTTTGTTCTGCGCTCGAGTAACGTGATTTCGGCTTACATTATTCAAAGACCATATGAGGTGCATGGTACAAAAAAAAGTAAATAAATGGTTCTGAAACAGTGAAATCGTATTCCACTTACTGCATTAAAGTAAAATTACTACTGATACTCTGCATCAGTTTCTTTCTCAAACACACCACCCAACATGTCGCGCAGAGCGCGGGTTATGCTAGTTAGAATGAATAAAGAGAATTGTGAGAAAAAAATTTTTAGAAAGAAATGTGAAAGGAACAAAGATGTCAGGAATAACCAAGACAGACAGATTTCAGCAGGAAACCTTTCAAATAAAGCGTCACGTGTCACATGTCACATGTCACACACAACACACCACACCAGTATCATCATGTCATGCTACTGTGCCATGCTGCCATTACACAGTCATGCTATTGCTACCCACATATGGGGGACCAAGAGTTGAGATAAGATCTCCGTCGTGTCTGATCACGATTGCGTTAGCTACACCTATGAAGTGCAAGTTCAACACTGCTAGCAAATAATCTCCAGCATTCTGGACACAGGACAGCTCCTTGCTACTCACTGTCAATAGGTCTTTGCCTTTCTGAGATACACTTTTGCCTCTTCACTCACTCCCCCCCCCCTTTGAAAGTCCACTGACACAGCTGGCATGATACCTGGTTTGGTGGCTGATGAGCTAGTTGACTTTGCTGCAATTCTTTGTCCTTTTCTTTTTCAGGTGGAAATTTTCAAGGATTGTGAAGAGCTACAACACCGAATGGATCAGAATGAGAGGGTGGGTGGGGTGGGAGGGGGATAACAACAGCAGAGCCAAGGGGCAAAAATAAAGGGGGAATTGGCAGGGGGAGAGCAGTTAATGGAGGGGAAGGGTGGGGGGGAGAAAAGATCATGGTTTTGGGTGGGGGGTTATTTGAGATGGTGGTGAATAGCTGTCTTGAAGACGTGGAGGGAAGAATGGGATTGAAGAGGAGGTGGAAGTTGGTTCCACAGGTGAGGAAAAAGAGGAAATAATAAGTGGGTGAGCAGTGATGCTGGATTTTGGGAGTTTCACCAGAAGGGGGTTGACGGAGGACCACGTGCACCCTGCGGAAACCCGGGGGATGGGACAAAGCGCAGAAAGAACAGAAGGTGCAAGACCAGAAAGGAGCCGGTAGAAGACAGAGAGAACACCAATCTGGCTGTGATGACAGTTATAAGGCCCATAGACTCAGCTTTCATCACGGGAGATTCCAATGATCTTAAAGGCTTTGGTCTCTCTCTTAGCTCTGCAGCAATTCATGCAACATATTACTAGGTCCTTGCAAATCACATCTCTCCACTACCTTTGCTCGCCTTGTGGCTAAGGCAACTACCTAAGCCGGCTTATCTTTGGGATGTGATGTTGGGCATGTGGACAAGATGGCCGCCACTCAAGGCAGGCGGACAGATAGCCTCGCACTCAGGAGTCGCTTCGTTACTTTAATGGTTATCGTTTCTGGGTCTCCCAACTTTACTTCAGTTCTCGTGATGTTATGCCCTCTGACCATTGTTTTTTGGATATGCCAAGAAAGGTGGGGAATGCAAGTGTAAGGCATTCAGTCTCTTTAGATGTTTCCTTAGTGGTGTCCAGCATTCAGAACCACTGACAGCACACTGGCCTGCTATGCTTCGGTCTCTTGTCAATAAAACTAACATGTACAGGGCTCTAAAATATTTGGATGCCTGCGCAACCTGCCTGTCAATATCAGGGTACATCTTTCCTGATGCTGCAGTCACAGATCTAAGATATGTAAACTTATTGACAGACTCGTTTTAGGAATGCTGACACTCAAACCAAAGGCTCCGTTCACACAATGATATTCATGCATGGCTCTCTTAGAACCTGACATGGTTGTGGCAGGAAGTGCGGCATTATCAACAACTTGCCATTCTTCAACCGTATCTCATCAGCATGAATGTAAACCTCCTAAACAGCTCTTGTCATACTTGTACTTCACAACAACCAATACTCCTTCACACCATTGATATGTGCATTCCTGCATTCCATTTTGAGGCACGCATACAAGTTGAACAGCACGAGTGCCATGATACAACTGTGCCCGAGTCCGATTTCTTCATCAATCTTCTAAATGGTCCTGCTTAGGTGGACACGAGGTGAATGTTCTGATGAAAAGAATGAATGAGTTTCATGGTCTGGTCCTGATGCACCAAACTTTCCAATAACTGCTCATATTGCAGCATGGGGTACTGAGTCATAACTTTCCCTTAGGTTGATGAACGTGAAGAAAAATGTCTTGGCTCAATGTTCCAAGACTTATCTTCCGTTGACACATGGTAAATCACATTTCACACAGCCTCTTCCTTTCCTGAAGTCCCACTGGGAATCTGGTAGCTCCTCATCAGCCAGTTGCAACCTCTCCTGTAGAATTCTTGCCACCACCTCTCCCATACTATCCAAAAGGGCGATGCCCCATCAGTTGTCGCATCCGCTGAGGTTGCCCCTCTTGGGGATTGGGTATCATCTCAACATTAGCCCATTCCTTAGGAACTCCGTTCCCTTTCCATACTGTGTGTACAAAGCCAAGAGTATGTCCAATGAGTCATCTTTACAGCATACTGTCTTCACAATCTCTGGGAGAATGCCGGACCTCTCTCCTCTGCCTCCTTCTTTAGCCTTCTTTCATTTTTCCTTTGAAGGTAGTTCCGCCATTTGTTCTTGGTGGGACCATATCTGACATTCTTCATCTCTGTATTGTCAACGAAGCTTAATAATGCTCATGAAATGTCTCCTCAGCGCCGGTGTTTTTGTGTGGGATGTGATGCAGGGGTTTTAATTTTCATCTCTGACAGTGGCTGTTTTCACAGCATCGGACCCCTCCACCAATGCTGGATATCCCTGATGCACCACCAAGCTATCTTTTCATTGAAACTGCCTCTTTGGGTGACCACAACTTTTACCTCAAACCAGGCATTCATCTCTGCTTAACTTAGCAAACCTCTGCCAGTCAGTATATTGTCCAGAGCTGAGCCACATCATGTAAAGTTGGTTTCCTGCACTTGACAATGGGTTTAAGAGTCCCTACACTGTCTCTGAAACAAGCTGGCTGGTTTTGGTGTTCATTACCAAGTGTAGCCTTTGCTGTCTCTGTTGGTGCTAACTTTATTACTCTCACTTTCCCTTTGTGGTGCCATCATCTGGCATTGTTTCTCTAGCTTTAATACAAACTAGTTCCTGGAAGACACTCTTAGTGGTGTTCAGTTCTGTCATTATCATCGACACCTACCTCCACCCCCCCCACCATTCCAGTTTTGAAAAATCAAATCTCCCTAGGCCAGGCTTCCACCAAGGGGTCTTCAGAAATCCTTCTCTCCTGTAATCTTCAGCTTAACACATAGTAGTTGGTGATCGGTGTTGCACTCACTCCTCGCTCAGCGGTGAGAACAGCTGCATCCAAACACATCCTGCAATATTTTTTTTTCTGATGATGGTGAAAATCCAGTCTTTTTTTTGGGCATTGCCACATTTGTTTATGTATGCCTTTCTTCTTTTACCATGTGTTACATACCGATGCTTTATTAGTAGGAAAAATGACAACGGACAACAACACACATGCACACATCTACACCTGTTCTGTTGTAAGGTTGCTGTTCCATGGTCATACTTCCTCGTAGGGGTGAACAAATGTTTGGAGGAGCTTCGGAGAGTATAGTTACTGAAATTGACATTCATTGCTCGACTGGTCTACATCGACATGAGTGGATTGCGAGTCCCCCATGGCTCGCAAGCAACCTCTGGCATGCTCGACGGCTCCACACTGTTCACTGATGGGTTTCTGATGTGTCTAATTGGCTTGCTCAGCCTTGTGCAAATTACCCCCTCTGCCCCTTTGCCCCTTTATCTCATTCTAAAATCCACCCTTGCTGTTGTAATCGTGGATAGTGGAGATTGTGATACAAGTGCCTGGTGAGATGGTGCTGAGCTTTGAACATTCTCTGCTTCACACCCAACTTTAATCCAAGCCAGAATCTTTGCACAATTATTTTCAACACATTTTTGTGAAAATGTTGAATGTTCATTTTTAACCGAAAAAACCAATATACTTGAAAAAAAATCTTCGATTTTCGCAAGTAATAAATAAATAAAATTTATCGATTAATCAATTAATGAGAGATTATATATATATATATATATATATATATATTAATATGTATGTATGTATGTATGTATGTATGTATGTATGTATGTATGAGTGTGCTGTTTAAAGTAGGTCACCCTGGGGCAAAAAAAAAAAATGAAGGATCAAAACTGAAAGAATTGTTCATAAAATCGACATGGATAGGACGTGTGTATCTTTTCCTTTTCACAAGTCAAACTGTCATCTGTTGATACTGTAGAATGTTTTTCTACACCTGCCTACGAATGAACATAACAAGTTAGACAACAAGGTCATTCATCATTCATCAGCAACTCTCCATAAATGTGTCATCTCGAATTAATTTTTTTTTAAAAATTGAAGGATCAAAAGTAAAAACAATAAGACAGTCTGAGACTATCTATAGTCAGCCTGTCTCCCGCATCGCAGGAGTCAGGAGATGAGATTTTGCAATCGCTTTTGTGTGTGTGTCATTGTGTCTGTCCAGGGCATAATTTTGTAAGCTATCCCTATAGGATAGGAGAAGACTGATACCTATTGTAGGTTTGTTTGTACAATTTGTGCCCCCAATTTTAAATGGTACCCCAGAGTTTCTCAGACCTTAGGAGTATAAACCACCATTTAGTTGTTTTTTTTCTTCCTGCACTCCCAATTTCCGATTTTAGAGCTGTACCAAAGAGGCGGCTGGGACTTTCGAAGAATTTTGCATCAATAATGTGAAAAGTATGTGGGGTTGACAATTTTTTTTGACCTTGACCTAATTTTAAGGTCATGATCTAATTATAGACATTTTTACATTTTGACCTTGACCTAATTTTGAGGTCATGATCTAATTAGAGACATTTTTACATTTTGACCTTGACCTAATTTTAAGGTCATGATCTAATTATAGACATTTTTACATTTTGACCTTGACTAATTTTGAGGTCATGATCTAATTATAGACATTTTTACATTTTTCACCATAACTCGACTAAGGTTTGGTCAGATCTGAACGAAATTACCTCTCCTAGATAGCCCAGAGTAAGGTGCATTACGCTTAATTTATATCGTACCCTTTCGAGTTAAGCCAAGGTCAAATGGTGGTCTGAAAAAATATATAGCCATCATTTGATTGTGGGCCAAGGGTAAACTGGGGAGGCTTACCCTTGGTAATCGCTCTGTGATCACAGATGATATAGTTCTGATTTCAGCTTTTTTCATAAAAATTTTCAACAAACCTTTATTTTGAGAATATGGAGAAAACTATTTAATAATTGGGTCAAAATGTTAATCACAAGTAAGTACAAATAGGCCTTATTCACCTGTCTGAGACAGATGGATTTTGTAATCACTTCTGTGTTCCTTTATTAGCCCGTCCGCCATACAGCGGGAGATGGGGTTTTGCAATCATTTGAGCTTTCTAATCAAATTTCAACAGACCTTTTTATGAGAATATGAGAACGCTTCTTTAATAAAATTTACAATTTTTTTTAGCTGTTGTTTTCAAGAAGTTTGAAGAACAAAGCGGATGTGGGCGGGCTTTGCATTTCGAGATGCTTTCTAGTTACCTTCGCCACTGAAGATGGATGGAGGTTCTGTTTCACCCTGTCTGTCTGTTTGTCTGTCTGGTTGTCTGTGAACAGTATATCACAAAAAAATATGTAGCAGATTCAGCCGAAATTTAGTGGACAGGTTGGGTGTGTTTTTGGTGGACAAAAAGGCAAGACAAAATGATTAGATTTTGGTAAAGATCTGTATCCGGCTACTATAATTTTTTTAAAGTGATTCTTCACCATTGAGGGATAGAGCTAAAACTATATATATAGCACAATATCTCAAAAAGCTGTGGACGAGTTAGAACAAAACGAGATGGATGATTTTGTTTGGTGACAAGAACAAGCCGATTAGATTTTGGTTCAGGTCCAGATCCAGATCCGACCTATCGGTAGGATACAAAATGTAAACTAATCAGCCTGGCGGAGGTATGCCGCTCCACCGAGTGCTGTTCTAGTTTTAATATTGTGTCTATTAGCAGGTTCATGCGAGTTCTTGCTTGCTCTGCAACATCTCCATTCCC
>CM068963.1:54952631-54977959 GCA_035128595.1 Eptatretus atami
AGAGAAGATAAAGCAAAGCACGAACGGAAAGGGAAAGGGTGCACAGACCAGAAGTAGGAGGTAGACAGACAGTGACCACCGACCTGTCTGCGATGGGAAAGTAATGGCGCCCATACATTCAGCTTCATCGTGGGAGATTCCAATGATCTTGAAGAAATGAACAAAACACTTATAAGAAAAGACAGCAAGAGAAAGAGAAAAGAAAGAAAGAAAGGATTACAGTAGGAGTGGTAATGAAAGGTTGATTTCAACAAATGTTTGGTTAAAAGTTTTCCTTGTGAAACACGAACTTGTTGTGATTTTTGGAAAATCCTGAGCACTTTTTCTTCACAACATCGGAAAGCTCGGAGGACCACAAAGAAAGACACCGACCTCCTCCCTGTGGATGAGAAAGGCAAATAATGATTCATCAAACATTATTCCAAAAGTTTGAGTTTTATTTCAAACTGCTTTTATTGCAGAACCAAACAAATTCAGTCAGTTTACCTACTTTTCTTACAAACTACCCTTGGTGTTTCTCTACAAGACGAAGAACTCTCGGTCCAAGATGGACGACCAAAACTCGTCTTTTGTTTTGTCCCAAGAATGACATCAGTCTCCTGTTCGTGCCTCATCGCAATGTGCAGAGCCTGTAAAGGGTTGTTATCACAGGTAACCACACAGTAAATAAGCTATAGGCCCCTTTCACACTCACCAAAAGAATCCAGATTGTAAAATTAGAATTCTGCCCATGTGGATCCGAATAAGAGAGGCCAAATTGAAATATTCTCCTGCAGTCAACAGCTGTATGATTGCTTAAAGCCTGGTGTTGGCTTAGTGGTTAGATGGTGGCTTTGGATCTTAGGGTCCTGAGTTTTGAGCCCCGTTGGCTGCTGAATGAACACCAGGTGGGGTTGACTCAGCCTGTCATCCTTCCGAGGTCGGTGAAATGAGTATCAGTGTATTGTTCCAGGGACAGCATCAACGGCACAGTCGTGCCCCAACAAAATGATAGCTAGCCAAGCTGCCATATGCAAGAATAAAATGAAGAATAAGAAGACGAGGATTGCCTTAAAAAGCCCTTTCACTTGTGACCTTTGAAATGCCTGAAAAATATTTGAATCAAATCCCGTTCCAAACAACCCATGACTGTATAGTGGATGTATATTCCATTATATTATCAGTGCGGGCCCGCAGGTGCGTGCCCGTAGGTGCGTGCCCATAGGTGCGTGCCAGTATGTGCAGCTCGTTCCTTCGCTCTCATAAACGACGACTGGATTGGGGCATTTTTTCAATTAGATCGGACCAACCGTATCATAATGGCCATAACTTGGGAACACCTGGGAAACATACTCAGGTCCCCAGCGTCAATTGTGACGTCATATCAAACGAAGAAGAAGAAGAAGAATTGTGACGCCCCTCTCTCGCTCCCCCCTCTCTCCCCCCTAGTCCGCCCTCCTCTCTCCCCCTCCTCTCTCGCCCCCTCTCACCCACCTCTTCTGGCTTCTCCTCTCTCCCCTCTCTTGAATTGTGACGCCCCCTCTCTCTCACCACCCCTCTCTCCTCCCCTCTCTCGCCCCCTCTCTTGCCCCCCTCTCTCCCCTATCTCTTCTCCTCTCTCCCCCCTCTCTCCCCTCCTCTCTCCCCCTCCTCTCTCGCCCTCTCTCTGTAAATGTATTCACAAATGTCTACCAAGCACAACAATTAATTCAAACCTTGGGAAAAAACAGTTTTCAAACCTTGGGAAACACTTGGGAAACAGCTGAAATGGATGAAGAACAATATCAAACCTTGAAAAGGCACATACTCAGGTCCCAGCGTAAATTGTGACATCATATCAAACGAAGAAGAAGAAGAATTGTGACGTCAATCGTGCAAAAAAAAAATAATTGTGACGTCTTTCGTGATGTCATAGCACCGTGTCTTTTCATTGGTTGACAGATAAATGGCCGTAACTTGGGAACCGCTTGTCCGATTAATATCAAGCCTTGAAAAGGCACATACTCAGGTCCCAGCGTCGATTGTGACGTCATACCAAACGAAAGAAGAAGAAGAATTGTGACCTCAATCGGGCAAAAAAATTTTTTTTTTAATTGTGACGTCATTCGTGACGTCATAGCACCGTGTCCTGTCATTGGTTGACAGACGTTATTGGTCATTATTGGTTGACAGACAATATATAGGTCGTTATTGGTTGACAGACAATATATAGGTCGTATTGTTGACAGACAATATAGTCGTTATTGGTTGACAGACATTGGTCATTGTATCACGTTATTCTTTTTATTACTGCCAATTATTGTGCTATTATTATTATTATTAATATGCTGTTATCATTTTCTGAGATAAAAAATGGCATGATAAGGTGAGATACGACACTTCACTGCGATATATACACCTTTCCAACACTGAAAAAAAAATCAATAAAATGGCCGTAACTTGGGAACCGCTCGTCCGATTAATATCAACCTTGAAAAGGCACATCCGGGGGCCCCAGCAATATACGTGGCAAGTTTCAATCAGATCGGACTGGTGGTCGTCGAGAAACGGCGGTCGCAGACAGACACACACACACACACACACACACACAGATTGCTGGAATTATAGATAGATATTTTAATAAAGAAGGTGTGAATTAGTTTTCCTGAAAGATTTGAGCTTCAGCATCCTTTGTCAGTTGCATTATGACACCAAAAGCAATGAAACATAAACAACAGTATGATAAAACTAGGAAAACAATAACAACAGACACTGACAATACATCCTCATATACCAGTTGTAAAAGCATTATTCACCACCATGTGGCCTGGTATTGGCTCAGTGGTTAGGGTGGCGGCTTGGGATCCTAGGGTCCTGAGTTCAAGTCCCGTCGGCCGCTGAATTAATACACGGGGGGGTTGACTCAGCCTGTCATCCTTCGAGGTCAGTGAAATGAGTAGCAGTTCCAGTGTGTGTACTGGTAGAGGGGCACTGCATCAGCGACACAGTCGCGCTTCAAGAATGATAGCTACCGGGCAGCTAAGCTTGCCATACACACCACCACCACCCACGTGAACATTCCATAAAAAAATAATGAAGGAAAAAAATCACACGAACACAATATTTTTTTTTTAATCGAGGAAAATATTTAGCACAGAACATGAACGAGAACAGCACTCGGTGGAGTGGATACCTTCGCCAGGCTGAACAGTTGATATTTTGTATCCCACTGATCTGTATCCGTACCATAACCAAAATCAAATAATCTTGTTCTTGTCACCAACCAAACTCATCCACCAAGTTTCATCCGAATTGGCCAGACATTTTGAGATAGTGCTATATATATATATATATATATATATATATTATATATATATATATATATATATTTCTCGTCTCTCTCTCTCGTCTCTCTCTTCTCTCTCTTCTCTCTCTCTCCTCTTCTCTATCTCTCTCTCTCTCTCTCGTGTCCGGATCCAGATATTCACCAAAATGGAACCAATCCGTCCTTGTCACACACACAACCTGTCCACCAAATTTCATTCGAATCCGTGTGCCAAACTTTTTGAGATATCCTGTTCACAAATGAACAGACAGACAAACAGGGGTGAAAACATAACCTCCATCCACATTTGGTGGCAGAGATAAAGAGCAAACAATAAACGTTTATGAACAACAGGTTAAATTTCCAAGAAGTTTTAAAGTGACGTAATATTGATGAGATAAGATAAAGGTTGAGAATGTCTTGGAAATGCAGCTCCAGTATGTCCTGTGTGGAGGAGATAATCTGAAGGCAAAAGAGCCAAGGTTTTACATTACCCAAGCAAGGAACCAGAATTGCCTGCATTTTAATGTCACCCATCTCCGACCTTGCCGGAGGAGCGGAGGACAACTAGCCAGGCTGACTCATCGCTTTGCTGATGGGTTTTATCAAAAGATAGCATGTTGCACTTCACGAACATATTCCGTGACTATCTGTGAGTCTCAATGAGGATATACAATGAAGTGAAACATGCGTAAAAGGATCTTCTACAACACGTAGTTGATGCCGCTGTCGTCGTGGCTGTAGTGGTGGTTGTTGCTGTTGTGTGTGTGCTGCTTCAGTATACTATAATATATTTTTCT
Organism: Eptatretus atami; assembly: GCA_035128595.1. Classification (NCBI taxonomy): domain Eukaryota; kingdom Metazoa; phylum Chordata; class Myxini; order Myxiniformes; family Myxinidae; genus Eptatretus; species Eptatretus atami. The sequence goes on from CM068963.1 coordinate 54,956,715, forward strand.
ATTGCTTGGAGAAGTGTTACTATTTTTAATTTCCATGTCCGTCACGATTTTTTTCTAAAGGGGTCCAACTGTCGTACTTTTGGAACAGCTACATCAAACTCCCGGGTCCTGATTTTTCTTCCTCCATACTGGTAAGATAGGATATTAAAACAGGAATTTTTTTCGGATTAAATGGACACAAATTTTTGTTCCAAGTAAATACATGATTAGCTATTCAACGGTACCAAGTTTAGCTCACCTGGAACATAGCTCAGGTGAGGTATTAGCATCGTTATTATTATATGATAATGAAACGGAAGACCAAGAAGGAACCCAAAGAAAGAAAAAGCAAAGATGGAGTCATCAGGAGGAACCTGGATAGGATTCGGATTTCAGCCGCTACTCCGCTACACTCAAATCCATCCAGGCACAGCCAAGTGGGCCTTCCAGAAAAAAAAAAACTTCTGCAAGAATTCACTTCTCCTTAGAGACATAGATAAAGAAAGAGAAGAAAAGAGAGTAAAAGAGATGAAAGAGAAGAAAAAAAACAAGAATCTTATATATTATTTCCGAGTTTGTGGTTTCGTGTCGCGCTATCTTCGACTTTGTTCTGCGCTCGAGTAACGTGATATTCGGCTTACATTATTCAAAGACCATATGAGGTGCATGGTACAAAAAAAGTAAATAAAATGGTTCTGAAACGTGAAATCGTATTCCACTTACTGCATTAAAGTAAAATTACTACTGATACTCTGCATCAGTTCCTTTCTCCAAACAACCCACCCCAACATGTCGCGCAGAGGCGGGTTATGCTAGTTAGAATGAATAAAGAGAATTGTGAAAAAAAAATTTTTAGAAAGAAATGTGAAAGGAACAAAGATGTCAGGAATAACCAAGACAGACAGATTTCAGCAGGAAACCTTTCAAATAAAGCGTCACGTGTCACATGTCACATGTCACACACACACACACACACCAGTATCATCATGTCATGCTACTGTGCCATGCTGCCATTACACAGTCATGCTATTGCTACCCACATATGGGGGACCAAGAGTTGAGATAAGATCTCCGTCGTGTCTGATCACGATTGCGTTAGCTACACCTATGAAGTGCAAGTTCAACACTGCTAGCAAATAATCTCCAGCATTCTGGACACAGGACAGCTCCTTGCTACTCACTGTCAATAGGTCTTTGCCTTTCTGAGATACACTTTTGCCTCTTCACTCACTCCCCCCCGCCCCCTTTGAAAGTCCACTGACACAGCTGGCATGATACCTGGTTTGGTGGCTGATGAGCTAGTTGACTTTGCTGCAATTCTTTGTCCTTTTCTTTTTCAGGTGGAAATTTTCAAGGATTGTGAAAGAGCTACAACACCGAATGGATCAGAATGAGAGGGTGGGTGGGGTGGGAGGGGGATAACAACAGCAGAGCCAAGGGGCAAAAATAAAGGGGGAATTGGCAGGGGGAGAGCAGTTAATGGAGGGGAAGGGTGGGGGGAGAAAAGATCATGGTTTTGGGTGGGGGGTTATTTGAGATGGTGGTGAATAGCTGTCTTGAAGACGTGGAGGGAAGAATGGGATTGAAGAGGAGGTGGAAGTTGGTTCCACAGGTGAGGAAAAAGAGGAAATAATAAGTGAGGTGAGCAGTGATGCTGGATTTTGGGAGTTTCACCAGAAGGGGGTTGACGGAGGACCACGTGCACCCTGCGGAAACCCGGGGGATGGGACAAAGCGCAGAAAGAACAGAAGGTGCAAGACCAGAAAGGAGCCGGTAGAAGACAGAGAGAACACCAATCTGGCTGTGATGACAGTTATAAGGCCCATAGACTCAGCTTTCATCACGGGAGATTCCAATGATCTTAAAGGCTTTGGTCTCTCTCTTAGCTCTGCAGCAATTCATGCAACATATTACTAGGTCCTTGCAAATCACATCTCTCCACTATTTCCTTTGCTCGCCTTGTGGCTAAGGCAACTACCTAAGCCGGCTTATCTTTGGGATGTGATGGTTGGGCATGTGGACAAGATGGCCTCGCCACTCAAGGCAGGCGGACAAGATAGCCTCGCCACTCCAGGAGTCGCTTCGTTACTTTAATGGTTATCGTTTCTGGGTCTCCCCAACTTTACTTCAGTTCTCGTGATGTTATGCCCTCTGACCATTATGTTTTGTTGGATATGCCAAGAAAGGTGGGGAATGCAAGTGTAAGGCATTCAGTCTCTTTAGATGTTTCCTTAGTGGTGTCCAGCATTCAGAACCACTGACAGCACACTGGCCTGCTATGCTTCGGTCTCTTGTCAATAAAACTAACATGTACAGGGCTCTAAAATATTTGGATGCCTGCGCAACCTGCCTGTCAATATCAGGGTACATCTTTCCTGATGCTGCAGTCACAGATCTAAGATATGTAAACTTATTGACAGACTCGTTTTAGGAATGCTGACACTCAAACCAAAGGCTCCGTTCACCAAATGATATTCATGCATGGCTCTCTTAGAACCTGACATGGTTGTGGCAGGAAGTGCGGCATTATCAACAACTTGCCATTCCTTCAACCGTATCTCATCAGCATGAAATGTAAACCTCCTAAACAGCTTCTTGTCATACTTGTACTTCACAACAACCAATACTCCTTCAACACCATTGATATGTGCATTCCTGCATTCCATTTTGAGGCACGCATACAAGTTGAACAGCACGAGTGCCATGATACAACTGTGCCCGAGTCCGATTTCTTCATCAATCTTCTAAATGGGTCCTGCTTAGGTGGACACGAGGCTGAATGTTCTGATGAAAAAGAATGAATGAGTTTCATGGTCTGGTCTGATGCACCAAACTTTCCAATAACTGCTCATATTGCAGCATGGGGTACTGAGTCATAACTTTCCCTTAGGTTGATGAACGTGAAGAAAAATGTCTTGGCTCAATGTTCCCAAGACTTATCTTCCCGTTGACACATGGTAAATCACATTTCCACACAGCCTCTTCCTTTCCTGAAGTCCCACTGGGAATCTGGTAGCTCCTCATCAGCCAGTTGCAACCTCTCCTGTAAGATTCTTGCCACCACCTTCCCAACTACATCCAAAAGGGCGATGCCCCATCAGTTGTCGCATCCGCTGAGGTTGCCCCTCTTGGGGATTGGGTATCATCTCAACATTAGCCCATTCCTTAGGAACTCCGTTCCCTTTCCATACTGTGTGTACAAAGCCAAGAAGTATGTCCAATGAGTCATCTTTACAGCATACTGTCTTCACAATCTCTGGGAGAATGCCGGACCTCTCTCCTCTGCCTCCTTCTTTAGCCTTCTTTCATTTTTCCTTTGAAGGTAGTTCCGCCATTTGTTCTTGTGTGGGACCATATCTGACATTCTTCATCTCTGTATTGTCAACGAAGCTTCATAATGCTCATGAAATGTCTCCTCCAGCGCCGGTGTTTTGTGTGGGATGTGATGCAGGGGTTTTAATTTTCATCTCTGACAGTGGCTGTTTTCACAGCATCGGACCCCTCCACCAATGCTGGATATCCCTGATGCACCACCAAGCTATCTTTTCATTGAAACTGCCTCTTTGGGTGACCACAACTTTTACCTCAAACCAGGCATTCATCTCTGCTTAACTTAGCAAACCTCTGCCAGTCAGTATATTGTCCAGAGCTGAGCCACATCATGTAAAGTTGGTTCCTGCACTTGACAATGGGTTTAAGAGTCCCTACACTGTCTCTGAAACAAGCTGGCTGGTTTTGGTGTTCATTACCAAGTGTAGCCTTTGCTGTCTCTGTTGGTGCTAACTTTATTACTCTCCACTTTCCCTTTGTGGTGCCATCATCTGGCATTGTTTCTCTAGCTTTAATACAAACTAGTTCCTGGAAGACACTCTTAGTGGTGTTCTGTTCTGTCCATTATCATCGACACCTACCTCCACCCCCCCCCCCCATTCCAGTTTTGAAAAATCAAATCTCCCTAGGCCAGGCTTCCACCAAGGGGTCTTCAGAAATCCTTCTTCCCTGTAATCTTCAGCTTAACACATAGTAGTTGGTGATCGGTGTTGCACTCAACTCCTCGCTCAGCGGTGAGAAACAGCTGCATCCAAACACATCCTGCAATATTTTTTTTCTGATGATGGTGAAAATCCAGTCTTTTATTTTGGGCATTGCCACATTTGTTTATGTATGCCTTTCTTCTTTTACCATGTGTTACATACCGATGCTTTATTAGTAGGAAAGAATGACAACGGACAACAACACACATGCACACATCTACACCTGTTCTGTTGTAAGGTTGCTGTTCCATGGTCATACTTTCCTCGTAGGGGTGAACAAATGTTTGGAGGAGCTTCGGAGAGTATAGTTACTGAAATTGACATTCATTGCTCGACTGGTCTACATCGACATGAGTGGATTGCGAGTCCCCCATGGCTCGCAAGCAACCTCTGGCATGCTCGACGGCTCCACACTGTTCACTGATGGGTTTCTGATGTGTCTAATTGGCTTGCTCAGCCTTGTGCAAATTACCCCCTCTGCCCCCTTTGCCCCCTTATCTCATTCTAAAATCCCACCCTTGCTGTTGTAATCGTGGATAGTGGAGATTGTGATACAAGTGCCTGGTGAGATGGTGCTGAGCTTTGAACATTCTCTGCTTCACACCCAACTTTAATCCAAGCCAGAATCTTTGCACAATTATTTTCAACACATTTTTGTGAAAATGTTGAATGTTCATTTTTAACCGAAAAAACCAATATACTTGAAAAAAAATCTTCGATTTTCGCAAGTAATAAATAAATAAAATTTATCGATTAATCAATTAATGAGAGATTATATATATATATATATATATATATATATATATTATTATGTATATATGTATGTATGTATGTATGTATGTATGTATGAGTGTGCTGTTTAAAGTAGGTCACCCTGGGCAAAAAAAAAAAAATGAAGGATCAAAACTGAAAGAATTGTTCATAAAATCGACATGGATAGGACGTGTGTATCTTTTCCTTTTCACAAGTCAAACTGTCATCTGTTGATACTGTAGAATGTTTTTCTACACCTGCCTACGAATGAACATAACAAGTTAGACAACAAGGTCATTCATCATTCATCAGCAACTCTCCATAAATGTGTCATCTCAGAATTAATTTTTTTTTAAAAATTGAAGGATCAAAAGTAAAAACAATAAGACAGTCTGAGACTATCTATAGTCAGCCTGTCTCCCGCATCGCAGGAGTCAGGAGATGAGATTTTGCAATCGCTTTTGTGTGTGTGTCATTGTGTCTGTCCAGGGCATAACTTTTGTAAGCCTATCCCTATAGGATAGGAGAAGACTGATACCTATTGTAGGGTTTGTTTGTACAATTTGTGCCCCCAATTTTTAATGGTACCCCAGAGTTTCTCAGACCCTTAGGAGTACTAAACCACCATTTAGTTGTTTTTTTTCTTCCTGCACTCCCAATTTCCGATTTTAGAGCTGTACCAAAGAGGCGGCTGGGACTTTCGGAAGAATTTTGCATCAATAATGTGAAAAGTATGTGGGGTTGACAATTTTTTTTGACCTTGACCTAATTTTAAGGTCATGATCTAATTATAGACATTTTTACATTTTGACCTTGACCTAATTTTGAGGTCATGATCTAATTAGAGACATTTTTACATTTTGACCTTGACCTAATTTTAAGGTCATGATCTAATTATAGACATTTTTACATTTTGACCTTGACCTAATTTTGAGGTCATGATCTAATTATAGACATTTTTACATTTTTCACCATAACTCGACTAAGGTTTGGTCAGATCTGAACGAAATTACCCTCTCTAGATAGCCCAGAGTAAGGTGCATTTACGCTTAATTTATATCGTACCCTTTCGAGTTAAAGCCCAAGGTCAAATGGTGGTCTGAAAAAATATATAGCCATCATTTGATTGTGGGCCAAGGGTAAACTGGGGAGGCTTACCCTTGGTAATCGCTCTGTGATCACAGATGATATAGTTCTGATTTCAGCTTTTTTTCATAAAATTTTCAACAAACCTTTATTTTGAGAATATGGAGAAAACTATTTAATAATTGGGTCAAAATGTTAATCACAGTAAGTACAAATAGGCCTTATTCACCTGTCTGAGACAGATGGATTTTGTAATCACTTCTGTGTTCCTTTATTAGCCCGTCCGCCATACAGCGGGAGATGGGGTTTTGCAATCATTTGAGCTTTTCTAATCAAATTTTCAACAGACCTTTTTATGAGAATATGGAGAACGCTCTTTAATAAAATTTACAATTTTTTTTAGCTGTTGTTTTCAAGAAGTTTTGAGAACAAAGCGGATGTGGGCGGGCTTTGCATTTCGAGATGCTTTCTAGTTACCTTCGCCACTGAAGATGGATGGAGGTTCTGTTTTCACCCCTGTCTGTCTGTTTGTCTGTCTGGTTGTCTGTGAACAGTATATCACAAAAAAATATGTAGGCAGATTCAGCCGAAATTTAGTGGACAGGTTGGGTGTGTTTTTGGTGGACAAAAAGGCAAGACGAAATGATTAGATTTTGGTAAAGATCTGTATCCGGCTACTATAATTTTTTAAAGTGATTCTTCACCATTGAGGGATAGAGCTAAAACTATATATATAGCACAATATCTCAAAAAGGTGTGGACGAGTTAGAACAAAACGAGATGGATGAGTTTGTTTGGTGACAAGAACAAGCCGATTAGATTTTGGTTCAGGTCCAGATCCAGATCCGACCTATCGGTAGGATACAAAATGTAAACTAATCAGCCTGGCGGAGGTATGCGCTCCACCGAGTGCTGTTCTAGTTTTATATTTTGTGTCTATTAGCAGGTTCATGCGAGTTCTTGCTTGCTCTGCAACATCTCCATTCCCTGGATTTTGTTCGAGGAATATGTTTGGGATTCGAAAATCCAGCCTGGAAAGCTCCTTGGGCTGAGAATCGCACGCGGTTTGTGCAATGTGTGATACCAATGCACTCGTCGGTGCGACAACGTCATGCCATCAACGTTTTGGTCAAATAATTAATAAACAATGAGAATAGCAAGACGTCCACGTTGTCTACCATAATGTGCCCTGGGGCAAGGCTCAATAAAGCATCACATGTACATGTCTGCAGAGATCACGACCCATGGAAATAGTACGATGATCTCACATGGGTGCTCAGAAGTGATAAATCGAGACACAAAGGTTGGAGCAATCTTTAAACCCTGGAACCGGCATAAACATGCAGACATGGTCTTTTTCCTGAATATGCAGCACATGGCTGTGGGCGGCATCGTTTGCTGGGAGGCATGACTGTGGCACTGATGCAGTGCCCCCTGTAGGTTAGAGTAGGAATTTGATAATTTGTTCCAGGGTGCCGGTGATAGCTCGACTCCTCTTCACAAAGGACACCGTGGTATCTTGAACGTCCACCAACTATTGCTGACAGATGCCCCTTTTAACATCCATCCAATGGACGGTACACCCTCATGCTTCACCCTGCCTGAGAAACACCAGGATGAGAGTTTATAGCAGGGTGGAAATTTGAACTCAGACTAGACAGCCCAGAGACGAGTGTGCATACCTCTAAGCTATCTAGCCAGCTCGGCAGACATGGTAATTGGTAAAAATTTAAACTGTATCATCACTGTTGGTTATAGGTTTAGATTCGGTACTGTTACAATTGTTCCACTGTGCCTGTAATCCGCCTCCATTGAAGGCAACAATTCCGATTCTTAACTGATTTCAGAATCAATTTGAGGGTTTGAAAGGGTCTTGACCAAAAATAATCCACAATCTTTGTATACAGAGGATAAGGAAAGCAATCAACCTGGAAAAAGGCATGGAACAATGAAAGATAGTTGGTGTATGAGAAAGTGAGAAATCACCTGGTTCTCATCCCAGGCAGTGAGGAATATATTGTACTCCAGCGTCTCCGGCCTCCCAATGTCCGTCAGCTGGGACTCCAGGGCCACCAGTAGCTCGGAGAACCATTCAAATGCATGCGTGTCTCGGCACAACCAGAACAAGTAAATCTGTATCCGCAACAAACATCGTCAGCCATGTGCCTTCAATGACACCGAATGAATAAACACCCCAGACTTCAAATCTCCCACCTTGCTGAGCTTCAAAGGTGAGCCCCGGCTGACCCGGTTCCAGGTTGATTTGAGGACGGAGGCAAATGGTGTAACGCCAATGCCTCCTGCTATACACACACTTGTGTTGTACTCAAAAACAGCATCTGCAGGACTCCCAAATGGACCATCCACAGCCACACTGAGGAAGGGTGTGAATGAAAGGGAGGGAAAGTTCAACAACACCTCTTATACATCTGTACAACCAGTTTCCTGGGGGAAGTAATAGGCAACTGGGTCACGTCATTTCCAGAACAGAACGAAAGGGAATGAATATCGAATTATTGATTGCTACATTTAGCATACATGTAGGACAAGCACGTCAAAAGATTAAACATGAATTTACAGCTTTGAGTAAACAATAGACATCAGTCAACATTGGTGGACTTGCACTTTATGCAACAACAGACAAATCGATATAGTGCTGTATTTGAAACTGGGTCCCAAATTTGAAACTGTGGTCTCAGCATCTGGAGCAAGTGCTCTGATGGGAAGAGTGAACAAAATGGCTCATTCTTTTTAGCCCTCAACTGGGCATCACCCCATTTGGGGGCTTATACAGTATTTTGGGTGCTGTCAGTCAGTCCGTCTGTCCATGCGTGCATCTGGAACCTCTATTCGAAAGTGACTGGATGGATTTTTCATGTTCGGAACATGTATGCAATAACATCTGTGCACAAGGCAAGTCGAACGATTTTGGGATTGGAATCAAAAGTCAAGGGACACACGATGATATTTTCGAATTTTGGAAATTCTTTTTTCTTTCATGACAGAAGAGTACAGGATTGTACATGCTTTCGGGAACCATTATTTATTTATGTTCACCTTACCATCTCCACAACCAACACGCAACTTTCAATTATTTATTTATTTATACACTTTACCATCACCGCTACCGACATACCACCTTCAATCATTTAAAGTTTTTTCTCGATTGCTAAATAAATTTGAATGAAACCGTGGCCAGACACCAAAACCAATAATAATTGCACAACTGAAACAACAGCCTAATTTGCAAAACTATTCATGTTTTATATTTAACAAAAATTGCAAAATTAAAACATGTTTTTTGCAAAGCATTTAAATAACACAAATCCTGACATTTAGCACAACATCCATGAGAGTTTATTGTTACCTCCGCCACAGAAGGTGAAGGAGGTTATGTTTTTACCCCTTTCTGTCTGTTTGTCTGTCTGTTTGTGTTCAGGATATCTCAAAAAGTTGTGAACGTATTCGGATGAAATTTTGTGGGCAGGTTGGGCGTCAAGGACGAATTGATTCGATTTTGGTGAAGATCCGAATCTGGATCCAGATTCAATAATTATTTATTTTTTTAAGTGATTCTTCACCATTGAGAGATGGGGCCAAAAACTATTTATAGCATGACATTTCATAAATGTAATGGGCCCGATATGTTCTCGTGGATCAGGCATTACATGGAGGAGGTATGTGCTCTACCGAGTGCTCTTCTAGTTTTCTCATTGAATCCATATGCTTTCAACGTAAAGCAATCAATTCCAATATTGCATTCATTGATCCTTCAGATGTGCAAATGCAAATTGCTCAATTTTTCAATCATCTGTGTGATTGAGTCAGACCTTAATCATTAATAATGGGGCCGCAGGTGAACTCAGTTGTGGGAGAGAAATTGAGCAGGTACGAGACAGAAGGCAAGACAACACGGAGCTGGAAGAGGTAGAACGCATAATCTATCAAATGAGATACGAGCAACCATCGTTGATCATCTAATCAACCATGGACTGAACATGAGAGAAGCGAGGCAGCGGGTGCAACCCAATCTCGTGAGATCAGCGGTTCATTCAGTCATTCGTATCTTCAGGAATGAGAATAGGTAAGTGACCTTTGCAAAGTGTACACCTCTGTACTGTATGTAGTGCATTGTACTGTAATCAACAAAAAGTATATTTGTATGTGTAGTTTTGCTTTCATTCACTTTCATATTGTATTCCTGTCTTATTTTGAGATGTGTATCTCGAGAGTTGACAGCATTATTGCATTTTGCAAAAGATTTTTGAAGTTTTGCAAACCACAAGACCGTTTTGATATGTGTTTTTTTAACTCTTTTGGTAACTTAGGATATTGTTTCAGGAAATGTGTTTTGGCGATCGAAAAAAAACAGAAAAACGATTTAGTCGAATACACTTGAAGCTTGGTGGTGGCTTAACGGTTAAGGCGGTTGGGTTAGGATCTCAGGGTGCTGAGATCAAACCCAAGCTCTGCCAAAATAACACCACTCTGAGGTAAGAAAAATGAATCCCAGCTTACTGGGAAAACTGAGTCAATCGAGTCGTGGTGTTGAAGTGGTGACCCGTCCACAGTCACCAGTCACCCTCTCCCTTAGCCAATGAAACTGCTTCAGCAGCCTTATGCACCTGATGGCATCGGGAGGATCATCCATACATAACACGACATCCCACCCTGAATTACAGGGTGTTTCAAAAAGTTTGATACAACTTTGACTTCCTGCTATTTCTTTGGTTTTGTTTTGACCTTTGCCGTTTAACTTTTCAGGGTTTGGTGGTGTTATGGTGGTTTTTGTTCTTTGGGATTTCTAGCTCCGTAGCTCAACTATGCCATTGACAGTGAAGCAGAAGACAAAAGTGGTGGCTGTGTGGTTATGCAACTAAATAGTTTGTAGACACCTGCCAGAAAATGTTGTTTGTTGATGGCACCATTCAAGTGAAAATGGGCTTCCTCACTGAACCAGATCAGGTTGATCCAGTTTGGGTACCGCTCCATACTGTTACTGAGCCAATTGCACATATCAAGTCTCCTTCTCATGTCATCTTGACTCCGTTTATTCCTTTATAGAGATGATGTAGGCTGAAAGTATCAGTTCCTTAGTGAGGATACGCCAGACTGATGTTGGTTTGATGCTGAGCTCCCGGGAGCGCCGGTGGTGGGACTTCTTGGGACTGTCCACTGCAGAATCCAGCACGGCGTCGATGTTGGCCTGGCTCTTGGTTACTGATGCTGGCCTGACACTGTTGGCCTTGCTCTGGTTGTGCACTGTACCCTTGTGCTCAAAATGTTTCACAATACATTGAATGGCACAATTTGTGGGTCCATTACGTGTTCTAAGGTCGTATTCTTGGCAGAACCTCCGGTGGGTGTTTACATATGATTTAGTCTCATACCACAGAGCCAACACGTTTGTCTTCTGCTTCACTTTCAATGGCATAGTTGAGCTATGGAGCTAGAAATCCTAGGGAACAAACACCACGATAACACCACCAAACCCTGAAAAAGAAAACGGTATCGGTCAAAAAATAAAGAAATGGCAGGAAGTCAAAGTTGTATCAATCTTTTTGAAACACCCTGTATGTATTTATTTATATCCGCCTTACAATCACCGTGACCTACATACCATCCTGATTTATTAATTAGGCCGTCCACCCATGCAGTGTGAAATGGGGTTTTGCAATCCATTGTGTGTGTGTGTGTGTGTGTGTGTGTGTGTGTGTGTGTGTGTGTGTGTGTGTGTGTGTGTTGTTTTTCTTTTGAGCTTTTGTCTCATCAAACCCTTTTGAGAATATGAAGAAGACTAATTAATAATTGGGTCAAAATGGCTGGTTTTTTGTTGTGCCCATGTTTCTTTCTTTATTTTCCATTGACCCTCTGTGTGTCTGTCCAGGCCATAACTTCGTCAAGTTTAGTTCGAGTACAAAGTGGAAGTAGATGGGCTTTGGATTTTGAGGTGCTTTGCAGTTTGTTTTTATACATGATAAAGGTTCATTGAAGAGCTAGAGGGAACAAAATAAAAAAGGGAAAACACCAACAAGAGAATAGAAGTGAGAGTGAGAGTGCGATCAAGGGAGAATGTGTGTACATCCAGTACATCCACCCAGAAAGGTGGATCTTCCATCTGCTTGTAAGTTAGCCAACATCACTGCAGTACATAATCAAGGTAAACAAATATATCCCCTTAGATACAAACCTGTTGGCTTACTTCTAATCATCAGCAAGGTCATGGATTCCATCATCACAGTGGCCATAAAATCCTACCTTTTCTCCACCAGATTGATCTCAGACCATCAGTTTGGATTCAGACTGGGTCACCCTACCCTGTACATGCTGTTTCTGCTCTCCCAAGAATGGATGGAGGCAATAAATCACAGACATGAGATCAGGACATGTATCTGGTCTTCTACCTCCTACTTTCTGGTCTTGCACTCTCTGCTCTTTCCGTACGTCCCCCAGGTTTCTGCAGGACGAACGTAGTCCATCAAGCACCTTCTGGTGAAGCACCCAAAATCCAGGATTACTGCTCACCTCTATTCATTCGTTCAGCATTTTTCCCACTTTTGGAACGAACTTCCACATTCTCTTCTTCTGTCTCATTCTTCCCTCCAGTTGCTTCAAAACAGCTGTTCACCACCATCTCACATTATCTTACCTCCATACCCATGATCTCATTCTTCCCCATATCCTTTCTTACTCCAGTTCCCCTTCTATTTTGTCACTCTACCTTGCTGTTGATGTATCCGTCTTGTCAATCCCATTGCACCGCCCCCCTCCCCCATCCTCGTATTTCCACTGTTCTTTTCATTCTAGTATATTCTGGTCCGCTCTGCGTTCGAGCTCCTCCATGAGCCTCAACTCCGAATACAATTTTTTTTTATTCTAAGGTGGAGTAGTCGGTCAACTTCAGGATATTTTAGTGATGGTTTGATGTTTGTGATGTTATTTTATGAATTGCAGCTCTTAAGGCCTAAGTCACATTTGCCACGGCGTGGCCGTGGGTCTCCAAAATCTACGGCCACTAGCAATTATACGGCGGCCGCAGTATTTCCACGGTCACACAATGTAGCAGTCACATAAGTTTTTATTTTTCAGGGAGCCGCATGGCGTATTTAGAAATTGTGGAGACCGAAAACGTGGGGTTGCCGTACGGTCTTTGATTTGATGTCGCACGGTGACCTTAAGGGCCCTGCGGCGGCCATATAATTTTCAAGGCAGACGCAAGGTAGCCTCAAGGTGCCCGCAAGGCACCGCAGGGGGCCCTAAGGCGAACGTGCGGCCAGACGGACGGTAACGAGTGGGTTCATTTTTTATTTTTTTTACCAGTTTTTTTTTTTCGGCTTGTCGAATTGCTACGGCGAACGTAGAAATGAAAAAAGTTATAACTCCGCGTTATAATTCCACGGCGACCCCTACGGCCTGTAAAAGATAGCCAAATGGCGTAGGGCCACTCTGAGGCCACCGCAGAAACTCTGCGGCCGCCGCACGTTTCTGTCAATTCAGAGGGCGTTACGCGCCGCCGTATCCTCGCCGTAGAGCAAATGTGACTTAGGCCTAATGAAGAGTGGTAGAATGTAATCATTCATGTATGTCGGAATCCGAAAGATGGTGGAGGTGCAAGTTCAGTGAAGCTTGCAGAGAAGACCGAGCCCGAATCCTCTGAAACCTTGCAAATAAGCGTTCATTATTTGTTCCTTCAATATAACATTTATTTGTGATTGGGAGATTGTGCCTTTTTTTTCTTTAACTCTAACATTTTTAAAATGTGGAAAAAATGATATTGAAAACTGTTTTCAAAATGTCTTGCCTTCATATGAAAAAAAATAGGACCACTGGACACGCAGCTTATCTGGGCCCTGGCCTAATGTAACCCAAATTTGGTAGCATTCTGACTGGTGGGTCTGGAGAAGAAATTTTTTGAAGGGATTTTGTGATTTCCCCCCAAAATTTCCTAAGTCCACCATTTTGACACACTTCTGATCACATGATTGGCATGAACTCTGCACTTTCACATCAGGACCTTGTCCTAATGTTGTAACCCAAATTTGGTAGCATTCTCACTGGTGGCTTTGGCAAAGAAGATTTTTGAAGGAATTTACTAAGTCCGCCATTTTGACCTACTTAAAGTCACGTGACCGGAATGAGCTTTGAAATCCCGATTACCAGTCAGGAGAGGAACCTTGCTGCCAAATTTCAGCTGGATCAGCGCAGCGGTTTGGCCGGAGAAGTCGAAATAGGAGACGAATGGACAGATGGACAGACGGACAGAGAGAGAGCATGATGACAATACCTTATCTGGAGTTCAAATTTCAAATCAGTTAAAAAGCTGAAAGTGAGAATTACATCTACAAAAAAACGACTTTTGCAACTCTTCACTGGAAAGCAACTCTTGATAACTGTTATATCTGAATGTTAATCTTCCACAGTAAAACCTAAAGGGAGGTGGAGAGTCATAAAAGGGTAACCACACAAATCTTATATCTATGGTGATGAAGTATATATTAAATTATATATGAGTAATGATTGAAATTTACTTACAATGGCAGCTGCCAAGTATCTAGTTTTGGTTTTCTTTTGCGGCGTTCACATCCTTCGGCATTCCCAGCTCCTTCTTCAAATTCTTCTGCCATTCCACAGACTTTGGCAAGCCCTTCCGTCCAGTCCCCAACTACTCTGACATGAACCGAGAAGTAGTCATCTTCTGGAGCAGAGGTCAATGTGAAAGGATGCCATTCAAGAGATCTCAGTGATGGAATGCAAAGGAATACGTATTGCCCAACACCTGCATGGAATCCACGCTTCCTAAGACGCAGTTCAAGAACACGTGAAGGGTGGCAAACCACCTGCAAGCAAACGTGGACAATCACAATTAGCCAAGTTGTGAATAATGTGCAATAAATATTACAATAAATCCAGTATTATGCAGTCACTGGAGAATCTCATCAAATGCTGACCGCACGGTGTCATTTCGAAGTTGGAAATATACATGTTCAAAAAAATGAAGGCACAACCAACTAGTATAGCTGTCCTGCAGGCACGGCTCAGGTCTGACTTTATGGATCTTTATTTGGGACTATCATGTGCCAATTGGGGAGGGAGGGTGGGGGGAGGAGATCACATGACTGCAATAGATGTACTCATCGGCTATTTCATTATCAAGCCTTCTGCACCCACCGAGAAAGATTGGATAAACAATACATCCAAATATACTTGCTCCATATGATATTGTTAGTTCATTTTTCAATCATTCCTGTTTAATTTGCTGAAACACAACATAATTTAAGAACTATCTATTACACCCACAAAATGTGGTTGGTGGGGGGAGGAGGGAATGGTAAGGGGTTAAGTAACAAAAGCAAAATAAGAAGGTGGAGGAGAACAGGAGAGAGATAGGAGACTAAGATAGTGTGTCATTACTTGGAAGGAGGGAAAGCACATTTGGAAATGGGGAGGAGCAAAATTCCAGAATTTTGCACACAGAATATATACCTAGCCACTTATACTAATGCAGTAATTAACTGGGATGACAGAATCCAAAAGCACTTTCATTTACTCTATTGATTTATTGAATGAGTGACTGCAAGATTAAAAACGAGAGCAAATTTATTGAGGCACGCAGTTGAAAAAGAGAGCATGTACTATGGGTGACCACTAAGTGTTGATGGCATGCCGTCGCAAATTCCCATCCTTCCCACCTAAAGCAAAGTTGAAAGATGGCATAAATTTCCACCAGGAATGAACCAATATCATTAAAAAAATTAATCTTCTGTTTTGACTCCTTTGACCTGAAGTCCACACTCCCTGGTTACAAATTAATGTCCCCCCCCCACCCCCCGATGTTGATTGCATACACAAAATTGTATTTAAAAATTTTTTTACAATGTGCCCATAGTTGTATTTTTTGGTATTCCACCTTTTGACCCCATCCCAGGGCTCCAGGGGCAGGGCCAAAAATTTACTGCTCCAGCACCTTTCCATAAGGTGATCAAAATTACCAAGTTTCGTGAATTTCTGCACAACCCTTGAGAAGGAGATCGCGTGACAGACATTCAGATGGACAGACTGACAGACAGATGGAGCCAATTACAACACACACCTGTTTATTTTAAAAAGCGTACATATTTTACATATTTTATAGACATACACAACCTCACATTTTATAAACCTGTACACATTGTATAGACGCTCACATTCTAATAGGACATACTTTATAGATGTACACACATTCTAATTGTACATACTTTATAGATGTACTCACATTCTAATTGGACATACTTATAGATGTACTCACATTCTAATTGTACATACTTTATAGATGTACTCACATTCTAATTGGACATACTTTATAGATGTACTCACATTCTAATTGTACATACTTATATGATGTACACACATTCTAATTGTACATACTTTATAGATGTACACACATTCTAATTGTACATACTTTATAGATGTACTCACATTCTAATTGTACATACTTTATAGATTACTCACATTCTAATTGGACATACTTTATAGATGTACTCACATTCTAATTGGACATACTTTATAGATGTACTCACATTCTAATTGTACATACTTTATAGATGTACTCACATTCTAATTGGACATACTTTATAGATGTACTCACATTCTAATTGTACATACTTTATAGATGTACACACATTCTAATTGTACATACTTTATAGATGTACACACATTCTAATTGTACATACTTTATAGATGTCTCACATTCTAATTGGACATACTTTATAGATGTACTCACATTCTAATTGTACATACTTTATAGATGTACACACATTCTAATTGGACATACTTTATAGATGTACTCACATTCTAATTGTACATACTTTATAGATGTACTCACATTCTAATTGGACATACTTTATAGATGGACTCACATTCTAATTGTACATACTTTATAGATGTACACACATTCTAATTGTACATACTTTATAGATGTACACACATTCTAATTGAACATACTTTATAGATGTACACAACATTCTAATTGTACATACTTTATAGATGTACACACATTCTAATTGTACATACTTTATAGATGTACACATTCTAATTGTACATACTTTATAGATGTACACACATTCTAATTGTACATTACTTTATAGATGTACACACATTCTAATTGTACATACTTTATAGATGTACACACATTCTAATTGTACATACTTTATAGATGTACACACATTCTAATTGTACATACTTTATAGATGTACACACTTCTAATTGTACATACTTTATAGATGTACACACATTCTAATTGTAAATACTTTATAGATGTACACACATTCTAATTGTAAATACTTTATAGATGTACACACATTCTAATTGTACATACTTTATAGATGTACACACATTCTAATTGTACATACTTTATAGAGTACTCACATTCTAATTGTACATACTTTATAGATGTACACACATTCTAATTGGACATACTTTATAGATGTAACTCACATTCTAATTGGACATACTTTATAGATGTACTCACATTCTAATTGACATACTTTATAGAGTACTCACATTCTAATGGACATACTTTATAGATGTACTCACATTCTAATTGTACATACTTTATAGATGTACTCACATTCTAATTGTACATACTTTATAGATGTACTCACATTCTAATTGTACATACTTTATAGATGTACACACATTCTAATTGGACATACTTTATAGATGTACTCACATTCTAATTGTACATACTTTATAGATGTACCACATTCTAATTGTACATACTTTATAGATGTACACACATTCTAATTGAACATACTTTATAGATGTACACACATTCTAATTGTACATACTTTATAGATGTACACACATTCCAATTGTACATACTTTATAGATGTACACACATTCTAATTGTACATACTTTATAGATGTACACACATTCTAATTGTAATACTTTATAGATGTACACACATTCTAATTGTACAATACTTTATAGATGTACACATTCTAATTGTACATACTTTATAGATGTAGACACAATTCTAATTGTACATACTTTATAGATGTACTCACATCTAATTGTACATACTTTATAGATGTACTCACATTCTAATTGGACATACTTTATAGATGTCTCACACTCTAATTGACATACTTATAGATGTACTCATTCTCATTGTACATATTTATAGATGTAACACACATTCTAATTGGAACATACTTTATAGATGTACTCACATTCTAATTGTACATACTTTATAGATGTACTCACATTCTAATTGGACATACTTATAAGATGTACTCACATTCTAATTGGACATACTTTATAGATGTACTCACATTCTAATTGGACATACTTTATAGATTGCATCACATTCTAATTGTACATACTTTATAGATGTACTCACATTCTAATTGGACATACTTTATAGATGTACTCACATTCTAATTGTACATACTTTATAGATGTACACACATTCTAATTGGACATACTTTATAGATGTACTCACATTCTAATTGTACCATATTTATAGATGTACACACATTCTAATTGACATACTTTATAGATGTACACACATTCTAATTGACATACTTTATAGATTACACACATCTAATTGTACATACTTTATAGATGTACTCACATTCTAATTGTACATACTTTATAGATGTACACACATTCTAATTGGACATACTTTATAGATGTACTCACATTCTAATTGGACATACTTTATAGATGTACTCACATTCTAATTGGACATACTTTATAGATGTACACACATTCTAATTGACAACTTTATTGATGTACACACATCTAATTGCATACTTTTATAATGTACACACATTCTAATTGTACATACTTTATAGATGTACTCAATATTCTAATTGTAACATACTTTATAGATGTACTCACATTCTAATTGTACATACTTTATAGATGTACACACATTCTAATTGGACATACTTTATAGATGTACACAACATTCTAATTGGACATACTTTATAGATGTACTCACATTCTAATTGGACATACTTTATAGATGTACTCACATTCAATTGACATACTTATAGATGTACTCACATTCTAATTGACATACTTTATAGATGTACTCACATTCTAAATTGTACATACTTTATAGATGTACTCACATTCTAATTGACATACTTTATAGATGTACTCACATTCTAATTGTACATACTTTATAGATGTACACACATTCTAATTGTACATACTTTATAGATGTACTCACATTCTAATTGACATACTTTATAGATGTACTCACATTCTAATTGTACATACTTTTATAGATGTACTCACATTCTAATTGACATACTTTATAGATGTACACACATTCTAATTGGACATACTTTATAGATGTACTCACATTCTAATTGACATACTTTATAGATGTACTCACATTAATTGGACATATTTATAGATGTACTCACATTCTAATTGTAGCATACTTTATAGATGTACTCACATTCTAATTGTACATACTTTATAGATGTACTCACATTCTAATTGGACATACTTTATAGATGTACTCACATTCTAATTGTACATACTTTATAGATGTACAACACATTCTAATTGAACATACTTTATAGATGTACTCACATTCTAATTGACATACTTATAGATGTACTCACATTCTAATTGGACATACTTTATAGATGTACTCACATTCTAATTGACATACTTTTATAGATGTACACACATTCTAATTGGACATACTTTATAGATGTACCACATTCTAATTGGACATACTTTATAGATGTACTCACATTCTAATTGGACATACTTTTTAGATGTACTCACATTCTAATTGGACATACTTTATAGATGTACTCACATTCTAATTGGACATACTTTATAGATGTACTCACATTCTAATTGTACTACTTATAGATGTACTCACATTCTAATTGTACATACTTATGATACTCACATCTAATTGACATACTTTATAGATGTACTCACATTCTAATTGACATACTTTATAGATGTACTCACATTCTAATTGACATACTTTATAGATGTACTCACATTCTAATGGACATACTTTATAGATGACTCACATTCTAATTGTACATACTTTATAGATGTACTCACATTCTAATTGTACATACTTTAATAGATTACACACATTCTAATTGACATACTTTATAGATGTACTCACATTCTAATTGTACATACTTTATAGATGTACTCACATTCTAATTGACATACTTTATAGATGTACTCACATTCTAATTGT
Source organism: Eptatretus atami (assembly GCA_035128595.1). Lineage (NCBI taxonomy): Eukaryota > Metazoa > Chordata > Myxini > Myxiniformes > Myxinidae > Eptatretus > Eptatretus atami. The sequence goes on from CM068963.1 coordinate 54,976,798, forward strand.
ACAACTTTATAGATGATACTCACATTCTAATTGGACATACTTTATAATGTACTCACATTCTAATTGTACATACTTTATAGATGTACTCACATTCTAATTGACATACTTTATAGATGTACTCACATTCTAATTGTACATACTTTATAGATGTACACACATTCTAATTGTACATACTTTATAGATGTACACACATCAATTGACATACTTTATAGATGTACACACATTCTAATGTACATACTTTATAGATGTACACACTTCTAATTGTACATACTTTATAGATGTACACACATTCTAATTGTACATACTTTATAGAGTGTACACACATTCTAATTGACATACTTTATAGATGTACACACATTCTAATTGTACATACTTTATAGATGTACACATTCTAATTGTACTATCTTTATAGATGTACACACATTCTAATTGTACATACTTTATAGATGTACACACATTCTAATTGTACATACTTTATAGATGTACACACATTCTAATTGTACATACTTATAGATGTACTCACATTCTAATTGTACATACTTTATAGATGTACTACATTCTAATTGTACATACTTTATGATGTACCACATTCATTTGTACATACTTATAGATGACACACATTCTAATTGTACATACTTTATAGATGTACCACATTCTAATTGTACATACTTTATAGATGTACTCACATTCTAATTGTACATACTTATAGATGTACACACATTCTAATTGTACATACTTTATAGATGTACTCACATTCTAATTGACATACTTTATAGATGTACACACATTCTAATGACATACTTTATAGATGTACACACATTCTAATTGTACATACTTTATAGATGTACACACATTCTAATTGTACATACTTTATAGATATAACACATTCTAATTGTACATACTTTTATAGATATACACACATTCTATTGTACATACTTTATAATTTACACATTCTATTGACAACTTTATAGATGATACACACATTCTAATTGTACATACTTTATAGATTTACTCACATTCTAATTGTACATACTATGATATACACACATTCTTATTGTACAACTTTATAGATGTACACACATTCATAATTGTACATACTTTATAGATATACACACTTCTATTGTACATACTTTATAGATATACACACATTCTAATGTACATC
>CM068963.1:54997050-55008180 GCA_035128595.1 Eptatretus atami
TTTAAAATGTGCCCGTAATTGCATTTTTTGGTGTTTGACCTTTTTACCCCACCCCGAGGGCACCTTCTCTTGCACCTTTTTACCATGTGGTGATCATAACTACCAAGATTGGTGAATCTTCGCACAACCGTTTAGGAGGAGATAGCTTGATTACAATATCCCCCTGTTTTATTCAAAATTGGTGAGGATAATCATGTCATAATTTGAATTGTCTTAAAGAAATGGATTTGGTAGTTATCATAGACAGGTGACGTCAATAAGCATCAGGCCAAAAGTGAGAGATCTATGTTGACCCATGGAAATTTAAATAATGAAAACACAACAGGAATGTCATTGACCGAGGTGTGCACAACTACACGTTTTTTTTTTGACCTGGCCAGAAACATTAGTTGATCAGGCATGTATCTACATCCCAATTCAGGTGCCACCCAGCAACCGTGACGGTGTTTGTAGTAAGAAACCGAGTGGGAAGACAAAGTTAAAGTATTGAAATAGCATGTGGATCAACATTAGCTACGGATCACATTCTTAGAGTTTTATTTCTGCCTTTCCGACACAGAAAACACGAATAAAGAATGCAGTTCGACAGCATGTCATTGCTGAACAAAACTGCCGGTACTCAACGTTTTTTGATAACACAATAATTTCTAGACAGCGAAAACATCATCTTTAAAGAATAAGATATTAAAAAAATAAATTGTGTTCAGATCATCCTGACTTGACTGTTTGTGTGTGGTCACCGAGGCTCATCGATGAGTTAAAAGACGGCATATCAGGTTCAAAGACTGACAGAGGATAAAGGGGAACAGATAGAAGAAGATACGCACAACCATTTTTTTGCAGTTGAGTAGTTTGATGATAGGAAGGGAAAAGGGAATAAGCGTGTGCAGGGTGAAGCCATATAGTGTAATGTGCGCACAGGATAGGCCATATAGGATGGGTCAAGTGAGAGTTGAATAAATTGGCAGTGGGTATGGAAGAAAAAAATGTTGATGGGCAGCACCCTTCAATGATTGGAAAGAAGTATAAGAGACAACAGACACAGGGATTTGGTTCCAATGATGAAAGAATAGAGGAATGAAGGAATGCTGGAGGTGAGTATCCAGCTTGGGCCTCTTACAACAATGCATATGACCCCGGATGTTTCTTGGGTTTCGTTATATTACACAGGTATAAATGTTAGTATTACTTGTATAAACTGAATTCCCAGCATATTTGGCATTACAAAGATGAGCTAGCTTTTAGGTGAGACAATTAGGGCTTTAGTCAATGTGACTTAAATTAATATTTTAACCCATGTGGCAAGGCCTTGAGAATTTAACACCACCAACATCATCAGACTACCTTAAGTGAAAAATGTCTTGAATGGATCATTTTTCATATCGTGTCTGGGATTCCCATTAAGAGACTTGGATCTGTGAATCAATCGGTTGAAATGCTACCTGGTGCTCACACTGGGAATTCAGACAACTTTGACATTTTCTCACAATCAAAACTAATGCATTTCCATTTCCATGGTAACAAACCTTTCTATGTGCCGAAAGTAATGAAGGCATTTTGAATACAGTGTGACGAAAGCATTTTGTCATCCCACATTCCTACGGCAATAAGTCAAATATCGTTAAAGTGTACAGTGTCCTTCGTGATGTGTAGGGCAGCTATCATCGGCACCATTACCAAAACCCAAATTTCTGCCCTGACTTCCTGTGCCGGAGTGGTGACCCATCCAAGTTTTAACCGTGGCCACAGAAACTGCTTTGGCAGCACCGACGGCTCTGTGTAGAGCATGGTACATTATTGATTTTCTTTAGAGAGAGAGAGAGAAGAGAGAGAGAGAGAGAGAGAAGAGAAGAGAGAGAGAGAGAGAGAAAAGAGCGACCAATATCAGAGGTGAAGGACAAATATAATGAGTGGGGGGTTGGCAGGGGGTGAGGGAGAGGCAGGAAAAGATGTATGAGGCAGACAAAATGGATACAGAAGGAAACTCTCGGGAAGAGAAAACTGGAAATTTGGAAGAAGGTGGGTAGAATGGGTTGGGGAGTGGGGGGTGAGGGTAACAAGAGTAAAAACCATGTAAACCATGTATCCACATGGTTTTGGATGTGGCATGATCTAAGATGGTGGAGAACAGCTGTTTTGAAGATCTGGAGGGAAGAATGAGATTGAAGAGAATGTGGAAGTTTGTTTCATAGGTCGGAAAATAAGAGGAACGAATGAGTGGATGTGAGCAGTAATTCTGGATTTTGGGAGTTTCACCAGTAGGTTTTTAATGGTGGACCATGTGCACCCTGCAAAAACCTGGGGGGGGGGGGGAGAACAGAGAGGTCAGAGGGTGCAAGACCATAAAGGAGGCAGGAAAAGACAGAGAGACCACCAACTTGTCTGTGATGGCGAAGTGATAAGCACATAGACTCAACATCAGCACGGGAGATTCCAGTGATCCTGAAGGCCTTGGTTTCCATGGCGTCAAGCTCAGCAAGGTGTGAGGCAGGGGAGCCAGCCCAAAGGAGAGAGAGCAGTACTCTATCAATCTGCAGATAAAAGCCTCGTAGGTGGACAGGAGTTCAGGTGTGCCAAGGAGGACTTTGTTCGATGGAGGACACGCAGTCATGACTGGCTTTGGAGGGCAACTTTGAAATGTGGTTTGTCCAAGAAAGATCATGGCTGAGAGTGAGACCCAATAGCTGGAGTGACTGAACTTCTTGGAGAGGGTTGTTGGAGAGGTTGTGGAAAATGGGACTGAACATAGGTCAACATATGGTAAATACGCCAACCTAAGAACAGATCTAGTGACCTCAGGCAGCGGCGGCATCTGCATGATGTGGATGTTGGTGGGAGAGCCAAATTGTTTTGGGTAGCAGTGGAATACAGGAGTGGAAGATACTTCATTTTGGGGAACTATCCACATTATAAGAATATCTGAGCAGAAGAGGATCAGATGCTCCGATATACCAATGATTAAATATAAAATGGACTTCACACGCTTTGTGGAAGAATGAAAAACAACAGATCTTTGTTTTGTAAACCCATGACTGTCATATTGCAGAGCAACTGGAAAGCCTCCCGAAGATCACACCTTGTTATTCCTTTGGATTCAATAATGGACTTTCCAAATGACAATCCTCCCCAGAATGTTCTAGAAATAGCGATCTTCAGCAGATGTGAACTTCTATCGTGCATGCACGACAGGGTTTCTCACCTAAAATGTCTCACAAAGCCAAAAATATTTGGAAAAGTACTTGAGAGGAAGCTAGGGTGTGCCTCTACACAATGAATGAGGTTTAGGGAGACACCGTATCTGGTTTGGGTGCTTAATAGCGATGGGAAGGTCATATCTGGGGCTTGTGAATGTATAGGGTCAGTTTAAAATCAACTTAAATTTTTTTTTTTTACTATTTATCATGCTTGGGGAAGGAAGGTATACAACTGTTTCATCATCATCTCAGATCATCCCCCATCCATAACCATAGTCCCCTTCTACCCCAATTAAACCACCATCCCCACCCCCACCCCCACACTAAATTTCCAGTTTTTCCTTCCTAAGAGCTTGCTCCTGTATCCATTTTGTCCACCACCTGTATCTTCCAAACCCTCATTCATAATCAAATCCAGGAACACTGCTCACCTCCACTCATTTGTTCCACTTTCTTCCCACCTGTAGAACCAACTTCCACACTCTCTCCAATCTCATTCTTCCCTCCAGATCTACAAGACAGCTGTTCATCACCATCTCAGATCGTCCCCAATCCAAAACCATTATCGTTTCTTCCCCCGTTAACCCGCCACCCCCCACCCCCACTCCCAATCCGACCTCTTCCAAATTTACAGTATTTGCTTCCGTATCCATCTTGTCCACCCTTTGTGTACTCCCCGACCCCTTCATTCCTCCCCACATCCATTATTTGCCAAAACCTCTCTTTATTTTGTTCCTCAACCTGCTGTTTGTGTTTCCCCTCTCTTCTACTGTCCTTTCCTTCTGTTGCATCCTGATCTGTTCACTGTTCTAGCTCTTCCACGAGTCCTGACTTTGTACCCAAAAAGTGCTATAAAAATGGTGGGTTGTGTACAAGGATATGCAAGGAGATAAGGACAATAACAATGTTGGAATTGTGACATGCCTGTGAGTAGGGTGACTATCCAGGCGAGCAGTTGATGGCAAATAATGTTGTCGTCAAGTTGGTGTCGAAGAAATTGGCACTGGAGTGAGGAAGGGAAGAGGGACAAATGGAAGAGAAAGTACAAATGAAGGAGGACATGGCATTGTGATGACAATAAATTTCATTACTATGCTGCTTTCTATATTTTATATCATTTCATTATGTTGATGAGTAAATATGTGGCCTGATGATGAACTTTACATAATATATTGATCCAGACACCTCATCATTTCTTCTTCTATCGTCTGCAACACAAGGCTGCTGGGTAGTATCATTGGCTAAGGGTGTGGCTGTGCTGCTGATGCGATGCCCTCTGTAGCCAAAGGTAGGAATTTGGAAAAAAAATTCATGGTGTCGGCAATAGCGAGCCGACTTTATGCCCAGAGGCCATGAGATCTTTAACAAACAACAACCAATGCCAGCAAAGACGGGACACACGGTTTACTGTCCATCCGAGGGACAATACACACATTGATGGATCACCCCACCTGTAGAACAGCGGGATGACAGTTTTCAGCTGGGTCAGGATTCAAACCCAGGATAGACAGCTTAGAGGTGAGTGTGCATACCTCTAGGCCATCCTACCAGCACACCTCATCACTCAAACAATTGTTAAGTGCAATGTGCCTGCTGGTGAGTAAGAAATTGAATGTGCAAGATGCATAGGTTACTGCATAAGCCACAGGTGCTGGTTCTATATGTTGCAGAAGGATGGTGCGGTGAGCATCTTAATTCGCTGTCTGCATCAAGTTTGGTGTATTTGAAATGATTAGCACCAGTGCGGATTGCTCTGTGCCAGCTAGTGTGATGAGACCACTGAGCAATATAATATGGAGGAACGACCGGCTGATGAGTGTGTTTGCTGATGGGGGCCATGTGGCCGCCATATTAGGACTTCCTACTGACCGAGAATTCCATGGGAAACAACGTGGAAAAAAAAAACATCAAAGATTAGCAGGTTTTAAAATTAACTGTGAGCTTTTATTTTTTTATGGGGCTTTTTCATCTTGTGGTGAGTACCAAGCACAGGTTTTTAAATAAACTGAGTTTTTATTATTATTATTATTATTATTATTATTATTTTTATAGGGCTTTTTCATGTTGTGAATACCAAGATGGTGGCCGGTGACTTCAGTTTTTTTCAGCAAACCACTGATCCTGATATATTTAGATCAGTGGATTGGACTCGCACCTCTTCTTATCTGCGGGGATATGGGTACACTGAAAGTTATTCTTCAGCGTTTCCTTGAAGCAATGACGTTGCCCAACATACTATCTTATTGTCAACATTGTGAACTTGCTCATTATGAACATTGTCAACTTCCTCATGGTGAACTTGCTCATGTGACCCTGGCTAAAGAGAACTTGATTTGGAAGGGCAGGAAGGCACATGATATACAAGGTTTGACCAATCCAAAAAAGTTGGTGGTGAATTAACAATGACTGAATGGCTAGCGTTTTGGCATGACAAAACGTTTTCCTTCAAATCCTAATATGTTACAGCCATCAAGGATTGAAGGTGCCACATTTGTGTTCACCAAAAGGTGAATGTGTTTCCAGTATTCACAGTAGGACTTGCAGCCACAAATCAAGGTACTTCGACAGGACTGCTCCGGTAGACAACTCTGTCATTTTCATCATGCTACCTTTGCATTGCTTGCGAAATTTGCTGAATGATACATTGGATTTGCTGATATAACTTTCAAGCTCAACATGAAGATACATACCAATGTTATTCAGATTATACAACTCAGATAGTTTAATTGTTGTCGTACTTTGAGCTTTGTCTCACCAATGATGATTGATGGAGTTAAATATGGCTGACCTGGTGCAAGCTTGTGGGGCATTCCAATTTTCTTCAGATTACTCTTCAAATGAAATTTTTCAGCTGCCACGGCAAAATGAGTCGTGATCATTTGAAGGTCATTCCCTGACTTATTTCCAGTTGTTACTGGAGTTCGTCAGGGATGTGTACTGGCCCCCACACTTTTTAGCGATTGTATGGACTGGATTCTGGGGAGGATGTCGGAGAGATCAAGCTGCGGTGCATCGTTTGGGAATGTCAAGATCTCTGACCTTGATTTCGCAGATGATGCCGTCATCTTTGTGGAGACTCCAGATATCCTTTTGAGGGCCCTCGAGATGCTGAATGAGGAGTTGGAGTCACTGGGATTACGGGTTTCCTGGGTCAAAACTAAGATCCAGGCTTTCAATGACATCTTGGATGCCACTAGCTTGTCTGTACCTGTTTGTGGTGAGGATGTTGAGGCCATGGAGAGATTCACGTTCCTTGGCAGTGATATTCATGTCTCTGCTGGCTGTGAGCCAGAGGTCAATAGACATCTGGGTCGGACCTGGGGAGTCATGGATTCACTGGATCATGGGGTGTGGTACTGCCGCTACCTGTGCAGGAGGACGAAAGTCCGAGTCTTCAGGTCCTTGGTGCTTCCAGTCTTGATCTACGGATGTGAGACTTGGACTCTGACCAGGGATCTGAGACGGCGACTTAATTCCTTTGGTACCAGGTCTCTTCAGAGAATCCTTGGCTATCACTGGTCGGACATTGCATCCAAAGAGCGGTTGCTGAGAACGATTCAAATGAGATTTGTTACCTGCATAGTCCGTGAGCATCAGCTGTGGCTGTATGGACACGTGGCTTGTTTTCCTGATGCTGTTCCTGCTCATCAGATTCTCTCAGCAAGGGAGCCTCGTGAGTGGAGGAAGCAAATTGGCCGACCACATGCCTCATGGTTGCAGCAGGTTGATCAGCATCTCAAGGAGATGGGGATAGGTCAGGCATCTGCCTGGGGGGTGGCCAGAGAGAGGCCCCTGGAGTACTGGCGGAAAGTGGACGTCGCAACACGCTGCTCTGGTGCATGCTCCCATACCTGACCTGTCCTCTGCATGTGCCAGCAAAACGAGGTAATTAGTGGAAAGTAGATCCTAACAACCACCTCTGACATCCCTCGAATGGACAAGGTGAAAGATTTCCAGATTGCATCACTCTGGTGGTTAGGACTCATTGCATCATTTCCTGTTGCAGCAAAAATGAAGCTGAAAAACATTGGTATCAAAATACTTCCTCATTTTACTATATTCGTGATAGCAAAGGCTTTCAAAATCAATCTGTCAGCTGATATTCAGCTGAGCATGCCATCTTCATCGAATGTGTGCGACATATTAATGAACAGGCTTGGGCAGTCAAATTTGCAAAACGGTCAAAGGTCCACCCTGGTAACAATGTCAAAGGCATTAATGAGGTCTTTGACATCACAGCTGCAACTGATTCTGCTCTCTTGGATCTGGCAGAGCAGGGCCTTCATTCTGCTTCAGATAAAACAATTGAAAGGGAGTGAGATTCCATGGTAGTTGCAGTTGTCATTTATTTTGCTTTTGCAGTTATAGCAGCAATGTTAGTGATATATTTTAGATCTGGTGGGAGATGATGTTCAGACCAGACTTTTCAGAAAAGGCACCAAAGTTAGGCATTCAATGCAGGTCCTGAGGTCCAGCAGCCCTCAGTACTTCACGTGGGATTCTGTCACCACCAGTATCTTTGCCTAACTCGAGATCTCTGATAATGATCTGTACTTCTTCCAGTGTCGTAGTATTGTTGAGGTCTGCAGGTATTGAACTTATTTTTATGTACAAGGGTCTCGGCTCATGGAGGAGCTGAATGATAAAGGGCAGCAGGTTCACAAACTACCAAAGCATGTTGAGGAAGGGATGAAGGGAGGGGAGGTGGACATACACAAGGAGGAATAATACAAAAACGAGTAACAATGGCCCAAAGAGGAACAAAATGGGAAACAATCAGCGTGTATAGAAGATATATTGGATGTGCATGAGTAGGCGCATGAGGTCGTGATGGGCAGCTTACTTAAAGGACTGAAATGAAGAGGATGAGACAATGGACACAGGGAGATTATTCCACAATTGAGAGAATAAGGGGATGAATGAATGCAAGTGGATAACCAGTCTGGAGTTTGGGAAGTTTAGAAAATGAAGGTTTCCAGAAGAATGCGTGTGACCTGAGTTGACTTTGGGAGGACCGAGGTAGGAGAGATGGCAGGAAGAGCAAGGCCAGAAGTAAGCTTGTATGGAAAAAAATAGAGCTTGCCAATCTGCCAATGGTATGAGAGTGACAGTCCTTGGCAATCCACTTTCTGCCTTGAGAAACGAACGGTACGGTGAGCCTTGGTTTTGACTACCTCAAGAGGAGCAAGGTGAGAACCAGGAGCAGCAGCCCAGAGTGAGACATACTCCACCTAGCTTTTCCACCTTTGAAGGCCCTATGCATCGTGAAGAGCTCGATGTGAGCTCAGGAATGCCTTAGTTCTGAAAATACCAAGAGGGTGACTGGCTTTTGATGCTAGCTTGGTAACATGATCTTTCTATGAAAGGTTATGGCAAGTATAATAAGGTCGAGGAGTTCCAGTGACTGCTCCTCTTATTAAGTGGCTGTCCAGTCAAGTGGATTCGACAGTTGTATTGGCATTGCTTGTGGGAGAGAGAGAGAGAGAGTGAGAACACATGACTTGCCAACAGTGTTCAATGAAGCAAATCCAGGAAACTCTGACATAGTGGCCATGTTGAAATTAACAAGCTAGGTCTCGGCCAGCTTTTCTAAGCTCGTTCCTGCAGTAGAGGTCAGTGAGCCCCTTAAAAGGGCTTCCCAGTGAGTTCCCATGCTGTCTCAAACACATGGAGTTCTCAAGTAACTATGTAACCATCTTCCCAGAGTTTTCTGCATATCGATTTGCAACTCGGACTACAAGCTTCATCACATCTGTCAGGTTCACCACTTCATGCCAATTATCACACAACTTTCTGATCATGATAGACATCATGATGTTTGAATCTTGAGATGAGAGCAGACGCATGATATTGGTGAAGCAGGAGTAGGAGTTGGGCACTTTTAGTGGGGCAACTTAGCATAACAATTGTGCATTTTGTGAGGAAAGCACCAAATTTGGCACACTAGTAGCCTATCATATTATGAACAGATTTGGATATTGGGCCATCTCAAATTCAGCCGCTGATGGCTGTGGCAGCCATTTTCCACTGCCATCAAAAATTTTGAGATGGCCCAATATCCAAATATGTTCATAATATGATAGGCTACTGGTGTGCCAAATTTGGTGCTTTCCTCACAAAATGCACAATTGTTATGCTAAGTTGCCCCACTATATGTGAAGTGCAACGTGTACTGCACGAAGGTGCATGATATTGTTCAGCTGAAAGAGCGCATCACAGAGGCAGTGGCCTCCGTAACCCCAGAGATGTTCGAAAATGTGTGTAAGGAAAACGAGTACCATTGTGACGTAGGCACATGTTGAATGTTTACCCAAAAGTACCCTGATACACACCCATATACCCAATGAAACTCAAGCATACTGACTCTGAGCTGTGTGCATATCCCTCTGTTTGCATAATTAAATAAAAAATTTATCAGACTTCAAAATTGTTTCATTTCAATGTGGACACCCTGGATGTCAGGTGTATCATACTTTCTATAGCTATCTTCGAGAGCTAGCAGATTCATTCATTGGTTAGGGTTAAGGTTAGGGTTAGGGAAATAACTAACCCTAACAGTAATCAGTCAGGGATGTAGGGTAATGGATTATTGCAGTCATCATTTTCTTCTTGATGAACCATTGACTTAAAAGCAACATTAAAATATTTATCTTTTCCTTTACATGAACTAAAGTCCAATAGCTTATACTCTTGTATTCATGAATGTTCTTTAAGACAAATTTGGACAAAATAATAACAAAAAAAAAACGAGAACAGCACGAGGTAGAGTGCCTCCCTCCGCCAGGCTGAACAGTTTACAATTTGTATCCCACTGATGGGCTGGATCTGGATCCAGACCTTGACCAAAATTTAATCAGCTTGTTCTTATCGCCTACCCAACTCATCCACCGAGTTTTGTCCGATTCCGTCCATTCCTGTTTGAAATATCGAACTATATATCGATTTTGGTCCCATCTCTCAATTGTGAAGAATCACTTGGAAATAAAAAATTTTTTTTATATTATTCAGATCCAGATCTTCACTAAATTCAAATCACTTCGTCCTTGTTACAAAATCCTGCTCACAGACAGACAAACAGGAGTGAAAACATAACCTCAGTCAACCTTCAGTCACTTTTAAACATTCTTCTTGCAATGAATTCTGAAAATCCATTTCACTGCCGAATTGTGTTAACGATAGCAGAGTATTTAGTTTTAAAGAAGCCCACTGCACAGTTTTAATAGTGTTGGTGAGTGCTGAGTACCGGGCAGATGCCTCTGCAGACTGAGAGGAGGTTGCGACACACAGGGAGCAGTAGGAGGAAAAGGTTGAAGTTCAAACAAGCAGCTGGAGCTCGAGCCCATGCTAAAGCAGACTGAAAGATGGAGAAAGGATTATAAGTGAGGCGATAAATGTTTGACTATTATGTCCTTTGACAATTGAGGAACACCTCAATAAAGTACAACTTTCAGGTTATGACAGCTTGAGTTTGAGTGACTATTCTTCAAATATTTTTTGTTTCTGGCTGTTCATTACAGTGACCTATCATATGATGTCTTTTATTGTAATATATTGAATGGACTTGATATACACTTAACTTGTCTGTCCTTTAGGGTTCTGATGTAATATGGAAGTTGTAACTTAAAAAAAAAAAAATTCAGATAATTCCAATGCTATACAATTCTTCAAGTTTAAACTAATCCTTCTGAACCAATCATGGAACACAAATCATTCCGAAAGGCAAGGTGGGTTATTTTGGAGCATGCCTGGAGATATTACACCTGGTACATCATCTGGTATGATGCATTGCAGGAGAATCATATAGAAGAGGTGCACGTCCATGAGACATCAAGATGAACATTATGGTGAACCACTTTTGCAAAAGTAGTTGCTGGAAATGAAACACTATGTGCCTATCGATTCCACTAGTGAAGTTAGGTGATCGACCAAAGTTTGA
>CM068963.1:55014349-55031849 GCA_035128595.1 Eptatretus atami
GCTTTATACACTACAAAGGAGGCAGTTACGAGGAGATATGATAGAGATGTTTAAGATAATGAAAGATGTAGATAAAATAAGTGCAGATGAATTATTCAACAGAGTAGTCAGTGATAGGACCAGGGGCCATAGCTTGAGAGTAAAGAAGAGGAGAGTTAAGACGGTATAAGGCAGGGGTCTTTCACTCAGAGAGTAGTTAATGCATGGAATGGTCTCCCTGGAAAGGTAGTGGCAGCAGAAAAAGTAGATAAGTTTAAATTAGAATCAGATAGGAATCTGGAAGTTATGGAGATAGAGGGGTATGGGGATGTTGACAGGAGTTTTAGGTAGTTTGAGCATTGATGGGTGATTGTGTGCATGTGTACAGAGTGCTGTTGGTGGGGATCTCATCAAGGGGTGTTGCGTGGTTTATGTGTGTTTTTAACCAATCCCATGCCCCCTCCTCTGAGGGGAAGAAGAAGAAAAAAAAATTGCATTTTCTTCTTTGGATCTTGTGTTGATAAATTAGTGTAGTGTTCCCGCAGGCATGATGGGCTGAATGGCCTCTACCCGTGTCTGATTTCCTTGTATTTAAGTATCCTTAATGATCACAACTCTCCCACTCGACTCCCTCTCTGCTCCCAGGACTCTCCCGCATTCCCTGACATATATTTGTCTGTCTGTCTGCTTGGTTGTCTGTCTGCACGTCTAGGTAGGAACAAAATTAAAGAAACACTACATATCATGTTTGTTATTTTAAATGCAGACTTGGAATTACCTTGGATTAAAAGTACAAAGAATGAGAGGGTGAGTATGCAACTTCTGCGACGTCAACATTTCGCACTGATTTAAAATTTGTTTTAATGGAATAAAATTAGCAGACTGAAATATATCAAGACAATTGAAAGGGAAAGTTTTGGTGACTTGTGTGATGCCGACCTACCTTTCTGGTCTCAACAGTGGCACTGACAGATAAACAACAGCGGCTGCAGGTCTCCACGAACATCTGGGTTCGGAGGATTGTGGGAATGAAGAGTATGGATAGAAGGAGGATGGATGAACTGAGGGAGGAGGTTGGTGTGCAGATGAACTTGATGGGGAGAATGGTATAAAGATGGCTGAAGTGGGCTGGACACTTGGTGTGGATGGAGGAAGAGAGAATGGCAAAGAGAGTGGATAGGTTGAGGAAGGAAGGCAGGAGGAAAAGAGGTAGACCGTGGTTAAGATGGGAAGATTGTGTGAGGAGGGATATCAATAAGGTAGGTGTGGTTGGAGAGTGGAGAGAGTTGGCTGAGGACAGTAGGGGGAAATAGAGGAGTATCGTGCGAAAGACATGGCAGAAGATTGCTACTGTTGGACCTCATCCCTTATAAATGGAAGAGAAGGAAGACAATAAAAGTGATAAATCATCGTTTTTTGTTTTTTTTGTCTACCTTGTCGAGGCTCGTGTGAGAACTAACACACAAAGCACAGCAAGGGGCCATGAGACAAGAGGGTGGGAGTGGGAAGGACAAAACAGTGGGACCAGAGACATTAGGAGATCTGTGGAAGGAGAGGGATGGGGCAGGGAACATTGGGATACAAGATGACATACAGGGACTTTCAGGAAGGAAAGCAGGGAATGTGAAGGAGGTGGATTTGGGGTGGATTAACGGAGGTAGAAAAGATTGAGGTTTTGGATGGGAGACGATAAGAGGTGGTGGAAAACAGCTGTTTTGAAGACCTGGAGGGAAGAATGGATTGAACAGAGTGTGGGAGTTTATTCCAAAGGCGAGAATAAGGAGGAGTGAATGAGTGAAGGTGAGCAGTGATTCGTGATTTTGGTAGTTTTACCAGAAGGGGGTGTTGATGGACCTTGAGGCCCTGCGGAAATAGGTGGGGACAAATCGCAGACAGAGCCGGGGGGGGGGCGAGACCAGAGAGGAGACGGTAGAAGACAGAAAGACCACCGACATGCCTGCGGTGAGAGAGTGAGAGGCCAAAGACAGCCTCATCCTGGAGATACCAATGATCCAAATGCTTGGTTTCCACAGCGTGAAGCCGAAAAAGGTGAGAGGCAGGAGCACCAGCCCAGAGGGGAGAGCAGTACTCCATAAAGGCTGCAGATGAAAGCTTTGTATGTGGTCAGGAGCTCAGGTGGGCCGAGGAAGGACTTTGCACAATGGAGGATTCCCAGTTGGCGACTGGCTTTGGAGGCCAGGATGGAAATGTGGCTTTTCCAGGAAAGAACATGGCAGATAGTGAGACCCAGAAGCTTGATGAAAGGACTTCTTCCAGAGAATTGTTGAGAAAGTAGATGAGGGGGGGGGGCCAAATGGTCCTTTCGGAGAGACATAGTGAGAGTGTGAGATTTGTCCGGATTGAAAGACATGTTCCACGTGTTGGACCAGTTTGTGTTTTATCCAGATCTGCAGAGAGCGAAGACTGCTGCTTGCCGGTCTGAGGGATGAAGATGGTACAGCAGAGGGTGGAGTCATCAGCAAAGAGATAAAGTCGGAGAGATCATTGATGAAAACCAGAAAAAGAACAGAGTCCAGAATGCTGCCTTGAGGAACTCCAGCCTGGAGAGGAAGAGGGGATGAGAGAACTCCATTTAGGGCCACACGTTGACTGCTACAGGAGAGGAAGTCTGTGACCATGAGTGGAGATGGCCATGGATCATAGGAAGAGAGTTTGGTGAGAGGTCAGGGTGCCAGACCATGTCAAACCACCTGATATGTCCAGGGATATGGCTCTGATTTCATGTCCGGCATCGAGGAGTGACCTGGTCTGAAACCAAATTGATGATCAGAAATCAAGCCATTGGAGAAGAGGAAGGATTTAATATCTGAGATTTGTTTAATCCACCATTGATTAACACTAAGTTCCTTCGGAAAACGATAATAACTGCAGTGTGACTCTCCGATTGGTGATTACAATGTGGAACGAAACACTGTACCATCTTCACAAAGCTATGGTGGCCACATTCTTTGAGAGCATAAAACCAGGTTGTGTGTTGTCATGCCAATATGACATTATCATTCCAGTGCTCCTTTGTGGTGTACTGTATTATTTTTAAAATCCGATTAAAAAATATATATTTTTGTTTGGTAAGGGTGAACATTACCCAAGAGATAATGCAGCTTTCTTCCGTTGGAGTAATTGTAATTGCTTCAACCGTTATTGTGCTCGGCAGGATGACATTTATCAACAATTCTGTGGATGAACAATTCGGTGATTTGGTACCTGAGCAATTTATTCTGGCTTCTTTTTCATTCTCGTTAGATATGAAAAACACTCGAGAATAAAAGGTATGGCTTTTAAAGGATTATGAAATCACTCTATAGTATTTTTTAAAATGTATCATTTTGTACACATTTGATTGGGTGGCCATTTTTCCCTGTGCCATCCCTAGATATGGAGTAGTACCAAACTCCATGATACCTCCTCCCCGCCAAAACACCTCCAAGCTTCATCACATTCACAACTATCTATCATCACAGTCCATAGAACATCGCCCCCACCCTCCAAACAATATCCTCAACCACCCTCACCTTGAAATTCACTCTTCTGAAGCAACACTTTGTCCTGAAATGAGAGTCCATCTTGCTTGTCCTTCCGGTGTGGACAACACCCCTCCCTTATGCAATATCAACATTGGCTCAAACCCACACTAAACCCAACATGTCCACTCTGTCTCTCCACCCCAACAAACCACCACACATTATGACTAGCTGCCCCTCCTTGGTCCAACACAGACACCTCTTCATCATGTCTTCTACACGAGATCTCTGGGATCGACCGGTGGATTTTTCACTTGATGAGGAACCGAGGCAACAACAACAACAACAACAACAACAACATTTTATCATTTAAAGCTGAATAATTAATCATCTTTTTCTTATTCCTTTTGGATACAGTATTTGCATTCTACATTATTCTCTGCACCGACTGATAAATACTGATATCTCTCTCCATGTCATGCAAATAAAACCCAAACGTATTCATCAGTGCCCTTTTTTACGCATGCATATGCTAGTCAAACGAATAAATTAAATTACAAACTGTGTTGCCTTTATTGTTAGTAATCTCTTCCACCAAATGTGCACATCAGGTCCAACGATTGACAAACTGACATGTTTTGCATTGAAGAAAGGTAATCCAAAGTTACAATTTACTTTATTCCATGAGAGTAACTGCATTCTACCATTGCAATGGGATAGGAATTTTTTTATTGTCGTGGCCTTAAATATAATTGTCACATCAAACATGCTGCATTTATCCACTGGTGAGAGATACAGACCTTCAGCATTTTTCGTGTATAAAAGTACTCTTCCTTATTTTGGAAGTGATAAAAGGACGAGATGAAAAAGTATCCATTTATGGCAAGCCAGGCGACCTGTGGCACAGACATAACAAAAACACTGTATATCATACATTCACTCGTCACAATTCAATGGGTCAGAAACAATAGATTGTAGTTATTCATCTGCTCAAGGGTTTTAAATGAGCCAAAGAGTCAATCTGTAAACGGATACCATTGTGATACTCATTGGTTTGTGGACTGGCTTTGTCTCCAGTCAACATTGATCATCAGTAAAGCTGTCGTGATTGGCCAGATAATCAACAGGGTAGGAATTTGTAATTGGCCAATGTCTCAGTAAACAAAAGCCTACACTTTTCACAATATGCCTTTATAGGAATGCAAGTATGCCATGAGGAATAGGATATCCCTTACAAATGATGTGCATGGTGCCAAAAAGGATGGGCATCGTGCTATCATCCCTTACAAAGGATGGGCATGGTGCTAACATAGGATGGGCATGATGCTAAGATCCTTTAAAAAGCATGGGCTTGGTGCTAACATAGGATGGGTATGGTGCTAACATCTCTTACAAAAGATGGTTATGGTTATGACAAATAAAAGGTATGATAACAATAATGTTTAATTTAACAAACAAAAAGGAATTGCATTTTATAATATTAATGCATTAAATTTCAAAATTTGGTGTTATCACCTTTTTCATGCAAAACAGCAGATATCCCTTTTGAAATACTTTCCTGCAATTTCTGGAGAAATTCCATCGGAGTTTGTTCCACGTACTCTGCAATGTTTTGTGTTTTTTCTTCCTGTTCGAATAATCCCAGACAGCTTATATGATGTTAAGGTCAGGACTTTGAGGGGGGCATTCTTTCCCACTAATTAGCATCCCAACACTGATGTTCTTGGCCATATGTCAGTCTCTTGGGTTTGTTACGTTTACACAGGAAAGGGCTTTTGACACCAACTCACCCATGGAGACCACTTTTAATAAGGGACCTTTCTGACAGTAGAGTGAGTTATACTTGAACGCTTGATGTCTGGGCAGGCTCTTGTGCAAAGTCCAACACTTAATTGTGTGGAACTAATTAGCTAAATGAGGGTGTCATGTGATCTGTCCATACTATTGGAATCGGCAGGTAAGGTGAACCAGCCCCCCCCCCCCCCCGGAGGACACATTGCTGTAATAATGTGGTGTGCCATTAGCTAGAGCCCAGATCCGTCACCTAATTGGGCTGGCAGCAGGAAGGCGCTGTCGAAGTGGCTGTGTCACATCACATGAGGGTAAGAGGAGTTGGAGGAGGACACTCTAATCATGTGAGAAGCGATTTTCCCTCTCTTTCTCATCTTGTAGTACAATGGCTAAGGGATGTGATTGTGCAAAATTTGACAAAAGCATGACAATTTGCATGCATGTTCATCAAGGTATGGGGATTCATATAAGACCAGGTACCTATCGCTATCGACATGGTAAATGGCCGCCATCTTTAATTTCAAAATGGCTGCCACTTAAATCTGTTCTCCATCATATTTCAGCTTATAGTCAACATAGAAACATGATTTTAGTCTCTAATTTACCATTTTGAGGGAAAAGGAATCCATTTCTGCCACATTCAGTATACTCAGATTACGGCCATATTGAAATTCAAGTTGGCCGGCACGTAAAAAAAAATCTATATTTCTTGATAACTTGGCTTTTATGTGACATAGAAACATAATTATGGTGTCTGGACCCACATTTGGATGTCAAAGAATCCATTGTTGCCACGATCAGTATCACGAGGTTCAATTTCAAGATGGCTGCAATGCAAACTGCAGTATTTACGGAATATGTTGATGATGGTGGATGTACAGAATTGAGAGATACACAAAAAACCTATACTTCCTGATATTTCGGTTTTCCTCAGCCACTTCTTCACATTTTTGTCTGAACATTTTATGAAATAATAATGATTGTGTTTTTTGTCTTCAGGTAAACCAGTGGTCCAGTTGATGGTGGAGGTGGTGAAATATTGTGAATGGTGATGGAGCTTGATCAATATAGCTAAAATTACCAGTTCAGGACTGTATCAGACTCAAATCAAACAGAGCCATCAAATGATGCGGTCCAAACAGACTGAAGAGTGTGTGCACTTTCCCAAGAAGACATGGAAGAGAGAATTATCTATCCTGATGTGAGAAATAATATGCCATCGGGATATGAAACTCTCACCCATAATATACAACAGTTCTACAGCTAAGGCACCAAACAGTTAAACATCCTACTATTCATTTACAATTAGTCACTTGGTTTGACACCAATACAAGTATTTATTATGGACCCTAGACATCCAAAAAACTGCATATATTTTTTGCCGTCTCCATTCCCTACCCGTTTAGAATCCTGTGCGGACACGGGCAACTTGCTCGGTGACATAAGGCGAGATAATGATTCGGGAAAATCCTGTGCGAGCATGGGCAACTTGTTAGTTGACAAAACAAGGTGAGATGGTGGCTCAGGAATGAGCCAAACGTTACAATCTAACCATGCAGGTTGGCACAAATCTTGCTGGTTGTTATTTTGTACCAAGAAACTGCAGTGAGTTGAAAAATGAGCCTAAAGGAGAAAACAGTAAACTCAAGACAGATATTCCCAGTTCTGTCGAGATAAGATGTAGCCTATGAAATAGATGCAGCAGCACAGAAGTGTTCAATCAAACTGTATGTTTTTTTTTTTTTTCTGTGATGCCTGACACAGGTGAGAAAGAAAGTCTTCATAGTGCTACAACTGCTAATGTAGGGTCAGAGAATGTGGTTCAGAGTTGGGAGACACTAAGTTACTTGCAAAATTAGCAGCTGGTGATGCGGTTGCTATTGATGCAATGTACCATTTGTTCTGCATTTCCAAATTGCAAAATCACCTGATGAGAGACCACAACGCTGACCTAAGGAAGGGAAAAATTGGAGCCTCAGTAGATGCTTTGGTATTTGGAGAGCTGGTGCATTATATTGAAGACACTCGGCAGAATGAAGCCATGATTTAAGTCAGGAAGCAGACTTAAAGATGATATCCCCTTAAAATTTAGACTCGTGGAACACTTTTCTGAATGTGGCCCAAATAGGAAAATATGCTCTGATGTTGGACCTGGCAGAATTCTTACCTGATGGAAATATCCCACCAGTTTACTGTCATCAGAAATGCAGCTATGAAGATAATGGATAGTAGTTTGCTTACAATTGTCAGAAGAGACCTCGTAGCAGCAGAAGGACACAATCGTAGGTTGTGCTACAGATGCTACACAAGGAAAGAAAGGCTGCCAGCAGTGCGACATGTGATGAAGACCACATAATGATGAAGCTCAGTATGAGATGGCTCTAAGTCACTCATACAATGAGGTGTTCATGTTTATCAAGAAATTCGTGAATCGGCAGATTGGAGTCAGTGTGATTACTGACTACAGTACCTACTGTATAAAACCCAAAAACCTTGAGTAGATTTCACCTTTGTTTTAGGGGAATTTCAGTAAACAAAAATAAAAAACAACGTTACATTTATATAGACATTTGAAGGAGATGTGCATAAACATTAATCTTTATAAGCAGCTGCGTGTGATGGGTGGAAAAAATTTGGCTCAGTAATTTAGAAAATAAGTTAATACAGCAACTAGCTTGGAAATTGGATGTTATCTATGTTTTCAAGCGGGAGAATCTGTCCGTCCATCCGATCCCGAACTACTCCTGCAGTTTTGGGGATATAGCCCCGCCAAGTCTTCTGTGGAACGTTTTCGGGTCCCAGCCGATGTCCTCAGGTGGGTGGGAGTTTTAATATATACCTCAATGGAATTATGATTTTGAGTTTCGATCCATACGAAGCTGCTCCCAATTTGGATATCACGTCAGAATTGCATTTCTCTTTGTTTATCTCATGAGTGTTTTTAAGAATTGGATTTTGTTAAATTAATGGTAAAGTATTAATTTGTGATTGGAATGATGCTGTCAACCAATTAATTATTTCTGGCTGAGATCCATATGTGATGTGTGAAATACTGCACATATCATGTAAAAATATATTCTTCAAAATAATTTTATACATCAATAACTGTAACTTCACAAATCTGTCTAACATTGTGAGACGTACTGTCTATTAAAAGCAGACTTGACTGGGATTCAGTTAGGATTTGTATCCACCGGTTGCATCATTACTGAGATGGAGCTGTGCTGCTGATACAATGCCTGTGAAGGTTTAATGCGGCACTTAGCATACAATAGCCGACTATTCAAAACTATGGAATCCTTAAGATCCACGAGCAATTGCTAACAGAAGACACAGCCGGCTCAACATCCCCTCAAAGCATGTTGGACTTATTGATGCAACATCCTGTCTGGAAAGCACTGTGCTGGAAGCTTATGGAGTACACAAGTCAGGAATCCAACCCAGAGCTAAAATACAAGTATGCTTCCTCTAAGTTATCCTGCAGCCTTGAAGTCATATGATGTTCATATTCCAGAATGTGAGTTTCGTCCTATACAGTATAACCTTGGTACTAAAATTACTTCCACTTGGCAATGCGGAAACACATTCACTAATTGGCAATTTACTATACAAGCTGTTAAATTATATAACTAGAACGACACTTGGTGGAGAGCATACCTCCACCAGGCTCACCAGTTTACGTTTTGTATCCACTGATCGGTCAGATCTGCATTCGGACTATTTGTCCTTGTCACACACCAAAATATAATTTGCTTGTTCTTATCACCTACACAACTCATCCACCAAGTTTTGTCATAATCTGTCCACAACTTTTTGAGATATGCTATGTGTCGTTTTTGGCCCGATCGCTCAATGGTGAAGAGTCAATTGAAAAATTAAAAAAATTCTCTGATCCAGATATTCACAAAAATTGAATCAATTCTTCTTTGTCACACACCCAATCAGTCCACAAACTTCTGTCCGAATCCGTCCAAAACTGTTAGAGATATTGTGCTGTATATCGGTTTTGACCCTATCACTCAATGGTGAAGAATCACTTTAAAGATTTTAATATTTGGATCCAGATCCGTATCTTCACCAGATTCTCAACAATTCTTCATCACACACCCAAACTGTCCATCAAATTTCGGCTGGATCCGTCCTTAACTTTTTGAGATAGCCTCCTCACAAACAGGCAAACAGATAGACAGACAGGGGTGACAACATAACCTCCATCCACCTTCATGGCAGAGTTAATAACAGTTGGAGAAAAAAAAAATCCAATGAGGTTTAACAAACATTTACTAAAGTCTATCATGATTGGCCATTTCATGGCAAACTGTTCAATCAAAAGCCCCCAAAAGTCCTTACCACCAAGAGTGCAGTTGATATCTCCGAAGCAGACATGGTGATCAGCGTTGTGTGGGTTTCATCAAACGCTACATCCTGTTTTTAACATGTCATTCGTTTCATATATTTTCATTCGGAAGGAATGAATTTTGTCTCATTATAATTAGAATCATAATAATAATGATAATAATAATGCCAAATTAAAAAGGAAAACCAATTTACACACATTTTGTCCAATTCAGCTTGGACTGAGCGGATATCACTGCCTGATGAAAAACTTTTGTTATTATTAAGTAATCATATAAATGATAAATATCGATAATAATAGTAATAAAAGCATTGTGAGATACAGAATCTCTGAATGTCATTTATTCAGAAGTGAAGATCATTGTATATTTTGCCTCTTTGAAAAGGTCCATTTCATTCCTTGTGTGTCTTTCCTTATTATCTCTAATTTTGCTTCAAGACCCTTCACAATAATGGGAAGTGTCACAACACATCCGGTAACGGTCCCAAAAAAGCAGAAGCTTTGGAAAAAAAAACATTTTACTAAGTTTCGAATGGAACTGAAATTACGCCATGAAATGTCCCTTGCATGATAAACGTTTGGGGCAATTGCTGTACTTTTGTTTTGAAAAATAGCAGAAGTTTTGTTCATGACCACAATAAACTGCTCATGATCACAAGAAGACACAGCCATCGAATCAATGAAAATACTTGTATAAAATGTGCGGATAAAGCCTGACACGAACCTTGAATTAACTTTTTGTTAAAAACATATCATGATACAGTCATCCAATAAAACCCATTTTCATTAAACCTTTAAGGTCAACGAAAAAATCTCACCCACCACCACCATCACCACCACCACCACCTCCATCACCATCACCACCACCACCACCACCACCCTGCTTTCCCTTTCAGTTTCAAGTTGGCTTATATCAACAAGGAAATAACAAGGAAACAACAAGGATTCCAACACAGGTGGAGGCCATTCAGCCCATCATGCCTGCACGAACACCACACCAACCCAAGATCCAAAAAAAAAAGCAAAACAAAAAGATGTTTTTAATTAATGAAAGAAAAAAAAAATTGTAGTTTTTCTTTTTTTTGTCGGTTTTTTTTGTATTTTGTTGTTGTTATTGTAACATTTTTTTCTTTTTCTTTTCTTCCCCTCGAAGAGAGGGCATGGGCTTGGTTAAAAACACACATCAACCACACAACCCCCCTTAACAAGACCTCCACCAAATGCACTCCGTACACAATCACCCATCAATACTCAAACTACCTAAAAGCCTTATCAACATTCCCATACCACTCTATATCCATAACTTCCAGGTACCTATCTAATTATAATTTAAACTTATCTACTTTTTCTGCTGCCACTACTTTTCCAGGGAGACCATTCCGTACATGAACTACTCTCTGAGTGAAAGTCCCCTTCCTTGCTACCGTCTTAACTCTCCTCTTCTTTACTCTCAGGCTATGGCCCAGAGTCCTATCACTGTCTACTCTGTTGAATAATTCATCTGCACTTATTTTATCTTTACCTTTCATTATCTTAAACATCTAAATCATATCTCCTCGTAACCACCTCCTTCCTCGTGGATAAAGCCTTGTCTCCTTCAGCCGCTCCTCACAGCTGAGTCTTGCTAGACCCGGAATCAATCTAGTAACCCTATGCTGAACCTTCACTATGGCATCTCTGTCCTTCAAGAACTGTGATGACCAAAACTGCATACAATATCCTTGATGTGGCCCTCACAAAATTCCTGTACAATGTGAACACCACCTCTTTTGATTTATAATTGATCCCCCTCCTTATACAGCCTAAAACCCTATTTGCATTACCTATAGCTGCCTGGCATTGTGCTGCTTGCTTACCTCCCATATCTATTACCACCCCCAGATCCTTCGCCTGTGTGACATGCTCCAAATTACCCCTTGCATCCTGTAATCTCTCTTTTCATTGTTCTTTCCCATCCCCAACATTACACTTGCTCAAGTTAAATTCCATCTGCCAGTCTTTTGCCCAATCCATACAAGTATCAATACTCTCTTGTATCTGATCACCCACCCCTCTGCTATCCACCTTATCTCCAAGCTTTGTGTCATCCACAAATTTGGAAAGCCTACTCTTCACCCCATTATCCAAATCATTGATGTAAATATTGAATAGTAATGGTCCGAGTACTGATCCCTGAGGTACCCCGTTACTTACATCCTCCCAGCAAGACATCCTCCCACTCAGCCACTCTTTGCTTCCTATCATTAAGCCAGTTTGCAATCCAATTAGCTACCTGACCAAACACTCCACAAGCCCTCACTTAGGCTAACAACCTCCGATGTGGTACCTTATCAAATGCCTTCTTAAAGTCGAGATATACTATGGCCACTGCCTTCCCTCATCCACCCAATCAGACACTGCTTCATAGAACTCTAAAAGATTTGTTAAACAAGAACTACCATTGCTAAACCCATGCTCACTACCTTTAATTAGTTTGTATTTGCTTAAATGGTTCCTCATCCGGTCTTTAATTAATGTCTCCAACACCTTCCCCACAACTCAAGTCAACCTAACAGGTCTATAGTTTCCCAATTCTTCTCTGGATCCTTTCTTAAATAATGATGTTACATTTGCTACTCTCCAATCCTCCGGTACCTGTCCTGACTCCAGTGTGTTGTTGAAAATATCCGTTAACATTTCGCTTACCTGCTCAGCCACCTCTCTCAATACTCTCAGTTGCATATTATTTGGACCCAGAGACTTATCTACTCTTAGATTTCTTTGCTGTTCCTTTACTTCCTCCACTCCAACCTGGATCTTCGTAAAAGCCCTTCCTCACCACTTCGATAGATACTCTCAGCTATTGCCAATTCTCCTGACTGTTCTTGTGAAAAGTTAAAGAAAAATACCTGTTTAATAAACCTGCCATCTCACTTTCATCACCAACCACTCTCCCGGTGCTATTCCTCAATGGGCCCAACCTGTTCTTTTCCCCTGATGTACTTAAAGAAAGCCTTGCTATTATGTTTAATATTCCTAGCCATGTCCTTCTCATACTCTCTTTTGGCTTACTGAGTTATTTTCTTCACTTGTCTCTGTTTACTCCGATAGTGATATAAATCTAACTCCAGTCCTGTTATTTTAAACCTAATAAATGCCTTCTGCTTCTCCTTAACAGCGTTCCTTATCTCACTGCTCAACCACCCTGTCTCTTCTGCTTCTAGTTTTACACCTCATTGGAATGTACTTACTCTGCACTCCACACATTTGGTCCTTAAAGGTTTCCCATTTCTCTGATGCTGATTGTCCTGTTGTTAGAGTCTCCCAATTTACATCACCCAATTCTCTCCTCATACCCTCAAGGTTTGCCTTCCTGAAATATAATAGCCTTACCTTACTATCCTGAACTCTAACCCTCAACAGAATCTTTGCACACAATGTTATGGTCACTTGCTCCTAAATGTTCCCCCTTCCTCCACCTCCTCCACCATTTGGGATCGTTACGTAAAAGGAGGTCGAACACTGCCCCCCCCCCTTTCGTGGGCTTATCTACAAACTGGGTTAAAAAGCAATCCTGGACTAAAACTGGGAAATCCTCATCCGCTCTCCCCTTTCCCTGTTCCTTGACCCAATCTATCCCTGGCAAGTTGAAATCCCCCAAAATCAATACTCTTCCCTCACCACATGCCCTTTTGAATTCTTAATGTACTCCTCCTTCCTCTTCTTCCTTCACACCCGGAGCCCTATAAAAGCATCCTACCAGTATCTTACTGTTTTTACAATCTCTATCTCTACCCACACAGAATCCTCAACATTTATTCCTTCCTTAATGTCACCCCTTTCTCTTGATGCAATGCTGTCCTTTAACCCAGATTGCTACTCCTCCTACTATTCTCTCCTTCCATCACACCGATACACCTTGTAGCCTTCTAATCCTGTCCTCCAGTTGCTCTCCTCCTTAAACCATGTCTCACTCACTGCAACTATATCGTACTCCTCGCATTCTACTTTGGCTTCAAGCTCTTCCATCTTATTCTTTAAACTTCTGCTCTTTGCTCAAGTTTGTATTTTCTAACTCTGCTACCCCAATCCCTCCATTTCAGGTTTCAAGAAACAAGTTATACATCTGTGAAATGGTTTGAGACATGCTGGGGATTTATACAAAAGGGTCATTGAACTTTTGTTTGACAATAAACCAGAATTGAGGAGTTGTGTAAGTAACCGCAGGAGTGGAAGTTTGAACAGTCACTTCGTGAAAGGAACGATTAGAAACAAAGTTACACTTCCTCCTAAAACTCAAAGAATCTTTGACATTTATGAAGCTCTAAAATCAGGTGTAAAGAAAAGACTTTTTACAAACGCATTAATAATGGTAATTCCAGTTCAGTAGGGCGAATTGGTTCAGGGCTGATAGGATGTCCTTGAAGTTTGCACTCTCGACTCGAAGATGAAAGGTATGCTGGGTGATGAAATGTGTGTACATTAAACTGGGTGTCCTGTTTGCCGACATTAGTTGGTGGACTTGTTAAAGATCCCACAGTGTCTTTTGCAAAGAGGAGGTGAGTTATGAACAAATTCCAAAATTCCTGCCCTAACTACTGCTGGGAGGGGGATGGCAAACCACCCAGCATGACCCTGGCCTAGAAACCACTTCGGCAGAACCAACACTGTAACACAGAGTATGGTACATCATATCGGAGGAGTTGGTTCAATAGATATCCAGCCATGGTGTAATATGGCAGATAAAAATAAACATAGAAAAATAAATAAGTCATTGTTGTGAGTAGTTACTATTTCTAACACATTGATATAAGGCTCACAGGGAGCTTGTACGAGTACATAAACCACTTGCATGACAAACACAGTAGACATTATTGTAATTTACAAGTACATTATTAGATGGACAAATATACAGAGAGCATGGGATTTTAACCTGGCTTCTCAGCATGACAAGACATTGGTTCAAATGAGAACACTGCATTTATAATGACAATAGCTCGATGAGGCAGTGATAGATATTCCCGAAACGACACCATAAATTATCATATTCATGTGCTTTGGTACGATGCTGGCACTGGCTGGATGGCCTCATCCTTCAGATGGATGTTAAATGGGTGTCCTGTCTGCCGGCATGAGTTGGTGGACTTTAAAGATCCCACGGTGTCTTTCACGAAGAGTAGGCGAGCTATTGCCGGCACCAAGAACAAATTCCGAATTCATGCCCAAACTATTGAGTCGAGTGTATGTGAAAGACGTGGGCCAAAATCCCAACAAGAAACCCCACAAGAAAGTGGATATGATTGTGGCAGATGAGGGAGAGGGAGAGGGAGAGGGAGAGGGAGAGGGCAAGGATATACACACACACATATAGATTACACACATATACATATATATTATGGTGTACCACTTTTGCAAAAGTAGTTGCTGGAATGAAGCACTATGTGCCTATCGATTCCACTAGTGAAGTTAGGTGATCGACCAAGTTTGAAAATTTTCCCGCCTTTTTTGACCGCGGCCGCCATTTTGAAATTTAAGGAAAATCCATATTTTTGGATAATTATTGATTTTTGAATATTTTAAAAAATATATTTCTCTGTGTTTAGATGGCCAAATGCACTTCAGTAGGCACCATTATGAGAGTAAGTACCCGTAATATTATTCACAAACTTGTTCCGACATTTTGAGAATGGGTTGCCATTTTGAAAATTCAGTGAAAATCGTATATTTTGTGTATATCTAATGAAATATATATATTTTTTTTATTTCTTTGTGTACTTGCAGATAAACCTTGACTGACCAATGGTCAGGGCTGCTGTGGCTATGTGGGACAAGTTCGCTAGTTACAGGAAATTTTGCGAAAGTGCTAATTCTTTGCGTGTCGTAAATGATCTAGCTGAAGAGGAATTAAGCTAGTGTCTGACTTTATTCATTTGTGCAATGATGAGAAACAACGTCAAGCATTGCTACAGTGCGTGGAAGAGCACAGGAAGCTTTACCCAGACTATACAAAACAAACGCTATGTTCTCTATAAGATATCTGTGTGGTTGCTTGTTTGCTAGATTGTTATGTTGTCATATATGAAACCATGTCGCTTAAAACATATTTGGTTGTTCTCATAATTAATTGATCATGCTCTCATTTGTCATTAATAATGTCTTTATGAAACGCTACTACTGATATTCTGTAAATGCCTAACAATGTGCCGTGCAATAATTGTCAAAATATGGGATTTTCAGGTAATTCAAAAATGGCAACCCTTCTCAAAATGTTGGGACAAGTGATGAATAATATTTACGGGTACTTACCATCATACTGGTGCCTAATGAAGTGCATTCGGCCATCCAAACACAGAGAACTATTTTTTTTTAATATTCAAAATCAATATTATTTCCAAAAATATGGATTTTTCCTGAAATTTCAAAATGGCAGCCAACGGTCAAAAAGGCGGGAAAATTTTCAAACTTTGTGTCGATCACGTAACTTCACTAGTGGAATCGATAGGCACATAGTGCTTCATTCCAGCACTACTTTTGCAAAAGTGGTAACACCCTAATAATATATGTATAATATATATATATATATATATATATATATATATATATACACTGTACATATACATAAACATATATCTTCTTCTTCTTTCGGCTGCTCCCATTGGGGGTCGCCACAGCGGATCATTCGTATGATCCGAATAGTGATTTGGCTTAGTTTTTACGCCGAATGCCCTTCCTGACACAACCCTGGTCGCCTCTTACGACACAGGGATATGGTACACCTATTCTAACCGGGGCATACACCGGGCCCAGTACACTGGTACTCACTTCGCCAACCTCGGAAGGATGACAGGCTGAGTCAACCTCCTGGTGTGTATTAATTCAAGCGGCCAACGGGGCTTGAACTCAGGACCGTTTGGATCCAAGCCGCTACCCTAACCACTATGCAACACCAGGTATATATTATATATATATATATATATATATATATATATTTATATAATATATATAATATATATATATATACATACATATATATAACATATATATATAACATATATATCTATCTATTACATATAATGTATAGTATATGTATATGTATGTATATGTATATGTATATATATATGTATATATATATTATAAATGTATTATATATTATATTATATTTATATATATATTATATATATATATTAATATACATATATTATATATATATATTGTTGCGAATCTGGAAAGCTATCGCACCCAACATACAGGTCCTTTAGGTCAGTTATATCGGTAAGTACATGTTGCCAGTTAGCGTCCCGACCCTAGTCTAATGGGTTCCTGCGCTGTGAAGGAATGTTCTGTTCCTGCGCTGTGAAGTTATTTTAAATAGTCAGGTTTTCTTGTCGTTTATTTTTTACACCACCGACATCCACTCCGACCACACCGCATCGCCTCGCCTCGCTTCCTTCACCTCGCTCTGGCCGACGTCAGGGGTGGGCGGAGCCCTGCAGAGACATGTTGCTCAGCTTCCTCTGCCAGGGGCGGGTCCAAGTGATGTCACCAGCCACCTGGCCAATTGGGGTTTGCCGCCCGTTTTGGCGAATGCGAGGATGACGAGGGCGCATGCGCAGAGGTCGTCCGGTGTGGAGAAGGCAGAGTTCGGGGAGGAGCACGCGGCGGCCCTCGACAATCGGCATGCAGCGGGTGGGGTGACTGCCACTCACCCAATCCGGGCCCACGACAGGAGAGGGCGGAGTTGTGAGGAGGCGCCCCCCCACTTGGAGCGGGGATTATAAGAATAGACGCGGTCTATGCGCGGTGGTAGTTCCCTGGCGTTCGTTCTGTTCTGGGTCTGGCGCGGCGCGTTCGTCGTTCTGGTCCTGGCAAGGAGGTCGCGCACGAGTTCCAAAGGGTGTCTGCGAATGGAGGG
>CM068963.1:55041356-55060694 GCA_035128595.1 Eptatretus atami
ATATATATATACACATACATATATATTGTTACGAATTTGGAAACCTATCGCACACAACATTCAGGTGCTATAGATTAGTTATATTGGAAAGTATGTGTTTAATAGATAGCTTCCTTTCCCTTGTGTAATGGGTAAATAAATGTTCATGCGCTGTGATTTATTGTTATAGTTAGGATTTTTATTGGAAAATAAATCAGCAACGAAACAGGAAACGACTGTTACAAAGTTCTGCAGAGAACAAGAACAACCTCTGCTCCGGGATTCTCAGGCGGGCCGAGTGAGAGGGAGGGGTCAGCGGCGGGGGGGCACGACAACAGAACGACCATTACACAGTTCTGGCAAGAGAAGCAAGAACAACTCCTCTGCCCGGGATTCTCGCGGCACGCCACTCAGCACGGGTGACCGAACGGGGGCGCATAAAAGGGGCAGGCAGAAGCTGGCGAGGGCAGCTCCGGACGAAAGAACAGCTCCGAAAAGAGCTCTCCGACCTAGACAGTCTCATCTTTCTGGAGCGGTTCGTCTTCTGGAGCATCGTCTCAGGGAGCCTGTTTGGCCGGTCTTGGTCAACGTCATCCTGTCTCTCTCACCAGCAACCGGGAAGCTCAGGCGACGCCAGTCCCCCGCAGGAACCTGCCAAAGGGTCGCCCGCCAGTGTCCTGGTTCAACTCGGCCTCTGCGCCGGACCGACAGCTTGAAAGACCGCCAACGAGGCGGAACAGGTCCGAGATAGGTCTAATAAAGACCAATTGGTCCGGTCTTTTTGGGGTTTTATTTGTGTGTGCGCGTGTGTGTCTGGGGCCTCTGTCTAAGTTGTAAACTGTTAAGTGCCTTTGCTGTATATACTCATTTCTTAATATTCGGTTTAGTTCGCGTCTTGCGTGCTATCCGCTAGTTTCCCCCATTATTGTATAAATATACCCCATTTGTTCAAAATGTTCAGCTCGTTCGTGTCCATTCTTATTGGCTTCGCGTGCTGCATGTTGGGAAATTAGTTGGCCATTGCCGTTGTAACGGGATATTCGGACCGACAGAACTCGGCGATCAAACCGCTCGATCGCACAACAGGAAAGCACGCTGAGCAGCCTCATTCCGTACGGGTGCCTCAAGGGTGTGAAGACTCGGTAGAATTCGCCACGTGGTCTCTAGGTATTTTGAAGATTTGGCAAATAACCCTGTACCACGTGACGAAACTATGACGCTTCACGGTCCAAAAGGACGGCCGTACCTTCGGACTTTTGCGAAGAAGTACGCACTCTGAATTCCTGGCGTCGAGCCCGACTCTGCAGCTCCATCTCGCGGTCGTACTCGCGGCCCGACGTCCGGCCGCAACATTTGTAGTGCAGGAGTGCGATTTGGCCCCTCGGCCTCCAATAGAGAAATTCATGGGTCGATCATGGGTGTACGGAGCAACCCCCCCCCCTTTTAACATCTTATCTCCAACACGCGAACATGTCGAGCCAAGACAGCTGAGGCAGGTGGGTAGTGATAATAGTGTAGATAACCCATGTCCAGGACACCAACCCCCATGGCAGAACTTTGCCGCGCAACCAAAATTCAGAGTCCGAAAATGGGCGCAGTGGGAGTGGCGGCGCGGAAGCCCCCCTCGTCAAATCCCCCCCCCCCCGATCCCCGCGGGTCCATGTCCGACGTGTTGGATCGGCTTTCGCAAGAGCCATCGGGCACGAACAATTAATCGCTGATGAATGCAACGGATGGATGCGAGTGCCACGATATGCAGAACAAGATGGAACACAAATGCGCAAGCGAATGGAAGCCGAATGGAAGCGAATAATGAAAACACTGAAGGTGAAATGCAGAGCATGGGTTGGGCCCGCAGACAGCTTGGACGAGGTGAAACAAAATGGCGAAGGGAGATCGGCACGGTAACGAGGAGAGATTGGCCGAGTTGAGAAAGGGACGTGTAAAAGGTATGTTTGTCCGCATGGAGGCGGGTAAGAAGGACGTGACGGGCAAAATAATGACGGTTGGGGACGGGAAGGGTGGACAAGCTAGGGACAGGACTAAAGAGTAAAAGAAGGACAAGGGCAACTAAAGAGGGAAATAAAGAGAACACGACGGTGATAGAAAGTTAAAAGAAGGCCAGCGAAACAAAGGGGGAGTTGGAGCCGTAAAAGAGGAATGTAAATTGAGACATGAGGAAATGGGCGGAAAATAGTTAGACGACATGGACGGAAGGTAGAAACAGAGACGCCAGGAAATGGGAGAAAAACTGAGCAAACATATAGACGGGACAGAAGAAGGTAAAATTGGCATAAAAGGGGAATTAGTAGAGACACCAAGGGAAGATAGAGCAGATGAATGGACGAATTAAATAAAGTTGAGGGAGAGAGGCACGAATGGAGGGGAAGGTAAAGGGATATATAACATTCAAACAAGAATGGTGAATGTATTGGACCTGGGGGAAATGTAAGAGGCAGGATGGCCTCCTTACAGGACAGAGGGAGAAAAATACGCTCCCAAAGCGTATCGAACAGTTGGGTCCGGTGTCCACCGCGAACGAGGTAGAGGGTTCATGATGGGGGGCGTGCATGCCGAGTTTGGGGGGGCAGAGATTTCGGGGTCTCTTGGCCTGTACAGCCCAGTATGATTGTTCCCAGAGTGTAAATGTGGGAATGCGAGCGGGATGGCATGGGGAAGTAACGCAGGACGGTGCGGGGCGTGCACCGACCCAGATGGGGGTGAAAATTCCCCCGGGCGAATGTCGGCCCCGCGGGGGGTGGCAACCGCTGGAATCGGGGGTCCGTCCCTTCATTTGTCCCCTCGGGATGGTGAGTGGGGTTCGGACTCGGGAGGCCGGACGGTGTCGGCTGGCTCCGTACGCGGCTCGATCCGACTGAGGGCGTATATGGCCCAATGTTGACCATCAGTGGCCAGGAGGTAATGGCTTGGAGCGTGGCGGAGAGTGGGACACCTTGTGGCGGCGCTGAACGGCGCGGTGCCCGAGGTCCTGACCACGATGCCCTGGGAAGGATAACATTGGAGGCCTTCCGTTCGGCCTAAATACAAGATTTGGAGTGGGAACACAGAGCGATGGCTTGTTAAAGCTCAGCTCAAGTGGGGCGCAAACACACCACACTGAGAAAAATGGGGGATTTGGCTTACGACTTTCGCCTAGCGGTGGGCTCCTATCGAGCAATAAGTTATTGGAGCATGGATGAAGGTAATTGGGAAAGGGTCTTGGAGAGGATAAGTAGTGGGGCAGATAACAGCTAATTCTTTGAGAGGAATCGTGGGCAATGATGATACAAGCATTCAATTTGGGCAATTTGTTTCTCCAGGGGATTCTATCAAAATCTGCCTGACTTGGCCATTTGGATTTTCAACTGCCAATCGGGCAGATTTGATCAAGAAAGCCTGCAGTAACAGAATTGCCAAAATTTTGATGCTTGTATCTAATAATTTGCACGAGTTTTCTATCATTTCTACTAACACTAAAGGAGAAGGTAAAGACTGACGAAATGCAGTTTGGATTTACGCAGGAAGAGGAAGACCAGATGCGATTTTTTTGTAAGGCAGTTCAGGAGAAGTACATGGCGAAGAGGAAGAAAGTTGTTTTTTTGGTGTTTGTTAGATCTGGAGAAAGCATTGATAGGTTATTTAGAAGTAATTTGATAAGGTTGATCCACGTGAAGTAATGACATGGAGCATTGCAGGAAGTTAGGAAGTAGAAGGAATGGTTGATCAGAGTAGTGATGGCAATGTACGAGACGGCATGCACAGCTGTTAGGAAGCGAAGGACGGGAACGTGGTTGAGTTTTGAAGTGATGGTGGGCAGTGCACCAGGGGTCAGTAAAGTCCACTTATTCTTGTATTTATGAATGGAGGTGCTGCTCAGAGGGAAGAATGAGGGTTCCTGTTGAGAGCTGCTGTAGCAGTCATCTGGTGTTGATTTCAGTAGAGTATGATGGACCTGAAGGAGAAGATAACAAGTGGCAAGGAATGTATGGAGGCAAAACGTTGAAAGGTGATATCGGAAAGACAAAGGTGATGGCAAGTGGTAAGCATGTGGTGCGAGGTGGAAAGGACTGGGAAGTGGCGTGTAACTGTGTGCAGGACAGGGTGTCGGAGTGAAATCATTCACGTGTCAAATGTGTGCTGAATGGGTTCATTGAAATGATAGTGGTGTGAGAGGGTCATCAACAGTGGGTGGCAAGGCTTACATTCAGTGCAAGGTGCGCATAGAGGATGAATGAGGATGAATGAAGAGGAGACTGCAGATGAAGGAATTGTTGAGATGGCGTGAAGCCGGGAAGGTGTGATGAAACATTCTTGCTATTCGGAGACATGCTGAATGGAGAAAGGTGATCAGACTACTGCGAACGGGTTGTCGTGTGAGAATGTGCATGGAAGAAGTTTCAGGAACTGAGTGGGCGTGCTGAGAAGAGGGGAAGTGTGTTGAAGCTACAGGAAGGCGTATGCACAATGTGTGAGGAAGTACAATGATTTATGGGGTGGACATGGGTAGTAAACGTGACGCAGCAACACAAGGCTGGAAAAAGTCGAATAATGGCGATTGGTTCGGTGGATGTGCAGAGTATTGTTGTTAGAGAGAGCAGGAAGACAAATGCATGACTTGCGGAAAATGATGGGAATAGAGTCTGTGATGATGTTGTGAAGAGATACAGGTTGAAGTGGTGGGTCATGTGTTGGGAAGGATGAAAGTGACTGGGTGAGAGGAGTGTTGCAAATGAGTGTAGTCAGGAAGTAGAGGACGGGGAAAGACCGAGAAAAAACTTGGCCAAAGGTGGTGGAAGAAGAAATGTGGGGCAAGGGGATGAAAAAGGGGAGATGCAGAAAATAGGGTAAAGTGGGAGAAGATTGTCATTATGAGCCGCAAGGCCTAACCCCGCGTTCAAGCAGGGAAACATGGCTTCAAAAAATGCTTGTTGTTTTTTTGTTGTTGTTGTTTTCTCCATAAGACTGCCTGTGTCAACAGATGCTTCGATCTGCTTCTGTTTCAGATGATGATATATCTTGATTTCTATGAATGAACCTAGATATTGGTATTCAATAGGTGTTTCATTACGAGACTCGGACTTTTTGCTGATTTAGAAGCTTTGGGTGATACAACCCCACACCTAATCGCACAGTCTCAAAGCTCAAATAATTATTAGGTATGGATATTCATGTTGTCCTTCAAAGCTCCCGGTAGACCATTAATCAAGTGACTGCCTCAGCAAATCTCACTTCAGCGCTACTGTCGGATAGTAAATGTAATGATCATCAAATTATACTATCCCTGTCATACAGATCAAAAAGTTGAAAGAAAAGCTACAAGGTTCTCTCCTTTCCAGTACCAGAAAGAAATTTTTTGCTGTGGATTGGAAGGTCATCACGATCAACCAAAGCACATAAAATAATGTTTGAAAATTTATCTGGCTTCCTTATTTACATCATTCCCACCTTCTTTTATCTTTGCCTAGCCTTACACAACACCAACACACACAACACACACCACAACACACAAAACGACTAATTAGTCATTCACACGTCATTTCTAAAAGTCACGTACGGCAGTGTGACTGTCCCTCGTCTCGCTCATGGGCCATCTCGATTCCCTGTCATATGAAATTGTCCGTCCAAACCATCCTTTAAAACACTCTTGCAGTGGTTGTTCGGTTGAAGCGAGGAAAAAATGCAGCGTATAAGTAGTTCACATGGAATCTTGCAGAACAACCACATGTATTTGGGCTTGGTATTAGGGTCGAGATTAAAAGAGAAGAGGTGAAATATTTAATAATTCTTACTCCTCTACAGTTGCAACAGTTAAGGAAACAAATTCAAGAGATTTATGAATCGTTGTTTGAATCGCATCTACCAGGGTGACCCCCCCCCCCCCCGAAAAAAAATGTGAACCCCACCTTTTCTGTTATACTCTTTCATCTTACTCATGACAATCTCTTGTTTTTATTCAGGTAAATGAAGAGGTGAACCACTAAGGCAGACTACAAAGTTGCCGACAATTATTCTCTTTTTAAAAATGGCCAATTAGGCAAATACAAATTCTGGTGGGGCATTTTCTTGAACGGACTCCTGTACAAAAGAGCTCAAATCGAGTTTAAAGTGGTTTGGAACTACACTTGCAACCCTGAAGCAATGCGATACTTCTCTGAGGGTCATTTTTGATTAATTTGTGGCTCAAGATTGTGGAGGAATCTGCAAGTTAGAAAATTAAATCCTTCAAAGGAAGAATGGCATATATTTGCATTATCGCACTTCACAAATATGCATAAGCAATAAGACATACCACTACCAAATGAGTTGCAATGTTTTTGAAGGTCAATTCATGGTAAGAAATGGGTCTTTAATCACGATATATTTTTCAATTCAAAAGTAATTTACGACCACACTGTACCTGATGCAACTCAGTTCTACACTCCACGTAGTGTTGTTCATCTGTCATTTACAAGAATTACCGCACTGTGGCCCAGTAAACTGCGACACAAGATACTTATTTCACCTCTCTCTGTCCATCACTCCCTCATGCTGCTAAATGCTCAGATTAATTCTCTAATTGTCCATTTCCCATGTGAATGAATAAGAGTAAGAGCCCATGTTCTGTCCCATGTTCCATGATGTGAATAAATAAGATTAGGTAGAAACGTGTCTGACCCATGTTTGCATGTGGATGAATAAGATTAGATAGAGCCTGTCTGTCCCATGTGAAATGAATAAGATTAGGCTAGAAACGCTGTCTGTCCATGTTCCATGTTGAATGAATAAGATTAGAGATTCAAAAGTGTTCGAATAGGGGATTTACTTGTGTTCCCTCAGTTTTTGTCGTTGGTGTGGTGTGTGTGTGTGTTGTGTGTGTGTGTGTGTGGTGGTGTGTGTGTGTGTTTGTGTGTGTGTGTGTGTGTAGTTCACCTCTCTTCCAACGCTTCCACTCTCTCGTTTGTATAAACCTTTTTGTTTATAAAAAACCTATCTGTGGTCATTCGGGGTAACAGGACTTGGTCATTACCGTGAGTGAAATTGGTTTTTTAAAATCCGGTAACGCCAAATTGGGAAACGCGCATTTAAGCGACTTCTAAAATATGAAAGCACAATGAAGACCCTGGGTGCAGCAAAGTCTTAGTCACATTTTTTGAAAAAAATGAGCTGGCACCAGTACTATAATCTATAATGGGCAGAGCATCATTTGATACGGAAAATTCCAAAGAACGTTAATCAAGTCCTGTATATTGGTAATATGGTCTTGCTGAATTCACTAAAATGTAGTGCACGAAATACTCAAGTCAATAAATGTTTGAAGCAAGAAGTTCCTAAGCATGATGTCCAATCAAAATGCTAGTATGTGTCACTGACAAGCTGTGAAAAGGCGGACCATGAGGCTGGAACAGATGGTGTGAATGAGGATAACCCTGATAACAGCATGAAGGGAACGAAAAACATAAAAGAAACTCTGGAGACATTGGCAGAAGAGAATGAAGGATGCGACAACATCAGTAATGAAGTTTCTTTATGCATTATACTTTGCTGGTACTGAAAGGCATACATTCGTAATCAGCTTTTTGAGGCCCCATAAAATGTGGCATGTGGCAAGTGCAGTGCAATGCTTGTGCTGACACAGATTCCCATGTATGGTTGTATTAATCACTGTAAGCCCCATGAGACGTAAGTAAAAATGACCTGTTTGGCAATCAAAAAAATGAAGCAATAAAGGTTTTTGTGTGTTTAAAAGTTACCAAGTCAGCCATTTTGCCACAAAAAGTAACCTAATACAGGTATTTAGCCAACAAAAAGTACTTAAAGAACAAACTAATTTTCTCTTTTCTCCATAATCAAAGGATTTATTTTTCCACAAAAAAGGTTTGCTGCTCTGTTTAGCCCCTGGAACCAGCACAGGCCTCCATAGTATGCCCACCTTTAAAAAAAAAGTATCTGCAGATGTTTTGAAAACTTTGAATCCTAAAATATCTTCAAAAGTGTTATTTTGTGACTAAGGTATTCTTGCACCCAGTCTTCAATTGGGAACACATATTTAATGTGTTATTAGAATATTAGCTCGATACGTCTCATCACATGTCAGCTCCCCACGGTTAAGGCCCAGTACACCTTGACGTTTTAGCCAGCAATGGCAAACGTATCAAAATGTAGTAAAACGCTGGCTTAACGCTGAACTTTTGATGTTTTTTTTTTTAAGATTCGGACGTATTCATAAGAGTTGGTCGTATGCATAACATATAGTAACGGGACACAGAACGTTTTCGTTGTCTTAATAGATAACTTATACCAACGAATGCTTAGCCTGTTGGCGCGTTCGCAAACTGTATGCCCAACGATAGTCTAACTTATGCATAGCGGCGCTGCACGTATCGCCGACGATCACGTGGCGTAGCCTATTAAAAGGCTGCCACACAATGATTCAATCATCACCGCCGGAGAATGGAGAGTGTCAACATCGCAGTCAACACCTTTGGCGATCTTGCGCGTATGCAACTCTGAAAAATGCGTCTAAAACCGCTGGCGCACGTCGAATACGGTAATGGGTAAGTTTGGTATAGTGGAATAGAACGCTAAAAATACGCTATCAATCGTCGTAAGTAAGTGGAGTACTCTTGTACTTTAAACGTGTTAAACATTTTTAACGACGTACTTGCCGTATGCCTCACACTTCCGCATGCGATGGAAATAAGTGTACGACAATATGCGATTGTTGCAACAATCGTCGATAAAATTACTTGTAAGGTTACTCATAAGTCGAACACGTCGAGGTAATGGTTAGCATCAGTGTTCCAGACTCCCTGGTTTTTTTTTTGGTTTTTTTCCCTTCGTATGAGGTGTGTTGACACTTCGATTTATAAGTGCGGTTATGAATGTTTAAATCGTTGGCGGCAGCACTATTAATTATATTATATTATAACCGCACTAGAAAATCGAGTGTCACATCACCGTCAATATCGAAGAAAAAACCCCA
Organism: Eptatretus atami; assembly: GCA_035128595.1. Taxonomy (NCBI): domain Eukaryota; kingdom Metazoa; phylum Chordata; class Myxini; order Myxiniformes; family Myxinidae; genus Eptatretus; species Eptatretus atami. Next base: position 55,050,298 of record CM068963.1, read on the forward strand.
AAAAAACAAAACAAAAAACAGGGAAGTCTGGAACATTGATGCTAACAATTACCTGCGACGTGTTTCGACTTATGGAGTAACTTACAAGTAAACGTGTGTGGACGTGTTTTCAAACGATCGCGTAACGTGCCTACAACATGTTACTCATAGGTTATTAGAATGAAGTTCGGGTAAAGCTAAACATTACCTCGACGTGTTCGAACTTATGATTAATCTTACAAGTTAACGTGTGTCGACGTGTATCAACGATGCATACGTGCCTCACTTATGACCAGCGTAGCAGAACTTGCGAGTCATAGCGCTGGCATAAGTCGTAAAATTTCAAGCATGCTAAAATTGAGGACAAGCGCAAAGTACACGATGAAAAAGCCAGCGTACTAATGAACGTATGGCAATGTGTTTTTCAGCGTGCTCTCAATGTTTCCAAAACTACCCATAACGTAATCTCGACGTGTACCAGCTTTAGAACAAATTTTATCAAAAATCGGCATAAAGATGGTAAAGACGTCAGGTGTGACTGGGCCTGTTATTCAGAATGAGCCGATCGTACACAGTCATGGATGTTTAAACGCCCAAAATATGGGGCCATTCAGAAAATTATGTAATCTTTTTGGGGGGAGGTGTGTATGGGCTCATTAAACCTTAATAAAAAAAATTAATTTTGACATAGATAGATTTTGAGGGGTCCCTACATCATGAAATAACACTAACCCAAAACAACGCCAATGGAAATCTGACGCAAAAAAACCTGGGGAGTGGTATAATCAGCAGAGGCCTTCAACCCTGATTCTTTGGCCTCATCAGAAAACCAAGATGACAGCCATATCATTTTGTCTGGTCCAAATGGTGGGTGTAGTCAAGCAATCATGTGGTTGATCCAGCAGCTCCAACCAATGGGTGCACAATTTGAAAAGATTGACCCCACAAGAACAAGAACCCCCAAAACAAGAGAAGAACAACAACACAACATCTGCCTCGTGTCACCAGGTAAAATGCAGTGTCCCAGAAAACAAAACAAACAGTAAACACCTTCCAATCACAACCAAGGAGACAACTAACTTGCTCGGCCTGTGGTCGAAGCAAGAAGAAAGCCTCTTCAGGCCTCAATGTATGTTTAGTCAAAAAAGCAGAGGAGAAAGCTCTAATGCACAGAAAGTGATGTAAGTAGGAATTAAAAGTGATTGAATGTATGGTTAAAAATAAAAACAATTCATTGCTACTAACTCTGCCCAATAAATGCAAGTAAACTGCATCCACCAGAGTAATTCGATCAGTTCTTTGGTTACAATCCTTTAAGATGGCAACTAAGCTCATCTACACTGTCCCTGATTATAACTCAATTTTTCTATCCCACTGCTTCCTATTCCCAACTGACCCTTACCTGTGAAATTGGCGGATTAGCATTAGACTCCTTGTTCAACCTGTTTTCCTTCTGTGCGACAGTTGGTGAATGAACTCTCAAACTGCTCTCTCAGTCACTAACTCTTCCATGCGTTCCAAACTATTAATTGAAAAGCATGTACACATCCTGCCACAATGTACCTATATATTTCCATTTTAAAATCCTGGATTGCTTTCATCCTCAAAATCTTCAGATTGTAACTCCATGTCCAAATGGCTGCAATTTAACACAAATACAAAATTTCTCGATGAGTTAAGATTTTAAATGTCTCTGAAACTCAATCATGGATTTTTTTTCAATGCAAAATCTCTCGAAACTAATAAATGTAGTCCTGCATTGTGATATATTCAGAAACAATACATTTTTTACAATACCTTATTGAGTATTTCATTAAAAGCCAAAAGTCATAGAAAGAAATATGCAATGTGACAGAAATGACAGTTCTCGTGTGCTGGTTTACAAGTCCAGACACCCACATTCCGATGCATGTTCCTGTAGTTCTATTCGTCAAAGCTGTTATAGACAGCAAAATACATGAGTAAGAATGGAGTCGAGTTCTGAAGAGAGACCGAGTAGGGAGCAAATTGCCGTCAAGGTGCATGAGAAAGAGAGAAAGGAAACACTGCCGGAAGAAGGTGGGTAAAAATGAAAGGTGAACCGAAGAGTGCTTCTCTGTACATGAAGGGGAGGGGGCAGCAAGTGGACATCACTTCCATCGTGCTCTCGAGGAGAAAAAGGTGAACATAACTGCTAAAGGGTTATTCGGAGTTCGGGAGTAGATATGGGTTGGCTGATTTGTGTTATCCTATAATTGCCTGTGTTGATATTGCCCATTGTTTGTTAATTGCTCTTGTAATCATGTAAAGTTACACTGAGTCCTTTAAGTATTATCTTCAATTAATATCTCTAACAAGCTCTTTCATGATGTTTTTGACATTGTAAAAAACAAAAAAAACAACAGGTAGATACCAGGAATAACAATGTGATAAGAGTAACCAATAAGGTAAAGTGTACTAAAATATAAATGTAAGAAGTAGATCGAAGGGAAGAAAACACCAAAAATAATTGGGAAAAATTATTCTTTTGGAAAGATAGTAATATTTAAGCATGTGGTTTATTACTAAGTGGCTTTAAAGAGTGATCTGAAAGGTGACTGATGGGAGGAGAATGTCAAAAAGGAATTACTGTTTGTCCTGAGATAAAATCAAAAACCAGTTTAGCAAGCACAGTAAATCATTGGAAGAGAAAGAGCACTGTATGTACTTTAAAAAATGTAGAATACATGAATAACCTTTAATAAAGGATTTACATAGATATAAAATATCTCTGGTGCAGGTTCATCAAAATGATTTTGGCCACAAACCTTTCAACAAGACAAGAAAAAAATATCAAGTCCTTGAATAATGCCAATAAAAAAGCTTGATTTCCACTTTCATAACGTCTTGCATCTATTACATGAACTAGAATTTGAACGAATAATGGAAGCACAAATAGTGTAGCAGATGCCTTTCTTGCCGAGTTACTGATACCTTTGCTTAGTCATGGGGGAACCGGTGTGTGTGTGTGTGTGTGTGTGTGTCGTGTGGTGTGTGTGTGTGTGTGTGTGTGTGTGTGATTTGTTAACTCCATAATGTGGGTTTTCGGAGGTTGAATGGAGTCTCCCAGGTCTCAAAGTATTTATCCTCGTTTTGAGAAGGCATCATGATTCTTGGACTCATTGACGTTTCTTTGTTCTCAAGTTTTGTTCCGATGGCCTCTTCCAGGACGTCACTGACCTCCGACAGATCAAACTGGCAGTTCGTTTGTTGTTAATATTCCCAGGGATGGTTTTTTAATATCCCATAAGGTTCTTCTTTAATCAATTTGCAATTGCCTTCCATCACTGGTACAATTTTTGCGCTCTTGCAACTTCAAAGATCTTTTCAACTTCATTTTTAGATCTTTGGTATTGGTCATTTCTTATTTCTGTGTGTATAAGGCCCAAAAATCGCTGGGTACTGACAACTTGATTGCAATGCTGTCTTTTCTTTTTTTTCATATCGGTCTATAATATTTGCAATATCTGGTCCATAAATGAGTACTAATATCCGGTCACAATTCGGTTTTTTTTTTCTTACTATGTTCATGCTCGAGGGATCACCAAGTTTTGTACGTGAGCGTCATCCCCTTGATTTCAGCTGATTGCTTTTGTTAATATTTCCATGATTTTTTCTGAAACTGGGACATTAAATTTCTGCAGATTACTCTAGTGATTACTCAGTGAATTAACTCTGGCGTACATTGTTGTCCCTTTGTGTGTACAGCTGTCTGACAAGAGTTTTTTCACATGCCTGATAGGAGGTGACTCGGCTGTCTGTTTCTACTTGCAAAACCTACACTGTCCAATGACTCAATTCCACCATTTTCTTAAAGCTATTCATGCGTGTCCTTGGTCTTGGGCATTTATTATGGATCGTTTCTCGCATCCCAGTTTGAGCTGACCTATTCTTAAGCCATTCCAATGAGCCTTTTTGTCTATGCCCAATCTGTCCCTACTTATTTTTTTATTCTCCCTGGTCTTTTATGATCTCAAATTGTCAGTGTAATATTGTTGATATTTCGTTTTAATTTTTCTTTCATCTTTTGGCAATTATTGGGGCTGTATTTGTTTTGTTTCAGTTTTGCGTGGGAGACATTATCTATTCCGACTGTTTTTGGCTGATCAATAGCTGATCAAAGATGTCAAGTGTAATTTAAATATTGTGCTGGTTACTAAAAGCACTGTTCATGTACTAATATTTGCACCACATGTCTTATTATATCTATTTACCGAGACTCATACTTCTGAACTGCATGCCATTGAATTCGATGTTGTAACGTGGACCCAGAAGTGTTCCTTCACTGTTTAGGGCGGCAACGCAACCTGGCTGAAGCTAATCTGCATGGATGACCGTACAAGGCCAAATTTATCTGATGCGAAAACCCAACCGGTTGCACGAGTGTTTGGTTCATTCCATGCTAATGTCTAAACATGCATGGTTAATTAAATAGGTGATTACAATTAATCCGCAAAGAGTTGTCATATCAATGATGAATTCACCAGCAAGATAAAGATGGTGGGAACTCAACAACATATGCAGGCATTAAAAGTGAAATTAAATAATATGTATGGCAAAGAGAATAGAACAAAATCCTGGACCAAGACAATGAATAATTGATGTGATTCGAAGCAATGAGAAAAACTAACTGCCAGCTTTGGCTCTGCACACAACTACCACACACACAATAAACCAGGCGAAATGAGGAATAGCAGGCAAATAGTGAAGAAACCCATGCTCTATAGCATGAGAGTGTGCTCTCAGAGGGAAAAAGGCATGGAGATCAAAGCAGGCAGCTCACAATGGCAGAAATCTGGGGGAGAAAGAACACAGAGCACCGCAGAGTCCAAAAGGAGTGCGTGCCAGCATGCAGAGAAAGAGCGTAAGATGTGACCGAGGGGTCAATAACAGTTTATTGGCAGTTCCCCCAATCCTTTGCCGACTGATCGGAAAAAAAGCACCCAGCCAATGCACATCAGCTGAGGGGGGTTGTTTTCTGGGGGAGTGGGACTTTCTCCATTAATGTGGTTGGGAAAAAAAAAACGTAATAACACACACACACACACACACAGAAAACATCAAAACACACACACACACACACAGCCTGCCCAGTGAAAAAATGGAGAGAACAATAAGAACAGGATGTCCTTAACCTCCTCGATCAAAATTAAACAGGGCCTGTCTCTCGCACGGTCCATACAGCAGACACTTAAACCTATCACATGTCCTTAAAAGACAGGATCAAAGAGTCCTAAGAATCTACGCAATTTTGAACAGTATCATCTTCCTTTTTTCTTTAACAGGAAATAAGATAAGGAAGGTGGTGAAGTGAGAGAGAGAAGAAGAAGACAGGGTAACAATTGTCGGCCCTCTACTCATCCGATGCAAAGACCGCAGGCTTACATGGTCCCACATGAAATCAAAGTGGAGGGGGAGTAAAGAAGGGGAGGATAGTGATGTGGTGCACAGTGTGGGTGGAGGGCAGGTGAATGCTTGTAATGCTTCAGAGGGAAATTGTGATATGTGAGTGCAAAGCAACCCAGCCTTAACACGAACGTGTATCATTTGAGTAACTCCTCATCATTCAAATGAATTAATTGATGTAGGGAAGCCAGAGACAGAAAGTGCAAGTCAATGTTGCCTGCAACATCCAGGGAAGTTTGCTAGTTGGCCGATGGCTCAGCTCTCTGCTGTCCCACATCAACGAGCCCGTTTGTCCCACCAGTCTCGTCTCACAGGTTCGCTACAGGTTCAGCCTTGATTTAAATTTTAACCCAAGATGCACACAAGCTCGAGCCTTGGGATTGGGCTTAATATCAGCCCTGAAGAGGGGGGTGGTTTTGTGGACTGAGCGGCTATTGAAGCGCAGATTGAGCTTTGCTGGGTTGCCGCCTCCTACTGGGTCTATTTCCTGTCACCAGCGTCACACATTGGTCAAGCCCAACTCCCGCAATCGAGCCGGTGATCAGGCAATTGATGTCTCGTCTGCAGGCCCGCCCCTTACTGAACAAGTGCTGGATGCTCAACTCGTTAATGCTGATGTTTGTTGATTGGATTTGCACTCAATAGTTCAGTAATTGATTTTGTAATGTATGGTGATGTGGGTGTATGTTAGAGTGTTTGCAAGGCTGCATGAGTGCTACAGAGAAGGGAGGGATAGACTGAGAAGAGGTGGGGAGAGAAATATGGAGAGATATAGAGATATAGAGAGATGTAGAGAGATATAGAGAGAATATAGAGAATTAGAGAGATATAGAAGAGAATAGAGAGAGAATAGAGAGAGATTAGAGAGAGATAGAGAGATATAGAGAGATATAGAGAGTATAGAGAATATAGAGGAGAATAGAGAGAGATAGAGAGAATAGAGAGAGATAGAGAGGATAGAGAGACGATAGAGAGAGATAGAGGAGATAGAGAGAGATAGAAGAGAGATTAGAGAGAGATATAAGAGAGATATAGAAGATATAGAGAGAGAGAGATAGAGATATAAAATAGAGAGATAGAAAGATAGAGAGATATAGAGGAGAGAGATAGAGAATATAAAGTAGAGAGATAGAGAGATGAGAAGTAAAGAAATATATTGATATATATATTATATATATATATATATATATATATATATATATAGATAGAATAGATAATAGAATTAGATAGATATAGAGATATAAAGAGATATATAGAGTATAGAGATAGAGTCGTGTCTCTTCTGTTCAAACTTTAATCGGAGTTGTACATTTGAAAAAGTCCTTTGCTAAGATCATGTTCTACATTTTGGAAAATAGGATAATAAGTTGATTTCTCCAGTGTCTTTATTCGTCTGGTCATGGGGTTTTGATGTGCATTGGTGGTTATGTATAATTCAGAGATTGAAAATAGCATACACTGTGTACAAATTCGAGGTCAAGGCTCAAGACACGACATTTTGACCAAAAAGAGTGGTCTTAATCTGAAGACTGTGTCAGCATCAATCTTCATGGTGTTGAGTAATCCTCCGCAATGTGTAGGGAGGCATCAATAACTACATATGCAGATGGCGAGAACAGCAATATTTGTTAACTCCCACACACAAAGTGAAAGCAGGGTAAGGCATAATGGCTTCACTTTTTTTGTCTGTCTGCCAGACAATGGTTCTATGATCGAGGAATAACTTAATTTTAATAATATGTTAATCTTTTGATACTGTAAAACACAAATAGACATGAAAATCGGAACACAAACCTGCAGTAAAGGCAGTACTTTTGACTCTGAATTTGGCATATTTTAAGGAATCTCGTCCAGAGTGATACATAACGCAGACAGGAAGTAAGGTAATTTTTTGGCCCCCCTTTTTTTTTTAAAAATCCCCCCCTGGTTCCCCCCCCCTGCTTGTCTTGCAAGTCAAAAAAATCGAAAATCATTCCAAACAGGAAAAAATTCTGGATTTTAGGGACATCATCAAATGCCAAACAATAGCACGAAGAATGAATGTAAGTGTTAAATAAAGTGGTGTTTAAAGACGGTGCAATCAATGGCTGTAAACTTCCAAACATTTTTTTACAGCCTTTGAAAAACCTTTAATTTTATTTCAATTGAATTTATACAGTAGCTTCAAACACTGTAGACACAAATCGCCTTCTTATCAATTCCAACAACCTCCAAGCTTAGCAGTAGTCGACAAAATATTACGTTATCTCAACCAATTAAATTTCTGCTCATCTCTCAGTGTTGGGGAGTATCAGGATTCAGACAATCATGGCTTGTAGGAAATACCTGATCAATAGCTTGGAATTGCAAAGCAAGAATTAACTAAGTGAAAAAAAACATAAAATGTCAATAGCCCCATTGGTTTTAGTAATTTCTGTATGGAGTTAAAGGGCAACGCCATAATTTATTATAAACAAAATGGCTGCCAGTCTACCAGTCAGCTATCTTTGGATCAGATTGCAAAAATAAAGTCGAGATGCATTGTGTATGCTATCATTACTGTGCTTGTTGCCAAGTTTGAATAAAATCAGACATGCATGTCTGAAGAAATGGTTGAGAGCCCATATCAAGCAACAAATGGCCACCAGTCGGCTCATGGATCTGATCTCCAAAAAAAAAAATGATGTGCGTATGAATACCACATGTGCATATGGTAAACCTCATGTGTTTTTTCTGTGTGCCAAGTACACGAATGAAATCAGTCCACACATTCCGAGAATACGGTTGCGGATCATGCGTGCACGGCACGGACAAGAAAAATAGAGATCAATCCAAAGCCCCATTTTTAACCAAGTCAACGGGGGCTAAAAAAAACCCTTCCTACGTCTTTTCTCTCAGACTGTGTGGGGTAAGGTATTCTATGAACTCACTAGTAATTCATTTATGCATTGCTTTTGCCATACTGAACTAAAGACAAGGAGTTATTCAAAGAAAATGATTAAATTTCATTACTTTCCAACAAAGAGACCAAATTTCATTTCCAACTTCAGGGTGTAAGAGTACATAGACAATCATATCATATAAGATATCTTCATTATTCGTGCTTTTGTACTTTTTCCCTAAGGATGGACGAAATAATTATATGGAATTGGAAAATAAAAAAAAACAACAAACAACCAAATAACAATAAAAATAAGGAACCACTGGAACCTGTAGCTTATCTGGGGCCTAAGCCTAATGTTGTAAACCAAATTTGGTAGCCTTCTGGACTGTGGGTCGGAAGAAGAAGATTTTTGACGGAATTTACACGAGTGGCATTTTACACACTTCCCGGTCATGTTGATCGCATGGCCTCCGCAAATTTAACATCATGGGATCCTCTGTCCGAAATGTTGCAACCCCAAAATTTTGGTAGCATTTGACTGGTGGTCTGGAGCGGGAAGATTTTTTGAAGGAATTTACTAAGTCACCATTAACCAACTTAAAAGTCAAGTGAACCGGAACGAGCTTTGCAATCCCCGTCAACAATCAGGAGAGGAAACTGCTGCAAATTTCAGGCAGATCGGATTTGGCCAAAAAAGTCGAATTAGGAGATGACAAATAGACAGACGCTGCACAATGGACAATTCCTTCTCTGGAATTCCAATTCTAGTAAAGTATATCTCAAGTCCTGCACTCATAATTAAGATCAACTTACTTCATATTGTGTGCAATATTGGGTACCATGTGATTGGCCAGGATTAAATCGAAATGTTGAATATCAATAAGCTTCTGCAATGTTATAAACAAAAGGAATAAAATGCTCATTTTTCTGCTCTCAGTGTCTGAAAAACAGCGCCATTTTTCCACCAAATCGTTTTTGGACAGCTCCAGCAGCCGTACCATCACCGTCAGCTGGACCGCGCTCCACAACTACCCCTTCTATGGGGAAATGGAGTTCAATGGGCTGCTAGAATGACTCGGATTCAGGACTCCTCAGCCAGAGGAAAAGGGTTAGGTTGTGCAACCGTGACCTGTTGATCGAAGCAAGGCGAGAACTCACCAGCGCTTTGGGTGGGACCATTTGATCCACCAAATGCATCTGGTTTGTCTGACTAATTTTTGCCTTATGATCACATCTGTTTTTTAATCTAATACCTTTAATTTGTAATGTCTTGTTACCTATTCCGTACCAGAGGTTACTACTTGCGATATGCACTCAAACAATAACTTTGCCTCTTTTGGCAGTAGATGGCTCACGTTGAAGTACAAGAAATTATTTCCAGTTTCCAATCCATGAAGTGAAACAAACTGTGATGCATGGATGCCAGTTTAGTATTAGTTCAGAGATGGCTGAAATTGGGTTGAGAAGGCTTTTTCTTTAAGGGAAGGGCCTGGAGATGTCAGATAGATCGTATAAAAGAGGGCGACAATTATCCTGTAGAATATCTCCTCAGTTTGGCATTTTACTTTTTTCGTAAAATTGTGTTTTGGTGGGGGGGTGACAAAGCAGGTTGGAAAGTGTGCAAAACAGATGTCGGCCAAGCAATTAACCAACGCACATGTTCAATTCGCTGCAAAGATGTTCAAAATCAACTTCTTGTTCTTTTTTTTAACAGAATCATCAGGCTCGTAGTGGAATTGCCACACACATTTCATACGCCCCCACAAAGACGTACAATACAAATACAACGAGACAACACAGGACTCTTAGACAAGAAAAACATCACTGAGTTTGGGGGAAGTGCTGTCACCTCCTGGGGCACTCTGGTACCTAGCGACCACACATAGTGTGCCCGGCCTTTCTCACCTGCATCATGCAGGGCATTGCCTAAGGAGGAATTTCCCTCTCCATGGATGCAACATATGAGATTGGCCCAGCTTTTATCCCATTAAATGGCTGAATATCAGAAAAGCAGCAATAACATTTTTTTAAGTCTTTGGTATGACTCGGCCAGGGTTTAAAACACTGACCTCCAGACTCGGAGCAGATGCTGTAACTTATTAATTCTCACCAAGGTTTGTCATTACATTTC
>CM068963.1:55076481-55120109 GCA_035128595.1 Eptatretus atami
GTGTCGACGTGTATCAACGATCGCATAACGTGCCTACAACTTATGACCAGCGTAGCAGAACTTGCGAGTCATACGCTGGCATAAGTCGTAAAATTTCAAGCATGCTAAAATTTGAGGACAAGCGCAAAGTACAACGATGAAAGCCAGCGTACTATGACGTATGGCAGTGTTTTTCAGCGTGCTCTCAATGTTTCCCAAAATTACCCATAACGTATATCGACGAGTACCAGCGTTTTAGACAAATTTTTCAAAAATCGGCATAAGCTGGTAAAACGTCAAGGTGTGACTGGGCCTTTATATCAGAATGAGCCGATTCGTCACACAGTCATGGATGTTTAACCCCAATATGGGGCCATTCAGAAAATTATGTAATGCTTTTTGGGGGGAGGTGTGTATGGGCTTCATTAAACCTTAATAAAAAAAATTATTTGACATAGGATTAGATTTTTGAGGGGGTCCCTCATCATGATTAACACTCAACCCAAACAACGCCAATGGAAATCTGACGCAAAAAACCTGGGGAGTGTATAATCAGCAGAGGCCTTCAACCCTGATGTCTTTGGCCCATCAGAAAACCAAGATGACAGCCATATCATTTTGTCTGGGTGCCATGGTGGGTGTAGTCAAGCAATCATTGTGGGTGTGATCCAGCAGCTGCCCAACCAATGGGTGCACATTTGAAAAATTGACCCCCAACAAGAACAAGAACCCCCAAACAAGAAGAAGAAGAAGAACAACAACAACAATGCTGCCTCGTGTCACAGGTAAAATGCATGTCCCAGAAAACAAAACAAACAGGTAAAACACCTCCATCACAACCAGGAGACAACTAACTTGGCTCGGCCTGTGGGTCGAGCAAGAAGAAAGCCTCTTACAGCCTCTTCAATGTATGTTTATCAAAAAAGCAGAGGAGAAAGCTATAATGCACAGAAAGTGATGTAGTAGGACATTAAAAGTGATTGAAATGTATGGTTAAAAATAAAAACAATCATTGCTACTACTTGCCCAATAAATGCAAGTAGAACTGCCTCCCAGAGTAAGTTCGATCAGTTCTTTGTTACAATCCTTTAAGATGGCAACCTAAGCTCATTTACACTGTCCCTGATTATCACTCAATTTTCTATTCCCACTGACTTCCTATTCCCACTGACCTCCACCTGTGAAATTGGCGGATAGCCAATTAGACTCCTTGTCCACCTGTTTTCTTCTGTGCGAATGTTGGTGAATTGAACTCTCAAACTCTCATCCTCAGTCACTAACTCTTCCATGCGTCTCAAACTATCTATTGAAAAGCATGTACACAGTCCTGCCACAATGTACCTATATATTTCCATTTTAAATATCCTGGATTTCTTTCATCCTCAAATCTTCAGATTGTAACTCCATGTCCAAATGGCTGCAATTTACACAAATACAAACATTTCTCGATGAAGTTAATGATTTTAAATGTCTCTGAACTTATCATGGATTTTTTTTTCAATGCAAAAATCTCTCGAATCTAATAATGTAGTCTGCATTGTCATATATTCAGAAACAATACATTTTTGTACAATACTTATTGAGTATTTCATTACAAAGCCAAAAGTCATAGAAGCAAATATGCAATGTGACAGAAATGACAGTTCTCGTTGTGCTGGTTTTACAGTCACACCCACATTCCGATGCATGTTCCCTGTAGTTCTATTCGTCAGCTGTTATAGACAGCAAAATACAGAGTAGAATGGAGTCGAAGTTTGAGAGAGACCGGAGTAGGGAGCAAATTGCCGTGCAGGTGCATGGAGAAAGAGAGAAAAGGAACACTGCGGAAGAAGGGGTAAAAAATGAAGGTGAACGAAGAGTGCTCTTCATGTACTATGAAGGGGAGAGCGGGCAGCAAGTGGACAATCACTTCCATCGTGCTCTCCGAGGAGAAAAAGGTGAAATAACTGCTAAGGGTTATTCGGAGGTTTCGGGAGTAGATATGGGTTGGCCTGATTTGGGTATCCTATATGCTGTGTTGATTTGTCCATTGTTTGTTAATGCTCTTGTAATTCATGTAAAGTTACACTGAAGCTCCTTTAAGTATTTATCCTTCATTAATATCTCTACAAGCTCTTTCATGATGTCTTTGACATTGTAAAAAACAAAAAAAAAACAGGTAGAGTAGCCAGGAATAACAACGGATAAGAGTAACCAATAAGGTAAAGTGTACTAAAATATGATGTAAGAAGTTAGATCGAAGGGAAGAAAACACCAAAAAATAAATTGGGAAAAATTATTCTTTTGGGAAAGATAGTAATATTAGCATGTGGTTTATTACTAAGGAGCTTTAAAGAGTGATCTGAAGGTGACTGATGGGAGGAGAATGTCAAAAAGGAATTATGTTTGTCTGAGATAAAATCAAACCAGTTTAGCAAGCACAGTATCATTGGAGAGAAAAGAGCACTGTATGTTACTTTAAAATGTAGAATACATGAATAAACCTTAATAAAGAGATTCTACTATAGAATAAAAATATCTCTGGTGCAGGTTCATCAAAATGATTTGCCACAACCTTTCAACAAGAAAGAAAAAAATATCAAAGTCCTTGAATATGCCAATAAAAGCTGTGATTCCACTTTCATACGTCTTGCATCTATTACATGAACTAGAATTTGACAATATGGACACAAATAGTGTAGCAGATGCCTTTCTTGCCGAGTTACTGATACCTTTGCTTAGGTCAGGAAACCGTGTGTGTGTGTGTGTGTGTGTGTGTGTGTGTGTGTGTGTGTGTGTGTGTGTGTGTGTGTGATTGTTATCTCCATATGTGGGTTTCGGAAGGTGGAATGGAGTCCTCCCAGGTCTCAAAGTATTTATCTCGGTTTTGAGAAGGCATCATGATTCTTGGACCAAGTTGACGTTTTCTTGTTCTCAAAGTTTTGTTCCGAGGGCTCTTTCCAGGATCGTCACTGAGCTCCGGACAGATTCAAACTGCAGTTCGTTTGTTGTAATATTCCCAGGGATGGTTTTTAATATCCCCATGAGGTTCTTCTTTATCATTTGCATTGCTCCATCACTGGTACAATTTTGGCGCTCTTCAACTTCCAAGATCTTTTCACTTCATTTTTTAGATCTTGGTATTTGGTCATTTTCTTTATTTCTGTGCTGTATAGGCCAAAATCGCTGGGTACTGACAACTTGATTTGCAATGCTGTCTTTTCTTTTTTTTTCATATCCGGTCTATAATATTTTGCATATCTGGTCCATAATGAGTACTATATGCGGTCACAATTCGGTTTTTTTTTTCTTCTATGTTCATGCTCGATGGGATCACCAGGTTGTACGTGAGCGTCACTCCCTTGATTTCAGTGATTGCTTTTGGTTAATATTTCCATGATTTTTCTGAAACTGGGACATTAAAATTTCTGCAGATTACTCTATGTGATTACTCAGTGGATTACTCTGCGTACATTGTTGTCCCTTTGTGTGTACAGCTGTTCTGACAAGAGTTTTTCACATCCTGATAGGAGGTGACTCGTGCTGTCTGTTTCTACCTTGCAAAACCTACACCTGTCCAATTGACTCAATTCCACCATTTTCTTAAAGCTATTCGTGTCGTGTCTTTGGTCTTGGGCATTTATTATGATTCGTTCTCCATCCCAGTTGAGCTGACCTATTCTTAGCCATTCCAATGAGCCTTCTTTGTCTATGCCCAATCTGTCTAACTTATTTTTTTATATCTCCCTGGTCTTTTATGATTCTCCAAATTGTCAGTGTATATCTGTTGATATTTCGTTTTATGTTTTTCTTTCATCTTTTTGGCAATTATTGGGGCTGTATTTGTTTTTGTTTCAGTTTTGCGTGGGAGACATTATCTATTCACACCTGTTTTTGGCTGATCATAGCTGATCAAGATGTCAAGTGGTAATTTTAATATTGTGCTGGTTACTAAAAGCACTGTTCAATGTACTAAATTATTTGCACCACATGTCTTATTATATCTATTTACCGAGATCTACTTTCTGAACTGCATGCCATTGATCGATGTTGTCACGTGGACCCAGAAGTGTTCCTTCACTGTTTAAGCGGCAACCAACCTGGCTGAAGCTAATGCTGCATGGATGACCGGTACAAGGCCAATTTATCTGATGCGAAACCCAAGCGGTTGCACGAGGTGTTGTTCATCCCATGCATGTCTAAACATGCATGGTTAATTAAATCAGGTGATTAACAATTTCATCCCGCAAGAGTTGTCAATCAATGATGAATCACCAGCAAGATAAAGATGGTGGGAACTCAAACACATATGCAGGCTTTAAAAGTGAAATAAATAATATGTATGGCACAAGAGACATAGAACAAAATCCTGGACACAAAGACAATGAATAATTGATGTGATTCGAAGCAATGAAGAAAAACTAACTGCCAGCTTTGGCATCATGCACACAACTACCACACACACACTAAACCAGGCGAATGAGGGAAATAGCAGGCAAATAGTGAAGAAACCCATGCTCTATAGCATGAGAGTGTGCTCTCAGAGGGAAAAGGCAGGATCAAGCAGGCAGCTCACAATGGCAGAACATCTTGGCAGAAAGAACACAGAGCAGCCACAGAGTCAAAGGAGTGCGTGCCAGCATGCAGAGAGTAGCGTAAGAGTGAACGAGGGGCAATAACACGGTTTTATTGGCAGTTCCCCCATCCTTGCCGACTGATCGCACCCAGCCAATCACATCAGCTGAGGGGGGTTGTTTCTGGGAGGAAGTGGGACTTTCTCCCATTAATGGCTGTGGAAAAAAAAAAAATGTCAATAAACACACACACACACACACACACACACACAGCCTTGCCCAGTGAAAAATGAGAGAACATATGAACAGGATGTCCTTAACCTCCCTCGATCAAATTAAACAGGGCCTGTCTCTCGCACGGTCCATACAGCAGACACTTAAACCTATCACATGTCCTTAAGACAGGATCAAAGAGTCCTAAGAATCTACGCAATTTGAACAGTGTCTATCTTTCCTTATTTTCTTTGAACAGGAAATAAGATAAGGAAGAGTGGTAGACAGTGAGAGAGAAGAAGAAGACAGGGTACATTGTCGGCCCTCTACTCATCCGATGCAAGCCGGCAGGCTTACATTGGTCCCAACATGAAAAAGTGGAGGGGGAGAAAGAAGGGGAGGATAGTGGATGTGGTGCACAGTGTGGGTGGAGGTGCAGGTGAATGCTTGTAATGCTTCAGAGGAAATTGTGATATGTGAGTCAGTAACCCAGCCTTAGACAAGATGAACGTGTATCATTTGAGTACTCTCACTCATTCAAAATGAATTAATTTGATGTAGGGAAAGCCAGAGACAGAAAGTGCAAGTCAATGTTTTAGCCTGGCACATCCAGGGAAGTTTGGCTAGTTGGCCCGATGGCTCAGCTCTCTGCTGTCCCACATCACGAGCCCGTTTGTCCCACCAGTCTCGTC
The DNA here is from genome assembly GCA_035128595.1 of Eptatretus atami. Lineage (NCBI taxonomy): Eukaryota > Metazoa > Chordata > Myxini > Myxiniformes > Myxinidae > Eptatretus > Eptatretus atami. Next base: position 55,081,919 of record CM068963.1, read on the forward strand.
TTCACAGGTTCAGCCTCACAGGTTCAGCCTTGATTTAAATTTTCCCCAGATGCACACAAGCTCCGAGCCCTTGGATTAATGGGCTTATATCAGCCCTGAGAGGGGGGTGGTTTGTGGACTGAGCGCTATGAGCGCAGATTGAGCTTTGTGGGTGCCGCCTCCTCACTGGTCCATTCCTGTCACCATGCGTCGCCCATTGGTCAAGCCCAACTCCCGCAATCGAGCCGGTGATCAGCCATTGATGTCTCGCTGCAGGCCCGCCCTTCTGACAGTGCTGGATGCTCACACTGTTTAATGCTGATGTTTGTTGATTGGATTTGCACTCATAGTTCAGTAATGTGGATTTTGTAATGTATGTGATGTGGGTGTAATGTTTGAGTGTTGCAAAGCATGCATGGATGTGCTACAGAGAGGGAGGGATAGACTGAGAGAGGTGGGGAGAGAAATATGGAGAGATATAGAGATATAGAGAGATATAGAGAGATATAGAGAGATATAGAGAGAATAGTTAGAGATAGGATGAGATGAGATGAGAAGAGGATAGAGAGAGATAGAGAGATATAGAGAGATTAGAGAGATATAGAGAGATATAGAGAGAGATAGAGAGAGATAGAGAGAGATAGAGAGAGATAGGAGAGAGATAGAGAGAGATTAGAGAGAGATAGAGAAGATAGAGAGAGATAGAGAGAGATAGAGAGAGATATAGAGAGATATAGAGAGATATAGAGAGAGAGAAGATAGAGATATAAAGATAGAGAGATAGAGAGATAGAGAGATATAGAGAGAGAGATAGAGATATAAAGATAGAGAGATAGAGAGATAGAGAGATAAAGAAATATATATAGATATAATTATATATATATTATATAATATTATATTATAGTATTATAGATAGATGAGATAGATAGATAGATAGATATAGAGATATAAAGAGATATATAGAGATATAGAGATAGAGTCGAGTGATCTCTGTTCAAACTTTAATCGGAGTTGTACATTTGAAAAAATCCTTTTGCTAGACATGTTCTACATTTTGGAAATAGGATAATAAGTTGATTTCTCCAGTAGTCTGTTATTCGTCTGGTCATGGGGTTTGAGTGCATTGGTGTATGTATATTCAGAGATGAAAAATATGCATACACTGTGTACATCGAGGCAAGGCTCAAGACAGACATTTTGACCAAAGAGTGGTCTTAATCTGAGACTGTGTCAGCATCATCTTCATGGTGTTGAGTAATCCTCCCAATGTGTAGGGAGGGCATCACATAACTACATATGCAGATGGCGAGACAGCAATATTTGTTACTCCACACACAAAGTGAAAAGCAGGGTTAAGCAAATGGCTCACTTTTTTTGTCTGTCTGCAGACAATGGTCTATGATCGAGGAATAACTTAATTTTAATTAAATGTTATCTTTTGAATACTGTAAAACACAAATAGGAACATGAATCGGAACACAAACCTGCAGTTAAGCGGTACTTTGACTCTGAATTTGGCATATTTTATGGAATCTCGTCCAGAGTGCACATACGCAGACAGGAGTAAGGTAATTGCTTTAGTCTGTCTGCTTGTCTGGCAGTCAAAAAAAATCGAAAATCATTCCAAACAGGAAAAATTCTGGATTTTAGGGACATCATAAATGCCAAACAATAGGCACGAAAAATGAATGTAACGTGTTAAATAAAGTGGTGTTAAAGACGGTGCATCAATGGCTGTAAACTTCCCAAACATTTTTTTTACAGCCTTTGAAAACCTTTATTTTATTTCAATTGAATTATATACAGTACTTCAACACTGTAGAACACAAATCGCCTTCTTATCAATTCCAACAACCTCCAGCTTAGCAGCAGTCGGACAAAATATTACGTTATCTCAACCAATTAAATTTCTGCTCATTCTCTCAGTGTTGGGGAGTATCAGGATTCAGACAAAATCATGGCTTGTAGGAAATACCGATCATGCTTGGAAATGCAAAGCAAGAATTAACAAGTGAAAAAAAAAACATAAAATGTCATAGCCCCCATTGTTTTAGTAATTTTTCTGTATGGAGTTAAAGGGCAAGCCCATATTTATTTACAACTAAAATGGCTGCCAGTCTACCAGTCAGCTATCTTTGATCAGATTGCAAAATAAAGCGAGATGCATGTGTATGCTATCATGTACTGTGCTTTTGCCAAGTTTGAATAAAATCAGACCATGCATGTCTGAGAAATGGTTGAGAGCCCATATAAGCAACAAAATGGCCACCAGTCGGCCATCATGGATCTGATCTCAAAAAAAAAAATGATGTGCATATGTATACCACCATGTGCATATGTAAACCATCATGTGTTGTCTGTGTGCCAAGTACGAATGAAATCAGTCCACACATGTCCGAGATACGGTTGCGGATGCATGCGTGCACGCACGGACATGAAAATAGAGATCAAATCCAAAAGCCCCCATTTTTTACCAAGTCCAACGGGGGCTAAAAAGACCCTTCCTACGTCTTTTCTCTCAAGACTGTGTGGGGTAAGGTATTCTATGAACTCACTAGTATTCATTTATGCATTGCTTTTGCCATACTGAACAAAGAAAGGAGTTATTCAAAGAAAATTATTAAATTTCATTACTTTCCACAAAGAGACCAAATATTCCTTTCCAACTTCAGGGGTGTAACGAGTACATAGACATATCATATCATATAAGATATCCTTCATTATTCGTGCTTTTGTACTTTTCCTAAGGATGGACGAAATAATTAATATGGATGGAAAATAAAAAAAAACAACAACAACAATAACAATAAAAATAGGACCACTGGACCTGTAGCTTATCTGGGCCCTAGCCTAATGTTGTAACCCAAATTTGGTAGCATTCTGACTGGTGGGTCTGGAGAAGAAGATTTTTGACGGAATTTACACGAGTGGCATTTTGACACACTTCCGGTCATGTGATCGGCATGGCCTCCGCAATTTAACATCAGGATCCTGTCCGAATGTTGCAACCCAAATTTGGTAGCATTCTGACTGGTGGGTCTGGAGGGGAAGATTTTTGAAGGAATTTACTAAGTTCACCATTTTAACCAACTTAAAGTCAAGTGACCGGAACGAGCTTTGCAATCCCCGTCAACAATCAGGAGAGGAAACTTGCTGCCAAATTTCAGGCAGATCGGATTTGGCCAAAGAAGTCGAATTAGGAGATGGACAAATAGACAGACGCTGCACAATGACAATTCCTTCTCTGGAATTCCAATTCTAGATAAAGTAATATCTCAGTCCTGCACTCCTATCTAAGATCAAACTTATCTTCATATTGTCGTGCAATATTGGGTACCATGTGATTGCCAGGATAAATCGAATGTTGAATACTCAATTAATAGCTTCTGCAATAGTTATAAACAAAAGGAATAACATGCCTCATTGTATCTGCTCTCAGTGTCTGAAACAAGCCGCCATTTTCCACCATCGTTTTGGACAGCTCCAGCACCGTACCATCACCCGTCAGCTGGACGCCCTCCAAACTACCCCCTACCTTGGGGAATGGGAGTTCCAATGGGCTCTAGAATTGACTTGGATTCAGGACTCCCTCAGCAGGAGGAAAGGGTTAGGTGTGCAACCGTGACCTGTGATCGAAGCAGGCGAGAACTCACCCAGGCTTGGGTGGGACCATTTGATCCACCAAATGCATCTGGTTTGTCTGCACTAATTTTTGCCTTTCATGATCACATCTGTTTTTAATCTATACCTTTAATTTGTATTGTCTTGTTACCTATTCCGTACCAGAGGTTACTACTTTGGATATGCACTCCAGAACAATAACTTTGCCTCTTGGCAGTAGATGGCTCACTTGAAGTACAGAATTATTTCCGTTTCATCCATGAAGTGAAAGCAAACTGTGATGCATGGCATGCCAGTTTAGTATTAGTCAGAAGATGGCTGAAATTGGTTGAAAGGCTTTTTCTTTAAGGGATAGGGGCCTGGAGATGTCAATAGATCGTATAAAAGAGGGCGACATTATCCTGTAGAATATCTCCTCAGTTGGCATTTACTTTTTCGTAAAATTGTGTTGTTGTGACAGCAGGTTGGAAAAGTGGTGACAAACAGATGTCGGCCAAGCATAACCACGCACATGTTCAATTCGCTGCAAGATGTTCAAATCACTTCTTGTTTTTTTTAACAGAATCTCAGGCTCGTAGTGGAACTGCCACACACATTTCACCCACAAAGACGTACATACAAATACACGAGACAACACAGGACTCTTAGACAAGAAAAACAGTCACTGAGTTTGGGGGAGTGCTGTCACTTCCTGGGGCACTCTGGGTACCAGCGCCCCCACAATAGTGGTGCCACCTTTCTCACCGCACTCTGCAGGGCATTGCCAAAGGAGGAATTTCCTCTCCATGGATGCCAACCTATGGAGATTGGCCCAGCTCTTATCCATTTAAATGCTGAATATCAAGAAAGCAGCAATACCATTTTTTTAAGTCTTTGGTATGACTCGGCCAGGGTTTAAAACACTGACCTCCAGACTCGGAGCAGATGCTGTAACTATTACTCCACCAAGTTTGGTCATTACATTTCACCACTGAGCCAGTTAAGCTTATAATTTGCTGCTGTAAAACACCAAGAGGTCAAACAGATACATAATGGGAATTTTCATAGTGGCACGGGGTGTTGGTCCAGTACAGTGTTGTCTGACACAGGGTATACAAGTGTGACATTCGTAATGTAGCCAATTTGGATGCTGGATACTTGTAGCCACTAGCCAATCATCATTTGGACAAAAGCATCACCGGGATTTATCAATAAACCTCACAAAACACAATTTCTATCATCAAGTCGGATTTTTGGGGATACCACTCCAATATTTTGGCCATGTAAGCCATTTGTATAGTGGGAATTTGCCATTGCATGAATAGCCTGTACTGTATCCTACACTTGCTTGTCTTTGGTTTACAATTATTTTATAATGGAAAGCAGAAACATTGATCCGACTGGACATCCACTGTAAATGGCAGGCATCCCATTCCTCATCATTTGGGTCAATCCTGAATACTGCATTCTGAGTGAAGGAGCCAAGCCTTCTTACACCTTGAGATTGGTACCTACACTGACATTTACTGTTGCCAAACATGTTGCAAAATCTCATGGAGATATTCTACTCCTCAGAGGAAAAGAATCCCACTTTATTGAAACTCAAGTTTTTGACAAACAGGTTCAGCCTTTAGCATATACTGGTATCAACAGCATGTGCAAAGATAATTCACGGACTTAAAATTCCGTAGTTTCAAATCTATTTTGGCCACACTTGTTTAAGTAACTCAACACAAGTTTAAAAAAAAAAAACTTCTCCATGTACCCTTAATGCCCATACATACAATCCACTGGTGCCAACACAAGCACACAAGTGACATTCTCCAATTGTCAAAGTATTCGGAAGCATTTGTGGTTACATAAGATCACATAAGGACATGTTTATTTACCACATACACAAACATCTGAGTAATTTTGACACCTCTCCCCCCTAACCACCTGTGTGCTCCATACATACCTTTTTACATACCATATCCACATCAGTAAGTGCATGAAATATGTAAACACCCTGGGCCCATGAGTAACTTATCTAAAGAAGCATTCCACTCACAGCTGGAAACACAACAAAGTAGTTTAGGCACTAAGGCATCCAAACACATAAGGATGTTCATCTGGAATGAATACAATGTAGCACTTGTCTCACCTTTGTCCAGGAATAACCTGAAAGCACGGCATTGAAAGAGCAGCGGGTGCAGAATTCCATCAACCCATCGGGACCATACTCTGTGCAGAGCATTGGGGCTGCCGAAGCAGTCTCCTTGGCTATTGGGTACAATCCTGGATGGGAGTCAGGATACCAGCAAGCTGGCACTCATTTTGCCGACCTCTGAAGGATGTCAGGCAGAGTCAACCCCACCTGGAATTAATTAAACAGCCAAGGGGGATTTGAACTCAGGATCCTAGGACCCCAAACCCACCACCCTAACCATTAAGCCAACAACAGGCAGAGTGCAGAATAAGTCGGTTTTTAGTGTTGTGCTCCAGAAACCACCAAACCAAAGGAACATAGGAGAGTTGTTATATCATATGTTGTATAAGCGACTAAAAGTGGTAATATTGTTGTGGACTCGGGGTCCGGAGCGAAGACAATGAGGAGTGAACTACCTCGGGTTCCCACCAGACTCTCCAGAATCGCACACGAATAACTTTGTGACGCGGCGAGTCACTAATCGACCACGTGACTTAGGGTCCTCCATCTAATAAATACCGTTTACCGAAAGGTCACGTGATATAACTACCGGGGGACACACCTTCGGTATGCACTTGCTCAAAACATAACACACACACACACACACACACACGCGGAAGATTAGATAGCCCAGAGAGAAAGAAAGCAGGTGAAGGTAAATGACCTCTCAATATCTCACGAAGTCGGCAGACCAACACAACCCAGAACGCTTAGGGAGAGGTGGGTGGGTGGAATACTGGTGGTGTCTAAGATGTGGGAGTGGGAGGTGTGGTGTAGCGCAATGTGGGGGGTGTGGTGTCATGCCAGAGGAAAATGGAATTGTGAGTCAGTAATGGTCTTCTTTGTGCATCTAAAGAAGATGGGATAGAGGGGTGGATAGAGAGAGAGAAGAATAGCTGTGTGAGGAGAAAGATCCCTAACCCAGCCATGTAAAGGTCTGCATGTGTAGCATGCACCTCCGTGGGACGCTCCGCTTGAACGTTATCACCTCGTGATATGGCGCGTTATCTTCTGCTTAATTATTTGCTGGGATTTGTGGCAACGTGCGCTCCGTGCTGGTCCGTCTGGCTGAGCGGGCTGGCGGGATGTCGACAGCACGGCAGGGAGTCTCAAAGAACGGCAGTCGCCCCGGATCAGGCTCTCAAAGAAGAAGAAGGAGAAGTGCATTCTGGATGGCAATTGCACACCAATAATGTTCTAGAGAAGAGCGAGACAGAGAGAGACGAGGCTCTAATGGCTCCGCGCTACCCCTTTTATAAAACCCGGGCGAAGGGTGGGGCGATGGCCAGAAAGCGACGTGATGTGGCCCAAATCCTGCTCCTCTATTGGGCCACATCAGCCCTAGCCATGCCCTGCCAGGCTCCAGGACCGGAAACCAGCTCAGATGCCTATCAGTTTCAGCACGGCTCAGAGCTCCTGACTTAGCATGGGGCATACTCCCCGAGCCGGCACCCCAGTCCTGAACGTGCACCAAGTGCAGTCTGAATGTTGGATGGCAGCGTACTTTCCCTGCCACCCACGGGCCCCCTCATGAGCCAAGATGCATACCCGGGACCCGAACCAAACTCCCAGATCGCCGTTTTCGCGACCCCTCCTCATTGCCCCCGGTCTTGCCGTGGTCTGGCAACTGGATGAGGGCTGTATCAATTCCGGATGCTCACCCGGGACGACCCAGTGAGATGTGCCGGTGCTTTTAGTGTCTGTTGCGTGGTCGAGAATCACGCAGCACCGAGGACAATCCGACGTCGCATGGTGCTCCTCAAAATAGTGGCAAATTGTAGCGATGCAGAGGTACGAGGGGGTGCAAGAATATTTTTCCCATGTGCGGGAGGCATTTGTGGTCAAAGTGGTGAGATTTGGTGAGTGAGGTGCGAAGTAAGGTGAGGTGCCGGTTGGGAATTGGCACGCAGATTTGAACGAAATAATGGCGTGCGATTCCCGTGTGCAGCTTGTGTAGTGTGCAGTGGGGATGTGGATGATCTGAGCTACGGGAGGCATCGTGGTGTACTTTTAAACAATTGTCTATTGAATGGTGTGTGCGCTTGCATGCTTGTTATGTACTATGGCTAAAAGGTCAGGGTTAGAGTAGGGATCAGATTATGAATCGGAGATAGTTACAACACCTAACTATGAGACCCACGCAACGCACTTCGTCCCGTTAACCCACTAGACATGAGGGGAGGACTAACTACACGAATATTAATGGAATAACTGCCTGGGGATCACTGTATGTTGGGTGCCATTCCCTTAGAGGCATGCTGTTTTGCAGAACCACAACAATATTAAACACCAAGTTTGCTTGCGCTACACCCCAATCGCTGAGTCGTACTGTACAAAAGAAAGTTACTTTAGTGCCATGAAAATTTAACTCATCGCTAAAATGTAATCATGGATTCAAAATATGGAGTAACGGTGGAAGTTTTAAACACTTGGTGTTTACAAACATGGCAAGAGATAGATAACGGGAAGTGAAAATCTCCAGTGTTATCCTTTTGAAGAATCACAGAAAAGTTCCGAGAAAACCAAAATACACAACAATGTCGTGCATTGTAAAAGCTCTTTTATAAAACGTTATTTAATCACAAAATGAATTAACTTCCTCTACACTATCCAATGTGTAATGAACCTGGACTCACACAGAGAGGGAAACCAAAGTTGCATTTCATTGCTGGTATTGCTTGCTGACTATCCAATCATGCCACCTGGCAAATGGAGCTTCTCGTCTGAACTTTCGTTACTTTCGTCGGTCTTGGGGCCCACGTTCCAATTTTATTTTCAAGGTCATCTTCATTCTTTTCATTTCCTTCTCGACGGTACGTCCCAGTAGTGGGGCAACTTAGCATAACAATTGTGCATTTTGTGAGGAAAGCACCAAATTTGGCACACTAGTAGCCTAACATATTATGAACAGATTTGGATATTGGGCCATCTCAAATTCAGCCGCTGATGGCTGTGGCAGCCATTTTCCACTGCCATCAAAAATTTTGAGATGGCCCAATATCCAAATCTGTTCATAATATGATAGGCTACTAGTGTGCCAAATTTGGTGCTTTCCTCACAAAATGCACAATTGTTATGCTATATTTAGCTAAGTTGCCCCACTACACGTCTCTATTGGCCATCGATCCTTCTTTTCCCCGACAGTTACCCAGCATATTGCTCTTTTCGGTATATCATGATCCTCCATGCGCAACATGTGACCAATCCATCTCCACCTCTTGATCTGTTCTATCATGTTTTTCCTCCCTATTAACCTTTCAACCTCTTTCTTACTAGCCGGGTCAGGCAATAAGATTCTCAAGATTTTCTATTGACTGCTGCAGATTAAAGACTCCTGTTTGCATGCTATCTCTTTGGTGATTTTGCAAGAATCAGTGATTGATTGTACTGTATTACCACAATCATTAATTGAAACAGAATTATTATTACTATTTTGCTTACATTATTACAGCTTGTGGCTGCTGGTTGCATCATTGCTAGGAATGTGGCTGTGCTGCTGATGCAGTACCCCCTGTTTCCAGTAAGCTGGTAGTCATTTTGCCAACCTCAGATGGATGACAGGCTGAGTCAACCCACCAGGTGTTATTTAATGGCCCGACAGGGTCTCAAACTCAAGACCCTAAAGTATTAAGCCAGCCACCTTAACCGTCAAGCTAACACCAGGCTTTGAGACAGCTCGATTGTTTACCACAAAAATATTATCGTTCACCGAGTTCCCAGGAGGGATTGCTGACCTCAGTACTCTGTATAATTCTCACTTGTAAATATTACACTCCATTATCAGTTTGTCATCCTTTCATTGTTAGTCATAGAGCTCTTCAAGAAACCTCGTGATGTCATACCCTGTGCATGAAAATATATCACTAGGTCTCACCCCGAAAGGGTCTGTCTAAAAAATTTTGCTTAAAATGTTTTTCTTTGCAACCGCTTGTTTAATTGATGCAAACCTTTAAACATAGGAGTGACTCTCCACGGAGAATATTTTATTGCCAGCTCTGTCATTGGTCACATGGTACGGCAGCCATATTGGATTAAAGGAAAAAAATTGGACATCATTTTCTCCAAAACTACTCAACGAAAAAAATTTAAACCGCATAGGTCAACTCCCTGTTTGGTATATATCGGGTGATAACGATTATGTCATCGGAAAAGTGGCATTCCAGCCATAATTATTGGTTGCATTGAAATTCTTATCCGAAAAATCTGAAACTTCATCTATCTGATCTATGACTCGATGTAAATGAAGAATTAATTTTATGACGTTCATAACCCATGCTAAGAAACTATGTGACATAATAGGGTGCATGGATGATACAGGTATGTGGGCCATAATAGCTGCGTGTTCAGTTAACGATGGTATTTTTGTTCAGAACGAACGTGCAAGGTGAGACTGTGCACTCTACGAGTGCCGTTCCAATTGCTTCATGTTTTTTTTTATGGGAAAGGTCAGAGGAACTCAGCCCAGAAAAAAAGATCCTTGAACTTATGCACTAAATTACTCCCAATGATCTATATGTAATCATTTTCCTGTGATTTCTCACTCCAAATCTTCCCCAGGAGTCATGCAACAACAGCGATCAGATTACTACTGGTATTAGAGGGTGAACTTATTTACTCAGTGATCCAAGGTTCATATCACCAAGTTGAGCTCCGTTTCTCCAGCCACAAGCTCGGCCACATCACAGGATGGGGTTCATGAAGCCCTCGGGTGGAAGATACAAGAGAAAGAACGAGACGGACTTGAAGGTCAAACTTGCAATCTATATAATGACTCCGGGATAGGTATATGTAAAGACTTATAAATATTCTTTGAAAGAAAATGTAACTTATCTAGCCTCATTTGACAAAAATGCAAATAATAGATGACCACATAATTATTATATATTCGAATGTTGCAAAAAAACATTGATATAATGGAGGAATTCAATGTTGTACGAAAGCAGCCGGTGATGTGCAATGTATTACACTTGACAGATTTCAACACAGTTGATAACAATAAAGAACTGGCTGAGGCTGTTGTCTTTTTTTTTTGTATCGCAAAACTTTCACCAGATAATTCACACCCTGAGGCAAAAATGTATCGGTGCATTGTGTGTCCATGGGAAGTACATGGTGAAGCAATCTAATGAACACCAAGAAAGAGCAATCAGAGATTGCAGATCCTCACCAGGACTTATTTTGTGTGGCAAATAAATGGAAGGATGTACTAAATGAAAGGTCGTTGATTGCAAATGGAAGGTCTAAGTGGTCTATTGTAAATGTGTAAACATCAAAGGTCTGAAAAGTTGTAAAGATCAAATGGTCTGAAGGGCCTTAAAGGGTCGAAGGGGTCTAAAGAGTTTAATTTAAGGTCTAAAGGGTTGCATTGCCTGAAAAAAAAAAGGTTGGAATTCTCTGAAGGGGTGTAAAGGGTCGTAAAATGTCTAAAAAGGGTTTTAAGGTCAAAGGGGTCTCCAGGGTATTAGAAGGTCTGAAAGTTGTGAAGGTCTAAACTCTAAAGGATATAAACTAAAGGAGTGTAAGGGTCTTCAGGGTTTTACAGCATCTAAGGATCTACAGGATCTTGGAACGCTCAGGGTTATAAAGGGTGTCACATAGTCTATTGGTTCTTTGGGGGGTCTAAATGGTTCTTGGCATCGAAGGGGCTTGAGGGGTCTTTGGGTCCTTGGGGTCATTTGGGTCCCCAGAGTCGTTTGGGTCCTCGGGGTCTTTTGGCTCCTCAGGGTCTTTTGAGTCCTCGAGGTCTTTTTGAGTCCTTGGGGTCTTAATGGGTCTTGGGGTTGTAAAAAGTCTAAAGGGTTTTCAGGTTCTTGTTGGGTTTTCGGGGTCATAAAAGGGTCTTCGGGTTCTTAAGGGTCTAATGTAATACATATTGCACACAGACTCACATTCTGTGCAGACAAACAACCAGACAAAGAAACGGACCCAAATGCAATACACTATTCTCTGGCAGGCTAACTAGAACGGCACTCGGTAGAGCGCATACCTCCACCTGGCTGAACAGTTTACGTGTTGTATCACACCAATTGGCCAGATCTGCATCCGTACCTGAAGCAAAATCTAATCGGCTTGTTCTTGTCACCTCCCCAACTCCTCCACCAAGTTTTGCCATCATCCATCCACAACGTTTTGAGATCATGTTATTAGCGTTTTTGGCCCCATATCTCAATGGTGAAGAATCAGTTGAAAAAGTAGAAGGGCACTCGGTAGAGCGCATAACTCCACTACATTACGCCTGATCCACGAGAACGTATTGAGCCCAATACGTTTTTGAAATATTGTGCTACATATCGTTTTTGGCCCTATCTCTCAATGGTGAAGAATCACTTCGAATTCTAGTCGTCGGTTCCGGATTCGGATCTTCACCAAAATTGAAACAATTCTTCCTTGTCACACACCCAACCTGCCCACCAAATTTCATCTGGATCCGTCCACAACTCTTTGAGATGTCGTGTACACAGACAGACAAACAGACAGAGAGGGGTGAAAACATAACCTCCTTCACCTTCCGGGGCAGAGGTATTTATCGGATCTCCATCCGGATCTTCACCAAAATCGAATCAATTCGTCCTTGTCACACACCCATCCTGTCCACCAAAGTTAGTCGAAATTCATCTATAATTTTTTGATATATCCTGCTCAGTCCAACAGACAGGGATGAAAACACAACCTCCAGCCACCTTCGGTGGCGCATCAGGGCCGTCTCTTGAGACATGTCTTGTGCTTTTGATACAGTCTGGAATCAGGTTTCATCAACCACATCTCATCACATGTCACATTTTTTCTTTAATAAATCAGTTCCCTCTCGTACAAAGACCACACTTGTTGCTTTGGTACTCACAGTACACAAACCTTTTTGAATTTCAAGCAAGAATGAATTATTGTTTCCACACTTCTCACACTGACATTCGGTTTGTTCAAAACTTTACATTTAGTAATCCGGTGATTTTCCAAAATTACCTGTTCGACAAGTCTAATAATTGCTCTTATACGCAAATGCTCAAGGTTACTCATCAATTCACAGCAAATTGTGAACTCACAACTACATGAACGACATGCATCACCATCAGCAAACAATCTCCTGTGAGTCTCAGCTGGATTATTGACACCCCTGTGTCACAGTACTTGCGGATACTTTTCCTCCCATCTTTGTTTCATGTAAAATTATTTTAGCAGTATTGACGTGACTTACCGCTCATGGTAAACAATATCACTACACACAATTGATCTATTATTTTATAATGTTGTCCAATCAAAGGTCAATGGCATATTTGAACAACCAACGTATGTACAAGGGAATTCCATTGAAATTCCTTGGCAACTGTGATACAAACAAGGCATTTTAGTGCAGCAGAAGGCCATTCGGCCTGTCATGCCTATGCTGCACCAATCCCAGTATCGTCACCCATCCACGCACAAACGACCTAACATCCACACAAGCCAATATCTCCCATACCTCTCTATCTCCAATGCATCCAGGTACCGATCTAAATCCCATTTGAACTTATCCTACCCTCCACCTCCAATAGCTAGCTACCTTCCAGGGGAGACCATTCCATGCATTAACTACTCTCGGACTCAAACACCGCTGCCTTTAGACTCATAACTCTCACCTTTTATTTACCCTGGTCTAACACTGGCCAATTTGCTTAAAAACTGCACAACACCTATCATGTCCACACCCTTTGTTATCTTAAACATCTCCACCATAATCAATCGCAATTGCCTCCTTTCCAATGTATAAAGTCCCATCTCCTTCCAACATTCCTCATAGCTTAGTATAGCTAGGTCCAGAATCAATCTCGTAGCTTGATGACTGTACCTCCTTTGCAGCAGCTATATCCTTCCTCAGTGTGGTGACCAAATTATACATAATATTCCGGATGAGGCCTCACTAAATTCCTCACAGAGTTAATACTACCTCTTTTGATTTAAAATTTATCCCGCTATGAATACAACCTAAAACCATGTTTTACTTTACCGATAGTTGCCTGGCACTGTGCTACCTGCTTACCCCCCCCCCCCCCAATATATTACCACCCCCAGACCATTCTTCTTTGTGACATGCTCCAAGACTCCCTTTACACATGTGTAATCCCTATTTTCATTGTTTGGCGATTCCACATGAAGGTGTCTGAATGCTAAAATTAAGAAATGCTCTGAAATGCCATTTGACAGGTAAATCATATACCGAGATATACCAACCAGCTGGAACAAATCAGCTTTTTCATAAATAAATTTTTTTAATCTCTTAATGTGATATTTTGGGGTTAAAGTGAAAAAAAATGCATTTTTTAGATCATCGTGGAGGATCTCTAAGTCTTACTCACGTTGTTGTTCTTCTGCTTCTTCTTGTGGACTTTTTAGATCCTCGTGGAGGATCTCTAAGTCTTACTCACTTTGTTGTTCTTGTGGACTTTTTTGTTTCACAGCCTGCAGTTTTCATCGAAACTTCCTGAAACTTGGCATATATATGTAAAAATACCCTGCGCAGACAGTAACGAATCTCCGATTTTGAAAATTCCTCCAAGAAAAAAAGTTATGACGTCAAAATATCTCCGCTAATATACATACACACATGTCATTATTTATTATACTAGTACATAAACCAATTGCTTAACCCCGCTTTTGACTTCACATGCACAGGGTAAAAATACAAAAGTGAGATTAATTAAGAGACTGAAATAGGTTTTATATTTATTATGATGAAAATTAAAATTTTTGTCACATGTCGGTCTGTCTCGTTTGTTTGCCTGTCTGTGTCTGTGAGTGTGATAACTCACGAACGCTTTCAGCTATCTTCATCAAACTTTACCGGAGGATTCCGAAGGACAAAAGTGAGGCTGTCAATGTGTTTTTGACTATATACTGTATGTCAAAGGTCAAGGTGACAGTGATGTCATTTGCATAAAACAGATACAACCAAAAGTGTTTGCGCTATGTGATGTCAAACTTGACGCAAATGAGTTAGAAAACATCACCTACAAATTTCGAGCAGATTTGATAATCCGATTGTTATAAAACACAAGATTTCTGTCGGGGCTGGGGGACAGATGACACATTTCCAAAATGGTGGCAATCCATTGATGTATAACGTCATTTCCATAGCAACGAAGTTGCCCATGTTAAAATATAGGGGGGAGGGGGGGGTTAAGGGACAAAAAAGACGATAACTCAAAAACGCTTCAAGATACAGATATTAAATTTGAACCATGTTCAAAGGTCAAGGTGACAGTGACGTCATTTACATGGTTTTCATCATACCTGTCAAGCTGCTGCCTGATGTCTTCTTGTTTTCATGTGTTGGCTGAGACCTACTGCACTGTACATGTACCACTGTCTTCATATCATGCACTATGTAAATGTACGACCTGGAGGAGGACTTTGGACATGCCATTTGATTCTTATGGTGAGGATTACACTTCCCAAATTTTATGGCTTTTGACCAGCCATGTCAAATGATCATGTCCCAACTAAAGGAACCATAATCTGCTTGAAGTATTAAGGGCTCACTATGTACTCCTTGTTATTGTCAATAGATGGTGCCACTGCCAGCCAAGCCACAGTGCATTGAAAAACATGCTGAAAAGTATGGGTGTCATGTATTGATGATAAGGAGAAGTGTATTATGAGCAATATCATTTCATAGAAGCCACATAAAACAAATGATAACTGATGACAACAGTTGCATTGCATAAAGTGGGAGCTTCACATCAGATTGCTTTCCGCTCTGCGCCCCTACTGGGATTATCCACCTCTTCATGGTGTTTAGCTCGACACCCTTCCACCTGCCCTGCTCCACTCTTGAACACCAGACTACCAGTCTCATGGGGTCCCAAGCAGACAATGCATTCCTCTTGCCTGGTTCCCTTTGTGAGTTCAGAGTGAATGGTGGTTGTTGTGCCTAAGGGGTCATTTCATTGTTTAAGTATTTAAGCTTATTGTGTTTGTCAAGAGATTCTGTCCGTATCTGTTCTGTGCTTATTAAAATATTATAATGCATTCAGTCTGTGTGCTCGTCAGTACATGTTATCTTTCACACGCCAATGGTTTGGATTATTGAGCACCTTTGGATGATTAAATCAGAGTTAATTCTAATATTTGATAACCAACATCTTTTTGACCACATTCGGAATATGGATATATGCTAAATATCACTCGGGCATAATCCCTGTTTAATTTCGTCATCCACAGAGGGATCTCTGCCATGTCCAGTCTCTGCATGAGCCATGCTTGTGGTTGTGGTTAAGTGGTTGACTTGGGCTGTATACATGCCAATACTGAACTCCAAATTAATAAACATCATGCTGTCTTAAAAGTACAATAAGGCACTACTATTTCTCTAACATGCATGATTACAGCAAATTGTGTTGCTGCAATTACTTCTATACAGTATTATAATTTACAATTAACATACTTCCACATTAAAAATACTTCATATTGATCAGATTGTCACTTATAGTTTAAACTACAAGATTATTGTTTCAATTATAAGTGACAACCACAAGACTTGGTTGTGTAATTGTTAGCATATCTGCTGTGAGTCTGGGAAGTTGATGGTTTGAATCCTGGCCGAGTTATACCCAAGACTTTTAAAATGGTATGTGCTGCTTTCTTGATTCGTCAGAGGTTGACAACCATTGTGCAGGCTTGATAGAACAACTGTCTCCTCCTGTGTTGAATTTCCTTGTTAGAGAACTCATTATTAGGATTAGTATTATAATTGTAGTACTCTATTTTAAGCCAGGTAGAATTTAAACTCTGTTTTTACATCAGTTAGTGACTTTATATTATCCAGTTGCACTTTTAAATGTAATTCCCAATACAAACCTTCTCTCTCACTTGCTTATCATGCCTAGCCTTTGGATTCTGTTCATCGATTGGTTAGTTTGCACCATGACGTAATCGCAGGAGACTACTTAAGAACCACCCAAAGAGAGGGATTTGGAGAAAAGAGGCAAGAGGGAGCGAGGGAGCGAGGGAGAAGAGGAAGAGGAAAAGGAAGAGGGAGAGCGAGAGACAGAAATAGCGATAAAGAGAGAGATAGAGATAGGGAGAGAAAAAAAGAATAGAGAGCAAATCTGGTGCCTTTTGAAAAAAAATTTCCTTCAATTAAATTTCTGCCTTATTCTTTTCAGCAGAGCTTCAAACCAAGGTAAGAGGGTTGGGAAGGTAATAATTATGTGAATTATACTATTTTAACTACAAGAGAGATGCAACATGCTTCTGCCATAAATGACATTATAAGGAAAAGACTTAAATTGGAGTGCATATCCAAACAATATATATATATATATATATATATATATATATATATATATATATATATATATATATATATATATATATATATATTACAACTCATTTGCTATAATCACAATAACATATCACATTCACTGTTCCGCTTACTCATAAATTTACATGAATCTCACTGTATTTAAAAAAAAAAACAATAATTTCGATTTTTATACCTTAATAAAACAATGATTTTGATATTGTGAAATCCTGCAAATTTTTCCGACTCACAACTGTGTATTCATAATGATATGAGAAAATGCTTTTCTTTTGAAACCAAACATCAAAGTAAATTCGCAAACATATAGTCTTAACTACATTATGCCATTTACCAAAGTTGCTTTCACCCAAAACTTTTGCTCTGTAATAATTATTTGCTGTGTTCTAAATTTAATTTGGTGATTAACAGAAAAAACAAGCAATGATTAATCTCTCATAGCAGAAGTATAAATGTGGATTTTTGACTTGTTAATGTATCTCATCACAATTAACATCCTGTAGATATCTGGCATTACTGTAATAAATTATTGTTCTCATACTATGAAAAATGTGCAAAAGTTCTATCATTGCAACAGTTTAGTATGAGCAATTTGTGTTTCAATGTTATAATTTAGGGGGTGCTGTGAAGAGAAGAGTGCTACTTTCATTAATGGCATTAAAGAAAGATGTAATAAACATTTGTAGATTTACTTTTTGTCTGTTATTTAACCTGGCAAACTGCAACTTAAAACGATTTTTGTCTGTTCCAAGTTGCAACTTAAAATGTGTTCCAAGGGTATTATAATGGAATTAATATCACTATTAACAAAATATGCTTTTAAATTGTTTGCTGTAGTTTACCATTCTCTCAAGTGAGTTGAAGCTGGTGCCTTTGCCCTTGTACTGAAAAGATAAGCACATGGTTTAGTGTAAGATTAACTCTTAACTGTGATGTTTATCTGTGGTTTAGTATCGAGAAAACCTTCTCACCTTTTCCCTCTCTTACCAACAAATTCACACTCATGTGAACACAGTTTAACATTATATTAATTCAAGAAGGAACATTATTACCACATAAAAAATTCCGTGAATCATTCTTACTGCAACAACGAATTGGGAAAATTGACTAGAGCATGTGCAGTTATACGTCGGTTCAGGATTTATGCCATAAAACACCTTAATGTACAAACAATTCTAGTAGAGAGTATGTGTATTCGTTCAATGCCACATTGTTCTTCTTTTGCCTTCAACAGTCGTGTGTATCTTCAATTCTGACATTGAAAAGAAAATATTGACTCCCAAAAGCAGCTAAGTTGGTTTCCTCCGAGACGTGATCGTATGTGTCATAATTAGTCATACATTCCCTTCAACAATTTCTTCCAATATAAAGGAAATGTCATGAGTGACGAATTGCCAGGATAACTCGCACAAAGCCAAGTATTCTTTTTTTTCCCCTTATTTGTGAGCATGCAGTATCTAAAGTCAACTTTGTTTTTAACATAAACTTGACTCCTTTCTCAATCAAGCACTGTTTGTACAAATTCACATCAGTTAGTAACTCCATTGGTATATCACCCTCTGTTGGTGTTGTGAAACTCAATCTTCAAGGTGAAAGTTATCTGGTTGCTAATTACACCCATAAAGCAATCCCTTTAACCTTTTAGATTTTTGAATTTTCGAGACTCACATGATACAAAATATAATCAGGAAGGAAGGTTAAAATGATTCATTCTTTGACTTGTCTTGAATAACCAATTTTTGTCTGTTCCCGTGCATTCCATTCAATTAATTTTTTGAATTCTCAGAAATTTGAGGCCATTGTACTCCAGCAAATCTTTCAATTTCCATTCTTCATATAATCTTTGGTTTTCTTCTGCTTCTTCCAGGTAACCTTCTATAACCTTCTATAACCAAGCCAAGACTAATAATGTAATAAAACTTTCTCTACATTGCTAGCTTGCAATTATTTTGTCCACTGGTTGTTCATTCTTGCTCCGTGTCAAGCCCCTTTTAATTTCAGGTTTTTGATTGTTCGCAATGTGTCATTGAGTTAAGTTTTCTGTACAATCCATTTCATTCTCTTCTTGTCTCTTTTTGTGATGTCAAGACAGCATCATGATCAATTTTTGTGCCATCTTCTTTGTAAGAGACAACATTTCACTGCCGTCAGTCATATTACACACTGATTATAAACTTTAATTTTCACACAAAGGCAGTTTGCTTTTCTTGACATTAACAAAAGTACATTACAGTAATTACTACAAACTTTCCAAATATGCATTAGCAATTTCATCAATCTACTCTGTTTGCAAACCTCTTACACATCACTTTATGTCTAAGTGTATTAGCAGTATCTTAATGTCAATGTAATAAAACTGTTTTTATGAAACAGCAACTTTTTTCTTTTAAAAATTAATCCTGGAGTGCACCATGGCGATGATGGAGCGAAGGGTCTAATTTTCCTGCTTACAGAATATAAATACTTAAATGCAAAATACTTTTTTCATCCAGCAATTTCATGAAACAGCATTTTCATTTTCATCCTACAGTATTAAAATTAGAATATTTCAGTTAATCCCTCACCATGCAGTATAGAATAAAACTGATTAATTTCATCAATCTGAATAGATTCAGATTCAGACAATAGAAAACACGTATATTATGTTTCTTTGCCAAGAATTGCATCAAGTACCAATCTGTCACTTGTTAAAATATTCATCGTTTTTAACATGTTCATAAAAAGAACCTTACAATTGATATTTAACTGTGTAAGATTTTGTGTTAAAAGCTGGCTCAAACTCTCTTATTCAAAACACTGATTGCCTTGCACTTTTGGATTGTAAGATGTGTGAGACATTAAGAAAAAGCACAAGACATTTTCAAAACATTGTATAATTCATGCCAAGGTAACCATATAAACATTACAATGGCAGTATTGTACGAGTAAAAAAAATAACGGGTTGGGTCACTCGATCAAGATCAGGTTATTTAGACTTCAGTAAAACATCAGGAAGATTGCTGTTTAAAGGTGAAGTAAAAAATTAATCCGATGATGGGGTGAAGGGTCTAATTTACCTGCATACAGAATATAAATACTTAAATGCAATTGGTTTGATCCCTGACAAAATTTGACTTTAAATGTGAGATGGAAGGTCCAATGCATAAACCAAGCTCTGCCCCTCTCACCACCAAGAATGCTCGATCAGCCAGAGCGGCATTATTTTTTGTTTTAACATCGACTTGATTAAGAATTGCAATTTTTTCTGTGACGTTGAGCAATTGTCCTTGGGTTATAGAATTGTATGAAAATCAAAGAAAAGGCTTCACACAGACACAACTCACTCTCAATATAAATATAGATTCAGAAGATAAGAAACAAAGAAAGGCAATGTTACCATAAAAAAAGGACTAAATACAGAATCAATGGTATAAAAAAGAATAGAGATGCCACTAAACACATGATGGCAGATCAGTCAAAGAAGAGTCAATCATAAAACTGATGAATGGAAATAGATTCAGACAATAGAAAACACGTATTTATGCAATTGTTTTAAATTCCACAATGAAACTCCCCAAATCCAGGATCATGCTCGCCT
Source organism: Eptatretus atami (assembly GCA_035128595.1). Taxonomy (NCBI): domain Eukaryota; kingdom Metazoa; phylum Chordata; class Myxini; order Myxiniformes; family Myxinidae; genus Eptatretus; species Eptatretus atami. The sequence continues at coordinate 55,102,556 of CM068963.1, forward strand.
CCACTCATCTGTTCTTATTTTTTCCCACCTGTGGAACCAACTTCCACGTTCTCCTCAATCTCATTCTTCACTCCGGATTTTTAAGACAGCTGTTCACCACCAATTCAGATCATCCCCAATCCAAAACCATTATCTTTTTGAAACCCATTATATGCCCCACCTTCCCCCCACCACAAATATTGCTTCTGTGTCCATCTAATCCACCTCCACCCCCCCCTCCCTCCCGCATCTCCCATACCCCTCATCCTTCCCTGCATCCCTTGTTTGTCAACCTGTTTATTGATATGTTGCATCCTGTTCCATTATGCATTGTCGCTCTTACATGAACCTTGACTGTATACCAAAAAAAATACTGGACAACATTTTTATGCATCATATATCCTCAAGAAATTATTAAATTACATGCATTTTCCACTGTTTTGATTCGAGAATTTTTTTATTTTTTTTAAGACCATTCTACGAAAGGTTATCAATTTTTTGCTTTTAAAAGCTCTCGCTCCTCAATTTCATCCTCTGTGTTTAGACTTTTCCTACAGCTATTTTGTTAATTTCTATTATTTTTCTAACCATTACTGCAAGTTCCAAACCAAATGTTGTCCAGTTATCCAAGGAAAGCAAACAAATTTAACTTTTTAAACCACATTAACTTTTTGAGACTACTCTTTTAACGGCCTCCAAAACAATAATTGTCTACTTGGAAGGGTTTCAGAATTACCTCAGGAGTCGCTTTGAACAATTTATTCAACAAGATTTGATCAACTCTACACAGAAAATCATGAACAATCTATACGAGTTTCTTTATATATTTTTTTTTAAGCATGCAAAGGCCTCCTGAATGAATCTAAACTATGGAACATCCGAGTTATTTACTGATTCTTGGCATGCAATTCCACTGACCGATCTGTAAAAGCCCTTTACTTTTCTTAAGCTCAGTCCTTTGCTTTTAAATTCCAATGTGAACAAAAATTGTTCCTATTTTTTTGAATTTTCTAATGGTGAAAACTACATTTCTCTGTGACATCTTAATTGCATGGGTATGTCAATACAGCAGGCACAACACGATTCAGACCTGGCAATTAATAAAACTTGTGAAAATCCTGGTGAGCTTTGCACACTGCCCCTTTTTGGTAGTGGTTCATGGTTATGTCCTGTGGAGGTATCTGTGTGTAACCTCATTTGCTATGGATTTTCAGCAACTTTTATATTAATTATATTCATAAAGCCAGGATTTATTTTTGTATACAAGTAAGAATAATTTCGCAGTGACCCAATTGTGCACTTCCATTACCGGATAATATTCCAACATGTCAATAGTCCAGAAAAATGTATTAATAATTTGGTGTGAGAAGATGAAATAAAGATAAAACGTGAGATTTCCACATGAGACGTATTCTTTGTAAAAACTGCATTCTAACAGTGCTCTGAAAGCTCTGCTATATAATATGTTCTTAAATTCATCGATAATTTTTATAATAATCAGATAAAACCTTTATACAACTATCAAAACTGGATTATTATGATGGAAAAGGAGCTAGCTACATACGTATTACAAAACACAGAGGAGGGTAGGAAGGGGAAGAGAAAGGGATAGAGGGGTTGGGAGGAGGATGGAGAAAGGATGATAGAATGAAGGAGAATCTTTGGAAAGGGGAGGCGGACATGTTGGAAGTATTTTTTTTTAAATTGCATTTGGAATTATAAAATGTAGATTGCTCCAAAGAGTGAAACCTCATGTGACAAAGGTTAACCTACTGACTACAGTGATCAATAAAAAAATTTTTACATGGTGTTCATAGATGGGCACAGTTTGTAAAATAGTCACAACCACCGACACTGATAGCTAGTCAATGACGGAAAGAGATTCCACATGGGCTTTTGTACAGTTCCACAAGTGCACCTTCATTTGTTTGCTTCATTACTGCAAACAATTATTTTTTCACATGACCTCAGCTGAATGGTTTCATAAAATAATTATGCACAATTAATCCATTTCCAAACTTTTTAACCCTCTTCTTAACAACAACAACAAAAAACCCTTATCTTACAATCAAATTCTATCCACAGTACTTTTCACATACATTTGTTGCAGCAATGAGATATTTCCTCAGATCCTCTCTTCCATTTTTCCAATTGACTTCCGATTAATTCGTCATGTCTGATTGACTTGTCACTTATCAAAACGTTCCATTTCTGCACACTTCTGCTCTTCGAGTCACACTATTTCTGTTTCACATCTTTAAATGATCCTGCTGTTTGATACAAATTAAATTTTCATCGAAGCTCAATATTCACTAGTGCTTTTTAACTGCATACTTTAATCATTATTATTCCTTCATCACGATTGAAATATAATGTTCAAATAACAAGACAAAGTGCCCAAAGTTTAAATACATTTGTTGACTCACAATTGATAAATGCACAATTATTAAAAGTTCTTATTTTTGCTTGGCCAAAGCCGAGATTTCAACAGACCCCTTTGGATAAAAGGAAATAATCTGACAACTTTTAACAGATGGTGAGTTGTAGAGATAAAATACTGTTGGCTAACTTCTCTCTTTTTTTTTTCCTGGCTCTAGGTTGAGAAAATTAATTCACCAGTGGATGTTAATCTGCGGATTTCCGGTTTCCAAGTGTGACACCAATCAAATCCGTAAACCTCTGGCAAACTATCGAAAGTGTTTCACATCGAGTGTCAAGATGGAACGATGGTTCAGCAGAATGGCCATGTTTTGGATGCTCTTCTTGGGTGAAGTCCAGTCTCAGGACTGGACAAAATGCTCAACAGGCTGCACGTGTGATGGAAACAAGATGAGTGTGACCTGCAATGGCCTGAAGAACGTACCAAACGATATTCAAAAGGATGCCAAGAAACTCGACCTTAAGTACAACTCACTGAGCAAGCTCGACCCCACGGCATTTCATGGCCTGAGTGCGAAGGTGTGAAGAAGTGCACAGGACTATCGATGCATTAGTTTTGTTGCAGAGTGGGATGGTGAGGGTATAATTATGAAGTGTGAAGTGTGTGAGAGGAAAATAAAGATGAGAGGATAATGAGGTTTAACATCTCATTTAAAACACTGAAAACACCCCCCCAAAACTGATCCAGACGGTGTAACCTGCCAAGGTACGATGGAATCTATAAATAAAATTACCAAAGAGAACACATTTCAAGCTGGATGTCCAACAACAACTCAACAGATGGCAACCTCGCCAGCTTCAACAACAACAACTGAGATCATGACAGTGCGAGAAAAACAGACCAAGCCAAGAATGAAAATATTTCAGGAAGTTCCCACCGAAGAGCTTTTCTCAAAGGCATCGATATTTTTTTGCCAGGTTATTTTCACTCAGCATGTCTCGCTTGTGGTGATTCACATTTTAGCGGAGATTCCACTTTTGCACATTGTGTGTGTTGTTCGTAAACGCTAACTTTGAGTTTGTTCTCCAGCCAAAGCTGAGTGATTCATTTGTTTGTATGAATCGTTCTACGGGAATTGTATTTGCTTTCAATACTGATAGCACACTGTGATGATTACGCAGATAGTCTTATATAACGCAAAATGTATATCCAATGATCAAACTTTGCAAAAATCATGATATCTCTGAGAAATTTGGTGCGAGTTTTGTTTGCGTGTGTCTCGTTTTGATAAACAAGTGTAATTGTTTCTGCAATTACATCAACTGTCTGCACCAGGCGGTTACAAGGTGTGCTTGAGCAAGTTTAATTATTTAGCGTCAACAACAGTGAAAGTTTCTATAAATCGTTTGTGGTTTAAAAAACAATAAATAGCAAAACCCCTTTATTGTGGTGAGGCTGGGCTTCGGTTGATAAGTTATCATTTAGTTGAATCGGGCTTTTCCTTCAAAGCATGTTTTCCGTTTTATGAAGTGATATTTTACTCTTTTGCTTGGAGTGCAGTGTTAAGTTGCTGAACATGTTGTATCATTAATAATTTCATTTCGTTTTTGTGTCTATGATACTAAAAGTAATTATTATTTAAATCTGAATTTGAATGAAAATCTCACAGGCCTAACTTACAACCATGCCCCCCCCCTCATAGCCTCCTCCACTGCCCCACCCTTTTCTCTTCTTCTCTCCCCCCCCCCCTTATCTTATCTAATAGTGGTACATCCCAGATGTTATGCTTCTACTTCCTATATTGTTTCTAACAGCATTTGTAACAAAGAAACACACAAATAAAAACAATTGTATATTTATGTAAATGACTGATGTGTTTGTCATTTTTGAGCTCTTATGACATTGTGACCCAACACCGTTGACCATTGTGAGCCAATCAGGAACAGCGCTCCAGTTTTTTATTACACTCAGAGACACTCTCATGCCATGTGTGAATGAGTTTACAACAGCAAATCAATAATTTTGAGAACTCCCCAGGCAAAATAGGGAAATAAAATCTTCTCCTCTTTCTTCTTTTCATTCCCCTTGTGAAAGAAGCAAAACATCCACTAAATTATGATCTCAAAGAATAATATTCAAACCCACCTATTCTAATCAATTGTAGGATAAAGACCTCCTTCAACTTATGTTTGGGTGTCTTTGAGCATCATATACTGGCCTATTTTCCAAGCAGTGGATGAGCTTGTACTGATGTCATTCAAATAGTTCATGTTCATCCAGAAAGTTTTGAAAAGGAAGATAAAATCGACACCACCTTGATAACGCAACCCCCCCCCCCCCCCCCCCCCAAGAAAAAAAGTTTCATGACATCCTTCTCTACACTGATAGCGATTAAAATCTTCTACAAAGCAAGTAGTCGTCATAAAATTGGATTTGGATGAAATGTTAAGCGTATTTTTCGACTTTTTGTTTTGTCCAAGGTTGCGCTTCTGTAACTCCGTCACTCAGCAACTTGCTCTACGAGTGAGTACATTTGCGGTTAGTAAGTGCGGAAAAGCTGGCTAACAGGATACAGTCTGTAATTGATTAACGACTTGCGTTTTGACCTCATCACTAAAATCTGTTAAGCTGTCAATCACACCCTCATATAGAAAATGTTTAATGAAATATTTTACTCCACTTTTACAGGGATTGAGATTCTGGATAAATGTCACTTTACGACATATTGCTGCTAAAGAAGAGCATCATTGAGTGACTTCTTAATGAAGGTTCTTTTACAATTTGTCTTCCATGAGAATTTGGAACGTGGTGAACAAACACCCTTCGAATGGGCAATTGTGGTACAGCACGTGCCATTATTTGGCAGATCTCAGACACAACTTTCCCATTAAATAATATTACATTTGTAAGTGTGGTTAGATCAAGGCTGTAAATGCCATGCATATTTGCATATATAGTTTTTGAACTTCTTATCCTGTATTAATTTATCCCTATTCAGGCTGGGCTTTTATGAAGTATGTTTAGGGTTATATTAGCCCCCTCCCCTGCCCTCCTACCCAGAGATATCGGAGATGAAATATCAGATTGACACAAATTTGGTGTGGAGATAGAAAATCTGATTAACAATATGCTTATATAATTGCATTAATGATAAAATATCGAGTTGTTTTTTTTATTTTCAAATTATTCTGGGGAAGCCCTCTTTAGGTACCCCCAAGTGCACTCCCTGCATGTGGTGCCTCAGGTCCACTCCCTGGGTACCCTATTGACATGAAATTAAGCACATGTATTGGGTATCATATGAAGAAGTTGTTAGCATTATCTTTTTTATTGCATCAATGATAACAAGTGATAGGGGTTTACTTATGGTGAGGAACTGTAGTTGTACTAAATATTTTGCATAAATTTTGTATCAAAAGATGCGCAAGACTTCAAAGAAAAAGGTCCTGAAACAGGATTTGGAAATTAATGGGGGTTATGTAGAAATCAGGAATTTCTATGGGGGGTCATTTTGATCCCCCCAAGCCTGAATAGTGTTATGGAGAAATCAGGAATTTCTATGGGGGGTCATTGTGATTCCCCCCAAGCTTGAATAGGGTTAAGATACTGAGTCAATGTAAAAGTCTACCCATAAAGCAAACTGGAATCTGTGCTTTTATAAATATCTAGGTTAACACGTGTCATCTCATGTTCTACTCCGTGAAGTTTGACAATTTCCGAGCAGTGTTGGAGTGATGTCATGTTCCCCTGGAGGAAGTTTTGGAGGAAGGGAGTTAGCTTCTCCCACCAGTTATCTGTCAAAGTGTAGAGGCAGAGATTGGTTTAAAAAAAACAAAAACAAAAAAAAACACCACTCCATGAGAATGTGAAGAGAACCGAGGAAGAAAACAGGAAGACGTGGACAGAGGTGCTGTTTCGCTCCGGGGTGCCCTTTACTTCTATGTGTCGTGGTTTGACCTGCCAATCGTGTGTTCTGCAGCCATCATCGCTTCGAGTCGCTGAGTCTCCTACTGGTGACATTCCCCTACAGCCATCCTCCTTTGTTTGCCACATGGCCTGCTTTGGTTGAAGGCCTGCATGATGCTGCTACATCCTTTCATAACACTGCCCAGATATGTGAGTGGTTTGTGTGGGGTGCCCATTGGAAGATAGATTCTTTCATTTTGGTTTTATCATGTAAATTGTTGTGGTTTATAACATGTCTCTGTGCAATAAATTATTTTATAAGGTATGGTATACCCAGTGTCTTCCGCCATCTTGTCGAGTGAACAATTGGGCTCATTTGGGGTCTCTGGATGGTGAGATTATTGTAACTTTGTTTGATAAATGGCATGGGAATAGCCTCACTGATTCAAAGGCCTGCTTCAACTGCTCAACATAGATCTGTGAAGAAAAGCTTTCATTCGGCCATCTTTATGGTCTCGTGTCCAGCGTGTAGTGGCCGTTGTCGGGAGTGATTGCATCCTGTCCAGAGGCTGCCGTCAACGGGACAATATATTTTAGAAACAAATCCATGTTTATTTGTATCCTGCGCAAGTTTTGTGAATGGGCTCATATTGTAGATAAAGCTTTTACAAACTGGGGGATATGTATAAAACCCATTCCCGACTCACAAAAAGAAGTTCCTTCTTTAAAGTGAATTTTTTGTGTGAAAGAAAGAAGCCCTATGAAGAAGACACCTCATTAGCTTTTGTGATTGTGCACGAGTCGATGAACCTTCACAATTCCCATCCAAGTGGAACTCATCAGGAGATAATATTAAATTTCCAGCTTCCAGCAAAGAACCCATCCTCACAAACGGGATAATTCCCCCAGAACTTTGGATTGGTTAATTTCCCCCAAAATTGGTGTATTTTAGCATGACGTATAATATCCCGTCCCGTATGATAAACACTTAAATAGAGAATTTGCATTCTCCCCCCACCCTGAACCTCTGGGACTATGAATTTTCTTTTCACTGCCTAAAACCTTCCGTGCACACCCCGAGTAGAAGCATCAGTTTTCAACTCATTTCGTCCAGCAGTTCAGAGGTGCATAGGAGTCAAACAAATACACAAACAAACCAACAGACACTTTTCAAATGATAGTATGACCAGCTGTTTACTCACCCACAGGTGGGTGAAGAAGGTAAATTTGAAGTGGAATACAATCTTTGCTGAAGCCAAGTAACTGACTAAATTTTTGGGTTTAGAGTACTTTGCTTTGTGTATGGGGGAAGGGCATCTTCACCAGCAATATCTACATTCTGCAACATACTTAATAAACATACTCATGTTGTAGTACATATTTGAAGGACGTACTCAAATTCTAAAGGGTTTATTCACATTCTAATAGGAATTACTTAAAAGATGTTCTCACCTTTCTCACCATGTTTGGGATTTACTGCACGTGGGCGTTTTATTGGTAGTTCCTCCTTCCAGTTTATCTAACCGGTTTCCCGGATCAGATACGTTGTGTTTTACTGTTTTATTTTAATTCCTGTTTTGTTTTTGATCCAATTTACTGTGCCAAACCCTATCTTCTTGTGTTTAATCGTCGAGTTTGTGTCCTTGTTACAGTTCAGCCTGTTAGTGCTAATTGGGTTGTTGTGTCTGCCTCGGTTTTGATCCCTCGTGCTTCGTTTTTGCTCCTTTTGTCCCAGGTATTGGTACATCTGATCCCTCAACTTATTCCGTTTCCCCTCCTCACTCCAAAAAAAATAAAAATACAAACTAGAGAGTTCATAGAACACAATACCCTGTATTATTGCCATGTTCTAGTATATACAGCACTGTACTTCAATTTTAATAAAATAATGGTTTTAACGATCGTTTAAAATAAATTTGAAAGTTTAGTGCTGTTGAAGTAGCCCAGAAGCAGTCCTGAACACTACCTTATACACCACCCCCATTGAATCTTTATTTAAATTGAAGTACAGCAAAACTGGAGGTTCTTGGAAGTATTATGACAGACAATTCGTGTTCTACACTGTTTAAGTATATAATTAAATTGGAATAAAAGAAAGATTGTAAAAATCGTATAAATAAATAAATTACCGGTTTTACCGCCATCTTCCAGAGTGTCTATGATTCTTTACCCAATCTAATACATTACGTTAGTTCTTCGTGCCTATTGATTGTGTCCTTTATGACATCCTTAAAAACAGTAAGGTTCCTGTTTGGAATGATTTTAAATTTTGTTTGACTGCCAGACAGACAGACTGAGTTGTGCACGTGCGATCGGGACAAATTCAAAGCCAAGGTACGTTAAAACAAAAGACGTCTTCCTATTCATATTCAAAATATAAAATTCAATTTAAACAAGTTGTTCCTCGATCATAAACTGATAAGACGGATGGACGGACAGCTATGAACCAATTATTTAACCCCACTTTTAACTTTACGTGTGCGGGGCAACAAGAAGATAGACCTAAAAACATTTGCGTGGACGAGGGTACCTCCTCCAGAAGCCATTTGTAGAACTGCTCTTCGCAAACAGACAATTTGCAACAGAGAAAGAAGAATCAATAATCAATGCACAATACACAAAACAGGAGAAAACAATAAACGCAAGAGATGAAAGGGTAAATGTTAAATTAATAAAAACAATGAATAACAAAAAACAACAGTGAGGAAATTAACCAGAGAAACACAAGATGTCTATTCACGATAATCGCAACAAGAGAATGGACAACGGCAATGACACGAACAGGTTTTCAGGGACAAATAAAATGTGTCCATTTATTGTCGCAAGACTGAGGTCACGGAGCTCTGTATGATCACGGAGGTCCAATTGACTATCTCAATAGAAGAGTGCGTCACTGCCAGGCTGGCCCAAGTGTCTCACTTGCTGCAATTCCATTTGCTACAATGGCCAAGTGGTTTAATTCTTGCAGTTATAATCTTTAAATTGTCTCAATGTTCTACCTTGTACCAAGGACATGTGCAAAATAAAGGAGAGAGCCAGTTCTGTTACTAGAATATTGACTAAAAATAGTGGAGAGCTTTCAGCACCAGTGCTGTTCTCTCCAAAGCAGGCTCGCTTGCACCTCGTTAAAGCTCCACTCACTCCAATTCTGATTCTTCTTCTTTCGTATGTGGCACATGGCTGTGGGTATAGCATCATTTGCTGAGGGCAGAGCTGTGCCGCTGATACAATCCCCTCTTTAGGTTAGGGCAGGAATTTGGAACTTGGTCACTGGAGTGCTGGATACAGCTCGCTTACTCTTCAGGAAGGACGCATTGGGATCTTTAACGTCCACCAACTATTGCTGGCAGATTGTACGTCCATGTTAAGGTCCATCAAAGGGATGGCACGATCACATTAATGAATCACCCTGCCTGTGAAACACCAGCATCAGGTCGATATTCAAACCCAATTTAGACAGCTCAGACACAGTGTATGTACCTCTAGCCCATCCCGCCAGCCCAGCCCCAACTCCAGGTGGTTGAACTGAATCTCTTCAATGCAGGCTGCTGCATCCTTCTGCATTCCTCTGCTTAATCTCTCTCTGAATGTACCTTGATCTGCTCGTGTGTGTATATTTTGGTAGGGTAACACAAGGAACATTCTCACAAGCCAGCACTGCCAAAGACATCTAATCCAAGGTCCAACCTGGCTTCAAAAATGTGGTTCTTTTGGGGTAAATTAAAGTTTTCTTATTGCAACATCACATGTGATTGATTATCATGCATTAAATTCAACCTTCATTGATGCCTTATGAGGATATACACTGATGAGCCAAAACATGATGACCAGTGACAGGTGAAGTGAATAACATTCATTATCTTGTTACAATAGCACCTGTCAAGGGGTGGGATATATTAGGCAGCAAGTGAACAGTCAGTTGTTGAAGTTGATGTGATGAATGCAGGAGAAATGGGTAGGAGTAAAGACCTGAGCGACTTTGACAAGGGCCAAATTGTTATGGCCAGACGACTGGCTCAGAGCATCTCTGAAATGGCAAAGCTTGTGGGGTGCTCCCGGTCAGCAGTGGTGAGTACCTACCGACAGTGGTCCGAGGAGGGACAAACCACAAATCGGCGACAGGGTGTTGGACGCCCAAGGCTCATCGATGGGCAAGGGCAACGAAGGCCATCCCGTCTGATCCGAACTGACAAAAGGTCTCCTGTGGCACGTCACAGAAAATTTTAATGGTGGTCATGGGAAGAATGTGTCACAATCCACAGTGCATTGCACCCTGCTGCGTATGGGGCTGCGGAGCCGCAGACCGGTCAGAGTGCCTACGATGACCCCTGTCCACCGTCAAAAGCACCTACAATGGGCACACGAGCATCAGAACTGGACTTTGGAGCAGTGGAAGGTCGCCTGGTCCGATGAGTCCCGTTTTCTTTTCAATCATGTGGATGGCCGTGTACATGTGCGCCGTTTACCTGGGGAAGTGATGGCACCAGGATGCACTGTGGGAAGATGTCAAGCCGGTGGAGGGAGTGTGATGCTGTGAGCAATGTTCTGCTGGGAAACCCTAGCTCCGGCCATTCATGTGGATGTCAATTTGACACGTGTCACCTACCTAAACATTGTTGCAGACCAGGTACACCCCTTCATGGCAATGGTATTCCCTGATGGCAGTGGCCTCTTTCAGCAGGATAATGCGCCCTGCCACACTGCACACATTGTTCAGGAATGGTTTGAGGAAGATAGTGAAGTGTTCACGGTGTTGCCCTGGCCTCCAAATTCTCCAGATCTCAATCCGATTGAGCATCTGTGGGATGTGTTGGACTGATAAGTCCGATCCATGGCGGCTTCACCTCGCAACTTACAGAACTTGAAGGATCTGCTGCTAATGTTTTAGTGCCAGATACCACAGGACACCTTCAGGGGTCTTGTAGAGTCCATGCCATGATGGGTCGACGCTGTTTTGGTGGCACACGGAGGACCAGCAGCACATTAGGCAGGTGGTCATAATGTTTTGGCTCATCAGTGTATATTCTGTGTGAGAGTGTTTTTTATTGTGTGCTTGAGAGTGTGATTGTGCACTTGAGGGCAAGTCTGGTATGCGAGTGTGAGCTGAGCAAGAGTATAGGATAACACGGGATAGACCGACCGTACCTTGTTTTATCTGAGTACAGCATATTAAAATATGTGACAACAAAACAAATCGCAACTTAATGAAAGCATTTTGCAGGTGAGGATAGCATTGCATAGATAATCATCATACTATAATGGAGCTATGACATATGTACGCATGTATATACGTATATATATGTCACCGAAACTCCAGAGATTACATTTCATAAATTAAAACGAGTGCATGACTTTTTTGTGGGGGAAACTTAAGCTGGAATTCAATTGTAAAGTTACATATGCACACAACATAATTTAATTTTCAACTAATTAAGCTAGAAAACATCTCAATGTGAAGCCTATCCACGTCTGCTTTGTACTCGAACTAAACTTGACGAAAACGATTTTTTTTTTTTTTAATTGTACATTTTATTAATTTGTTTTCTCCATATTCTCAAGATAAAGTTTTGTTAAAGAGTTGATGACAAAAGCTCATTAGTAAAAAAAGTTATGGCCTGAACAAGCACACTGAACTCAATGGTAAATAGATAAAGAGACACGGAAGCGATGAAAAAAACCGGTCGTCTCGTGCTGGACGCACTTCGGTGGGGCTAACAAGGGCTATTTATAGTCACTATGACTTTGCCATTTCACATTCTGACCCAATTATTAATTATTTTCCCCATATTCTCATTGTGGAGGTGAATTGAAAATTTCATGACAAAAGTTCAAATGGTAAAAACGTTCTGGCCTGGACAGACAGACAGACACTCATTATCATTATGTACCATTTTCATTATCACTCCGTTTAATCATTTCCCCTGCCAATAAATAAAGTTTAATGGGTAGGAGTCACCATGTTATAGTGCTTTTCCCTGAGCAACCACATTCTCACAACTCGTCTCCAAAGTGAAAAAAACGCCTTTCACATTTTGACCAAATTATTAATTATTTTCTCCATGTTCTCATTGTAGAGGTTAATTGAAAATTTGATGACAAAAGCTCAAATGGCAAAATAGTTATGCCCACCAAATTTCGTCCGAATATGTCCCAAACTTTTTGAGATTTTGTATCCTGCTCACAGACAGACAAAGACAGACAGACGTGATTGCAAAATCGACAGACACACAGAAGGAAGCGATTCCCGCTGCGCCGGGGACAGGCTAATAGTGCAAGTATCACAGACCATGGTTATATGAGCTGAAAGAGGATATTTATGGTATTTACGGGAACCCGGGCACTTCAGCTAGTACGATATAATACGGCATAGTGAACATATTGCAGCATTTTAGAGCCTGCTGCAAAATGCTAACCAAGGCAGACAACAACATGTCATGGCTGAGAGTAGCATGTTAAATAGCATGGTACAGCACATTACAGCATGTCGGAGCGTGTCGGAGAGTCATGCAGAGTCGTGCAGAGAGAGTCGTGCATATTTTTGTCAGAATGCAGTCTGTTATTATAGCAGAAACGCATCACAAACAAGTGAATTTGGTACTTATTCTGCTTATGCTAATAACATTTGTTGCTCATTATCCCTCAACCGGGCGTTATCTGGTTTTAGGGCATATATTTCAGTGTTGTCCATCCATCCATGCCTCGACTTGAAATGACTGGACGGATTTCTTTCATATTCGGAATATGTATGCAATGACATCTGTGCATGAGGGATGTCGAATGATTTTGCGATCAGAGCCAAAATACATGGAAAACACGATTTTATTTCCAAATTTTGGCAACTAAAAACATTTACAGGAAAGATCAGTTCAGGAATGTGCAGTATCTGCTTTCTGGAACCATTATTTATTTATACGAGAAACACCCACCCCCTGCGGGAGCATTGGCAAGTCATTATCGCATTAGTAAAATTTGGTTGATATTGGGCCAGCCTTGTTTTTTTCTACGATTTTCAGATGTACATACATACATACATATGTACTGCACCTTCTCCAGTGAGGAAGGGGATCCCTGCCTCATGACAAGACAGTGCTCTACACCAAAGCTAAAAGCTAAAAAGGTGTCGCCTGTTCCACAACCAACAGCCACTTGGTCCCAGACGAATTGCAGAAGATTAAATGAACAGAGCTGGAGCTTAGAGGAAAAGGAAATCATTCTCCACTGCAAAGTGTGTTCTGCGCATGAAGCATGGGGGACTAATGGTAAAGGAGAAAGATTCATGAACCAATTGAAACAAACTAAGATGGCAGCCAAGGCCAAAAAAGTTCAACTCAAAAAAATTACCTGCAGTAGTTTCAATGATCCAAAGCTACTTGACCCAGGAAAGAATAAAGGAAATAACTGACAAAGCAAGACAGCAAGCAATTGAAGACATAAATCGCATGACCCAAGGAGAGAGAATCAGCATAAAAAAGAAAATCTGAACAAAGAAGGAAAAATGGACGTTGCTATTGGCAATGGAATACGCCAGATGAAAAGGTGTGAGGAAATAAAGTGCAAACACCGAGGAACAGATAATCCAAAGTCTATGCCCTGATAAAGGAAATTTTAATAGGGCAACACCAAACTCAAAGAAAAACAATATCCTCAAACAGAAAATATTCAGAGTAGAAACTATGAATAAGAGATGAACAAACTGAGGATGCAATAAGAAATGACTGGTCACCTAAAAATGGTGACTTACCACCAATGACAAATTGGAATGACCAGACATATGTTTGCGAAGAGATCCCCAAAGTACAAACTCCCAAAGAAAAGGAGCAACCAACAGAACTTACTGATGCTACACAGAAAATAGAACAAGAGCAGAAAACAGAAACAGATGAGATTTCAAATTTAATCACAATAACAGAAACAGAAAATGGGCAACAGATTGAAGAATTGAGTAAAGAAACAAAATTGAAAACTCCACAACAGGATAAGAGAATGACAAAGGGAAATGTTGCAGAAACACCCTCAGAGAAAGATCAACTCAAAGTTACTAACTCGCGTCTAATGGCACCTTTGAAATCAAAACAAAAAAGAGCAACAAGGATAGATCGCAATGAGGAGGAGAATTATGGACAACAGAATGAAGAAGAGGAAGGAGGTGGTTGACAATGAACAGCATAAGCTAGAAGATGAACTGGCTAATATAATCGAGGAAATCAAATTAATATCACCCAAGCAAAGACCACATTCCACCAAATAAACAATAAACAGTTGAAGATACGAGTCAGGAGAATAAACCAAGCAGTCACTAAATTACTCCCCAAATCACCGAATCTGAGAGAAAATAACGATGTTAGTTTTGCAGCAGCACTGTATGTCCAAGAGAGAATAACAGGCAAACGACACAAAAAATATGGATCTGATAGCCTGACCAGAAACAAAACACCATCATGGAAACAGAGACTTGAGAAGCCAAGAGACCGATGGAGGGTGGAAACGAGATAAATAGAACAATTCAAGAGGGGGAAACAGAAGTCCAAAGCTCATGAAAATAATCAGACAAGTAAAAAAGAATTACAACATAGAAAACAAGTTAAAAAGACATAAAATGTCATAGCCCCCATTTTTTAAAGTAATTTTGCTGTATGGAGTTAAAGGGCGAGCTCATATTTATGTACAACTAAAACGGCTGCCAGCCTACCAGTCGGCCATCTTTGATCAGATCGCAAAATAAAGTCAGAAGCACGTGTATGCCATCACGTACTGTGCTTGTGCCAAGTTTGAACAAAATGGGACCATGCATGTCAGAGAAATGGTTGGGGACACATTTAAGTAACAAAATGGCCACCAGTCGGCCAACTTGGATCTGATTTTAACAACAAAACAAAAAAAAGACGTGCTTATGTATGCCATCATTCATTATTATCTGTGTGCCAAGATTGAACAACAACGGTAAATGCATGTCCGAGAAATGGTTGAGGACATGTTTCAACATCAGGGGTTTTTTTTTTTACAACTAAAATGGCCGCCAGTCAGTCATCTTGGATCTGATCTTCAAAAAAAAATAACGTGCATATGTAAGCCATTATTCGTTATCTGTGTGCTATGTTTGAACAACATGATGGGTAAATGCTTGTCGAGAAACGGTTGAGAACGTGTTCAACAACAGGATTTGTACAACTAAAATGGTCGCCAGTCGGTCATCTTGGATCTGATGTCGAAAAAAAAATGACATACATATGGATACCATCATGTGTTGTCTTTTGTGCCAAGTGCAAATAAAATCGGTCTCTACATGGCCAAGATTGGGTTGCGGACACAAGCATGCAAGCATACACGCACGAACACGAAAATTGAGAACAAATCCATAAGCCCCCATTTAAGTCCAACATGAACTAATAATTAATGAGAAACATTAGATGCCATAATAAACTCCAAATATAACAGATAGTAGGGAGAGTT
The DNA here is from genome assembly GCA_035128595.1 of Eptatretus atami. NCBI lineage: Eukaryota > Metazoa > Chordata > Myxini > Myxiniformes > Myxinidae > Eptatretus > Eptatretus atami. Next base: position 55,118,271 of record CM068963.1, read on the forward strand.
AAAAAAAAAAAAAACTATGGTGAGGCCAACAACAGAAGAAATCAAAATAAACAGTTTGAAAACAACCCAAAAAAAATTCTACCGAAAGCGTGGATAACAGAAATAAAATGACAACTCCCCTAAAAAAGAGGACGAGAAAAATTTTGGATAGGAATATTTTGAAGACGATAAAGAACACAAGGAAGCAGAGTGGATACAACACTTGGAAAATGAAAAAAGCAAAATCTACAGGAAATGCACCCAATGATAATTGACAAGGAAAAATTAGAAAACATCTCGCAAAAGTGCCAAACTTCAAATGCCCAGGCCCGGATGGGATTCCAAACTTCTGGCTAAAACAACTACATGCTCTTCACCCTCATTACGCTCAAGCATTAAACAAACTCTTCCAAGGGGAACAGCCAATGGATGAACGGTTCACAGAAGGCAAGACTTTTAATCCCGAAATCTGAAGAACCCCATATACCCAACACATATAGACCACGAACATGCCTACCAACAGCATACAAACTTTTAACAGGTATAATCACCAATGCAATTTACGACCACCTCACTCAATAAGTAGCTTTAGAGGCAACAGAGAGGATGTAAGAGAGGATGCTATGGAACAATAGACCATTTGTTGTTAAACAAAACTATACTCGAAAACAGCAAGCTCTGGCAAACCCTTATTACTTGGCCAAAAAAATGATTATTTTTGACAAGTATGTTGATCGCCTCCGTTTGTGTGTTTGTTTGTCTGTCCGCTCTCCTCCAGGCAAAATTGCTCAACCTATCGTTCTGAAATTTACAGAGATTAATGCTGCGAGGGTCCCGCATTGAAGTTTCCTAAAATTTGGTCGACCGAAAAGGTCTACATAGGCCAAATTTTCTTAAATCCTCAGTTTTCAACCGATTGACTTGAAATTTGAAGACCATTTGCAAATGAGGTCGCTGAACTCAACCACCTATTAATTTTGAGGTCAACATAGACCAAAAGGTGAATATAGACCAAAAGGTCAACATCGGCCGAATTTCTAAAATCCTCAATTTTAATCCAATGAACTTGAAATTTGAAATACATTTGCATATCAGGTCACTGAATTCAACCACCTACTGATTTTGAGGTAAACAGAAGCCAAAAGGTCAAAATAGGCCAAAAGGCCAAATTTTCTAAAATCCTCAATTTTCATCCGATTAACTTGAAATTTGAAGAGCATTTTCATGTCAAGTTGCTGAATTCAACAACCAATCAATTTTAATGTCAAAAGGTCAACAAAGGCCTGATTTCTAAAATTGATAGATAGGACCAAAAACTAAATATATCACTATATCTCAAAAAGTTGTTGACAAGTTATGACAAAACAAGGTGGATGAGTTGAATAGGTGACAAAAACAAGCGGTTGGATTTTGGTTCGGATCCAGCCCATCAGTGGGATACAAAACAAGAACTGTTCCACCTGACAGAGGTATGCGCACTCCCGAGTGACATTCTACTTTGTGCTGTTTTGCCAAATTGTCACTCAGAGTGATTTTTCATTTTCTTCTTATTCAGTCACTCCAGTATGGCTTTATCTTTGTGCTTCAGATCATAGTCCTGCTGAAATGTAAATCTCCTACCAAGTTTCAGATTCATGGCTGACTCAAGCAGGTTTTTCATCAAGGATTCTCCTGTACTTTGCACTGTCCACTGTCCCTTCTATCCTGACAAACGTTCCCGTCCCTGCTGATGAAAAGCAGCCCCATCACACGATACTGCCACCACCAGGCGAAATAGTAGGAATGGTGTTGACTGGGTGATGTTAGGGTGTGTGTGCGTGTGCGTGTGCGTGTGTGTTGTGATGTTAGTTTGTGTTAGGG
>CM068963.1:55127378-55140909 GCA_035128595.1 Eptatretus atami
AGAAAACACCTCCGAACAACAAAACACACATTTTATCTATTCATTAAAATATCTCCTCTGAGTTGGAAAGGGAAAACATTGTGATATCTGCCTCAAAGGATGTGTTTGAAGAGTAGTTATAATAGACATCGTTCAATCACAAAAAAACACAAGAAATGAGTTTAAGTAAAAGGGGAGACTTATCATAATTGAAAACACTGATGGGGGCATTTAAAGGCAATAAAATAAGATTTTTCAATTGGAGAACCCGGTTCCATCATCAATAGACTGAATCAATGAAATAGTGAAACCTGATGTGAAAAAGTTATTAAAAAGACATTAAAAGAAATGAACTTTAAAGTTTTATATGGGAGTGCAAAAATGAAGATGAAAAGACAAGATGAAGGCAACAAACTCCTTATATGAGGAACAGATCTCATCTTTATTAACATCATTCAAGAGGCGGGGGGAGATTTTTTGAATAGTGGGGTTTATGAAAACTATCAAGACAAGAGGAGGATATTGATAATACATTGCGTAGGAAGTGGGAATTCAATATTAAAAAAATCATCTTTTTAGATATACACATTCTAAAATCAAACCCTCTAAGCTTCTCTTATATTGAATGTACAAAAGAAATAAAACTAAAAGAAGGGCAGTTGTTAATATTAAGAACAATGATAATAAATTGTTTTTCTCTGGTCTGTTCTTGCTCACTACATCCACAAAAATGTAATTCAGAAAGAGTAAAAAAACAATAATAAATATGAGAAGGAACCTTGGAATTAAAGATTTTAAATTCCCAATGCCCTAAACAGATATTCCTAAATTGGTGAGAAAAAGATAATCTTTCTATTAATGTATATTGGATTTAACGGATACAAAACAAAGTTCAAATATTTAAAAATTTCAAACAACTATAAAAATGAAGAAACACACATTGATCTTTAATATTTAGTGTTGGAAGAATTCAACATTACACATACATCAAATAAATTTATCAGATTAATCTCTTCTCAGGTATCAGAACAGCAAACAAAATATATCCCTTGTAAGCGATGTCTTAATTCATTCAACAAAGAACGATTAGAACCAACATTCAAAATATTGTTAGTAATCATAAAAGCAGCTGTAATTACCAATGCCTAAACCTGCGTGAAAAGATTTCTTTTAGAGATTATAATAAATCTATGATGCCACCCATTTGTGAATATACGCTGATGTTTGAGTGATCCTTAAAAGATAAAATACTGCTTCTCCTAATCCAAAAGAATCATATTACAATAAATTATCAAAAACATATTCCTTGTGGCTTCTTGTTATTATATCAAATCATGTTCTGTTGGAGAAAACATAATAAACTTGAACATTATCGTGGAAAAAAATGCTTCACAAGGTTTGTAAAACGCATTAGAAAAGATTGTATAAGACTAACTAAATTAATGAAAGAACAAATGAACCAATGAAAATTAACCAAAGAAGAACAAAGTAGAATTAGAAAGAACAAATATCTGTCATATTGTGAGAGAAATTGAGCGAGTCTAAATTTAGGGGATCATTGTCATCTTATGGTTAAATATAGAGGTCCCGCTCTATTCCCTGTTGTAATCTTAATTATAAATTACTTCTTTTATTCCAGTCTTTCTCACAACAGCGCCAACTATGATTACACATACTATTTATAAATGAACTTTCAAAAACACCAGCGGAATATTTCTGCCATAACCAAAACACAAGTCAAAAGTATATTTCATTGCAAAAATGATATTCACAAAACCTATAACTCGTATTAGGTTTCTAGAATTCATTACAAGTTTATGGAACACCACTAGGCCAACCTAGCAATCAAATCTAGCTCCTCCACAGGCTCTTTTCCAATCTTAATTCATTCTTCCCAAAAGAGGAAATTCTAACTAAAGAGGAAATTCAGATTTTTAAAAGAGAATTCAAAGTAAAGAGGAAATTCTAAATTATATGAGGAAATTAATGAAGAAATTCTTACTGAAGCATGAAATTTTCTAATTCTAAAGATAAATTCAAACAATGAATTGAAATTCAACGTAAAGAGGAAATTCTGATTATAGATGAAATTCTGGTTAAAGAGGGAATTCTAACATCGAGAGGAAATTCAAACAAGGAATGAAATTCAAAAGTAAAGAGAAAATTCTTACAAGGAAGCGGATTTAATCCGGTTATGATTATATGAATTCATTTATGAGATGTAAGAAACACAACTTCCTTCAAAAGAAAGTTTCTATAACCCTTTATGAAGAAGAGATAAGTGATAAGGAAATATAAACACCGCAAAAAGAAATTTGGAAAATATTTAAGATAAAGAACCTTGGAGAATATCATTGATGTTGTATCTAAAAACAGATGTTTTTGGGATGGGTGTAGCTGATGTGTTTGAAGCCATTAGATCACTCGTTCATAATAAAAATTGTTATGGATTAGATCCTGCCCCACTATTTCACAGGCTCCTGCGTTTAGCTTGGAGTGCAATGTTGCATGAAAATGACAAAACAACGATATGATTTAATTCAGTGATGTAGATATGCTTTGATGATTGAAGTCTAAAGAGAGGTGGAATATCACAAGTATGTCCAAAAAGATATGCTAAAGCAAAATAATAAATATCTTCCAAATTATAAGAGTGAAAAAGATAGTAATATTTGATCGTATTTTGATGCTAATAATTTGTATGGATGGGCAATGCTGCAATCTCTGCCTATATGTAAATTAGAGAGTGGGTGCGAAGAAAAAGGATTATGAAAGGCTTTGGATGAATATCGTTATTTCTTCTCAAGAAATGAATGAGAGAAGAAGGTTATTATTTGAAGTTGATTTTGAAGTACCCAAGTAATCAGTCTAATAAGCATAAAGATTCTTCCTTTGACATGTGAGAAAAGAAAACCCCAAAGAAAGAAATGGGTTAAGTGATTATCATAAAGTTTAAATATTAAAGGAAAATCAACAGAAAAGTTATTAACAACATTTTATGATAAAGAGCGGCAATGTTTTGCATCAAAGGAGACTTGAGACCAATATTTATCTGCTGGGTGAGAGTAGCTAAAATTCATAGAGTTTAAAAATTTAACAAAAGTCCTTGCGATTGAAAAAGTATATTAAATTTCAATAACAGAATGAGTAGCAAATTACAAAAGTAAAATTTGAAGAGGACTGTTTATAAATTATGAATAATGCTGTATTTGCGAAAGACTATGGAAAATGTAGAAACAGGCAAACAATTATGATTCGCAACATCTTGAAAGAAGCTTCTTAGATTGATAAATAAACCAATTTTGAGAGAGAAGAGGTTTTTCAGAGAACTTTTCTGCTATCATATGAAAAAAGGGAAAGTATTGTAATGGATAAACCAATTATATATTGGAACAGCCAGTTCTTTATTATCACAAGATAGTGAGTATGCATTATTTGTATAATGGTGACTTAAAGAAAGGAGTATGGTGAAAATGTTTCATTGTTGTATATGGATACTGATAGTCTTTATCTAGATAGTAAAAACTGATGATGTTTATAACGATATGAAGAAAAATATTGGAGTGTATGATACAAGTAATGGTTTAGTAAGAAGAGTTGAGTATTTCAAAAAGAATGAAAAGTCGTTATTGGTAAGTTTAAGATAAGTTGGGTGGAAAAGTAATGAGTGAAGTTTATTGGATGAGGAGCAAAGGCATATGCTTATAAGTTATGGTGATCAGATTGAGAAAAGGGTAAAGCGAAGTAAAGAAATATGTTAATAAGAAACAATAACTTTTAGAAATTATTATTAATTGTTTGAAATGAATAAGAAGAAGAATATAGGAAAATGAATCAATAAGAAGTTATAAACATAAGATATATAGTAAGAAGTTAAATAAAAAGGCATTAGGAGCCTTGATGATAAGAGATTTTATTTTTAGAAAATGGAAAGGATTGTGTTCCATTGATATATGTATGATAGAGTGAAATAGAAATAGATTGTGTTCATATGCGAACAGTTTTTTAACGATGGGAAGATGGGTTAGGTTTTTAGGGCTACCGCCACGTTTTCACGCGTATATAAAATGTTCGAACAAAGTATTAATCAAACTAAAAGAGTGGGACAAAATCTCAGTCTTGTATTATAAAAATGGAAAAACATAATGAATGTGGAAAATATCAAAGAAGTCTTATTGAAAAAATAACTAAAACAAAGGTTAAATAAAACAAATAAGCCGAATCAAATGTTAAAACCAATAGTTGGAGGATGTAAAGAAAAATAATAAAATATCCTTGAATGGACTGAAAACTTCGAGGTTATCAATTGAACAATGGAAAAAAACAATTACTGATAATCTCAAAATGATATGGCAATCAGGAGGTGGTCAGATGAGATCATTTAAGAGAAGTTTATCATTTCGTAATGGCACGAAAGGGTATACTTGAAAAAATATAAAGATTCAAATGTTTTGTGTTTAAAATATTTTAGATGGGATTATTGTGCAAAGGAAAATTAAACTATGAAGGAATATGAGACATGAAACAAATGTTTATAGGCTTCAATGAGTGAGCTAAAAAAAAACAAATATGCATTGTTTATTTGAAAATGCAGTGTCCCTAGGTTACAGTTTCAGATTATATCTTCAGAATCACCATTGAACAAACCACATTACTACGTTGCTACTTGAACCAATCTTTATCTTGTCGCATTGTAGTGAATAATTGCCCCTAGTTAAAAGGGAGGACAAACAAATATACCTTGGGATAAAGGGGGTGTTAATTTAGGGGAAAAAAAAATGTGAATCGCTGAAAATCCCCCATTCATTTACATGCGGGAAAAGTGAGCCAGAATCAGTATAATCCACCCTACTAAGGCGGGTTCCTGAGGTGTTCAAACTCTGGGTAACGCCGACATCAATAAAACTTTTGCAGTAAAAGATCTGTCACTACAGACCCCCATTAAAAAAAGCGATTTAAAAATATGGTGTCCTTTAAAAAACATTCTGAAGCGGATAAGCACTGGTATCACGGCCGAAAAGAAAACGCCTGCCATGCTTCCAGCATCTTCAGCGTAAAAAAGGGGGACTGATGCATATTCCACGTAGCTTCGTGTTGAGAAGAAAGAGCTCGTCACCATAGCCCAAGTTTCCCAGCTTGCTTAAGCAAAGCAATGCGGCAAAGGCTTCCATGGGACGTCGGATATAGAAGCCTTCCGTGCTGAGAGGAGGCGGAAAGCCATTCACTTTGCTCGTTACCGTCTACTTAGCCTGTCACCCTCTGTAGTCGTAGGCTTAGTATTCCTGCCAGAGCCAAGTGCTTTCCCCCCCCCCCCCCCCCCCCCCAGAAAAAGTCCACAAAAAGACTTGAAGTTTTCTTAGGGGATAAAAGCTCTGGGCGCCTGCAGTGCCTTAAAAAAACATGCATAGCATGATGCCGCAAGATATTAATTGACTAGAGTACGACCCCGGTAGGAAAGCTGCTTTCAATAGTCCCCTCCATTGTGTTTAACCGCCTGCTCCAGTTTGGTAATCAGCGTATTCCCAGTTTTTTGAAATAAAAACTGGAATTCAAGAAAGACACCGAGGTAGTGTATTCCTTCATTGGTCCATTCAAGCTGCCCTGGCCAGGGTTGGAGGGGGAGTCTCATTCTGATGGACCGAAATAAAAAAGCTTTGCGCTCTTTTCCATTATTAACTTAGTCGAGCTTAGGCCAGGCTAAATTCCTTGACGTACTCAACCAAAGCACGAAACATCGTCATCTGAGTGCACATTGCACAGAGATCATTCCGCAAAGCAATTGGTTTTACGGATTTCTAACGGCAGCGGATAAAAACCCTTTGTAGCCGCTGTGCGTAAACGATGTTAGTAAAGTTCAATTGATAGGGAGTATAGAAGGCCAGGACAGGGGGCACCCTTGACGTATACCTCTGGGTAACAGGGAAAGGCCTGACTTCTCAGATAGTTATTTACTTTGAGCAACACTAAAAAAATTATGATACAAAAGTGGATATAGCAAGTAAAAATTTTCCTTAAAACCAAAACCCCCGTAAAACAGCAAAGAGATAAGAATGATCAATGTGCGAAAGCTTTTTCCTTTGGTCTAAAAACACCAGGACCAACATTTCTATGTTAGCAATACAAATATCGATCATGTCACAGACAATAAAAAATACTATCGTGTATTGCCTTTTTAGGAATGCAATAGATTGATCGGGGTTGTACAATCTCCTCCAATCAAAGGTTTTTGAGCGCGGGTTGGAAGAACTTTCCGAGAAATCTTGTGCTGTGCAGCTCAGGACGCGAAATGGGACGCAATTTTTAAGTGCTGGAGGTCTTCCTTGGCTTAGGTATGACGAGCGAGTGTGCGCCTGCCGACAGCTAATGGTAACAGGGCCTGACCGTAGGCTATCAACCAGGAGGTCAAGCAGCTCAGGTCCCAACAAATCCAGAAGGCTTTGTAAAACTCTGCAGGGATTCCATTCAAGTTCCAGCAAGCTTTACCTGTGGGCAAAGTTTGCCAAAGCAATAGAAAGTTCGTCAGAGTCACTCCTGTCAAGTTTTTGACATTGCAGATTCAGGACAAGGTAGGCAAAGAGTATGGTTAAGGAACGAATCATGTCTCCTTAGTGTTTCTGCACAATACAAAAGTCAGAAAAAGTATTGTTTGGTCAAGGCTCTAAGTGTGCTTTTGGATCGTGTATTGTTCGGCCCCTCCTGTGCCCGCAGTGAAGTTATTTGCTGCGTTTCTCTTTTTTTGCACTTAACTAACGCCCAAAAAAAAACTTGGAAGGGAGTATAGCATAAAAGCTGTAGTTCTCCAATTCGCAGCCTTATTAGAAGCCCCTCTGGCTTGTTTGTGCAGAGTGATAAGCGAGAGGGCTTTCTTCGTTGTTAGTAGAGAACTAGTCCTTTCAGCACTAGAGTCTTGAAGGCTGGACTGAGAGAGACAATATTTCTTAGCAATGTAGAGATGCAGTGCAGATTCATTCTGGTCAAAAGGAGCTAGTATTGCTGGCAGAAGGTCCTGCATATTGGGTTTTCGCATTGTCCACCATTGTGCGAAGGCAGCGAAGTAGGAAGGATTCCGTAGTCGTAAAACTTCCCAAAAGGCTCGGAAGGCCGACAGGAAAAGCGTCATCTTGCAGGAAGACTCGCATTGAAGGTCCAATGGCAGTTGCCACGATTTTGAAACCGGGGAAAGGTATATGAAGAACAACCAAAGGTGCATGGTCTGAAAAGGCCACTGGGGTGATGTCAACAGGTCGATTGACATTTTAAAGAGCATTATTGATGGTAAAATCTGTCTTATCCTTGCAAGAGATTAGCCGGCCATTGTGCACATCGGCACCACGTGTATTGTCGTGCAGATGGGTTCTGAGTCTCCATACATCCATAAGGGAGAATTTGGCACAAAGCCCTCCTTTAGGGTCCGTTACTTTGTGGGTGGGGCTCTTCTCCATTATGGATCAAGGGTGCGGATTTACAATTGCAATTAAAGTCCCCAACACAGACAAACAAGACCATCAAAAAACAAGGTGTGTGAGAACATTTCTAAACTAGTGTAAATAAAACTAGTCTTTTCTGTGCATCGGACTGGGTGAATATACATTTATTTAAAGTGTGGTTTATAACCATTTTATAAAGGAAATTAACTGAAACTAAATGCCCTTTAATAATGCTCCTTAAAAGTGACATCTCTTCAGGACAGAAAGAGGAAATTTAAATAAATAGCCACTCAGCACATATGGACAGGTCAAGCTTACTAAAGAACCATTTCCTTTCATGATTGCGAGTCCATTCGCTCGAGCACGAAGAGCTTACATCTTGTCTCTTGCAAAAGAACAACATCAAAATGTTTTGTGCTCGACAAGCAACTTTTACCTGCAGCTTTACGCTAGGGTGAACGTCCCCCATTTATATTTAAAGTTACAATAGAAAAGGTCATGGGTGTAGGGTAGGGAAGGTTTGTCAGCGTAAAAGGAAGTTGGGTGTGCTTAGCTCTTTCCGAGCTTTCAATACACACTCCTAAGGCGAAATACTTTGTGACTCAGTTCACACCAAGTTGTTCAGCCTTGAGGAGGAGACGTCTTTGAAAGTTATTAAAAGCCAGAACAGGTTCGGGAAGAAGGTTTATAATCTTAACGTTTTCTTTCGAAAGTGTTCCTGAAGAAACTGGAGCAATCCATGGGTGATAAATCACCATCACCCCTCCAGTTCCTGCTATTGCTGGTCCATTCCAACCTCGCCTACTAGTGCGCGAGGCAAACGACGAGGCCCCATCTGCAGTCGTAATCCGAATGGTTTTTATTTTATCTCTGTCACACACTGAAGTCGGATGCTCTCACAACGGGAAAATCGTCTTCTGCTAAAAAGGTTGTAGCTGTTTCCACACGGGAGTTAAAGACCGTAACGGGGGATTACCGTTTTTTGTTATCGGAGCTTCGCACTTTCCCTCTGGGGGCTGTTACTCCTTCCTCTCCATTACCTCAGACACTTCACGTCAGCTGGGCGCGGGACGAAGAGCAGGTTGTGTTCTTGATTTTTAATTCAGTGACCGCGGGTGGTGACCACAACATCGAATGGGGCGTTGCGCTCTGGGTCCTTGTTCGTGAGAGGAATGAACGGAAAAACGTCTCCTCCCTTCTTCAGCGAACACACTGAACCTATTCTGCCCCAGCCAGAAGACCAGCTGCAGGAGCATTCTGCTTTCTAAGATAGAAACAATTGCGTTCATTCGATGGCGCTATCTTTTTCGAACAGCTCGCCTGCTGTTGTCGCTCACTTTCCGCCTCTCCTCTTTTATAATTCCTCTTGGAGGACACAGTGATAAAACCCGCGCCATCAGGCCCGGGGAATTATCGATGTTCCGCGATCGAATGTTGAAGGTCGATCTCCCCGCTTGCAGACGCGCCGAATTATGTATACTAATCATCGACATCTGAGAATGTGCCAACTAGGAATCGCCGTTTGTTCCGAGACCTGTCTAGATGTGCCACGGATATATACTCCGCGGCAGAGCACCTTTTAAGGAGTGTCCGAAGTGCACCTTATACACGTGAAAGCGACGTCGATTGTTTCTGTGCAGTATGTACAGTTCGGAGTGAGCATTTCGATTTCAACTCTCAACCGAGCTGAGGAATGTGAGCGATTGAGCATTGTTTTTTAACCCATGGTAACAGTTGCCGCTCGGAGAGGATGGCATAGTATGGCTGGACGGATGTGGATCCGAACGCAAACGAAAAGGAATCAATCGGACGATTTGTGACAGCCACCGGGGCCAAACTGTTTTAAAGACGGACAAAGATCTGTCGCTTTAACGAAAGGTGGAAAGTTAGATAAAGTGCATTTTCCACCGCCGGTGAGTCCAACATTATCTAAGTTAACGAAAATATCTGGCGGTAAAGACAAAACCGGTTTCAAACCGCTGCAGCGACGTAGCGCTCCTTCGGAAAGAAAAACAACAAACTCGTTGGTTTCATCTTGTGAAGCGCTAACCATTTCGAAACCAACGAGTTCTCGACCGATTGCGCCCGTCACGTGACGTCCTCGACCCGAACGTCCGTCGGGTGGACTAACTATCACCGCATTACTTGCGATGGGTGCACGTCGTAAGACGCTATTCTGCAAAGACTGTTCGCCATAGCTTGAAAAAAAGGAAGCAAAGACCTGTCACGAGCAGAGATTCCGCAGGCTGAAAGTAAAATGAAATAAAGAATGAACAATATAAGGAAAGAGAAAGATATAAGGAAGAAGCTAAATCCACCGATAAACGCAGGCCTATGAAAAAAGGCAGATAAAAAAAGTAGGCCTCAGAGAACCGAAGGTTTCAAGGAAAACCCACAAAGCACCTACCGTGCACGCTCTCTGCTCTCTCTCGTCTACACAACCCCTGTCCGCTTCTCTCATTCTCGCTCAGCAGGAAGGAAACATGGAGGGGGGGGGAAACCTCCACAAACATCGGAACAGTGTACCAGAGGCAAACGAAATGGGGATAAGGAAACGACAACAACACAACACAGGTCTCACAGCTGCAATCACACGAAGCCGCCATGTACGCCACGACCCAGCACGACTCAACAAGCAACCAGCAGGGGGGAGAGAGAGAGAGAGAGAGGAGAGAGAGAGAGAGAGGAGTGAGAGAGAGAGAGAGAGAGAGAGAGAAGAGAGAGAGAGAGAGATCGGAGTGGGGAGAAGAGAGAGAGATGAGAGAGAGAGAGAGAGAGAGAGAGAAGAGAGAGAGAGAGAGAGAGACAGGGTTTGAGATAGAGCAGGGAAGGACGTGTTGTGAGAGGGAGAGGAGACAGGGTGTGAGAGAGAGAGTAGAGAGACAGGGGTGTGAAGAGAGAGACAGGGCTGGTGAGAGAGAGAGAGGGACAGGGGTGTGTGAGAGAGAGGGACAGGGGTGTTGTGAGAAGAGGACAGGGGTGCTGCGTGAGAGAGAGGGACAGGCGGTGCTGTAAAATAGAGGAGAGAGAAGGGTGTGAGAGAAGAGACAGGGGTGTTGAGAGAGAGACAGGGTGTGAGAGCAGAAGGAGAGGGCGCAGGGGTGTGTGAGAGAGAGGGACAGGGGCATGTGTGAGAGAAGGGACAGGGGTGTGTGGTAACGAGAGGGAACAGGGGTGTGTGAGGAGTAGACAGGGGTGTGTGAGAGAGGGACAGGGGTGTGGTTGATAGACGGGACAGGGGTGTGTGAGAGGAGAGAGAGCACAAGGGGGCGAGAGAGAGAGAGAGAGAGAGGTTGCAAGAGAGAAGAGAGGGACAGGGTGCGAGAGACACACAGGGTCAGGGGTACGAGGGAGAGAGAGAGAGAGAGAGGGTGTGTGAGCAGAGAGAGAGGGAAGAGAGAAGGGAACAGGGTTTGAGATAGAGAGGGACAGGGTGTGTGCAGAGGAGAGGAGAGGATGGACAGGGGTGTGAGAGAGAGGAACAGGCGGTGTGAGAGAGAGGGACGAACAGGGGGTGAGAGAGAGAGACAGGGGTGTGCAGAGAGAGAGAGACAGGGGTGTGAGAGAGGACAGGGGTGTGGAGAGAGAGAGAGCAGGGACAGGGGTGTGTGAGAGAGAGGACGGGGTGTGTGAGAGAGAGGGACAGGTAGTGTGTGAGAGAGAGGTGACAGGGGGTGTGTGAGAGAGAGGACAGGGGTGTGTGAGAGGAGAGGGACAGGGGTGTGTGAGAGAGAGAGACAGGGGTGTGTGAGAGAGAGAACAGGGGTGTGTGAGAGAGAGAGAGACAGGGGTGGTGAGAGAGACAGGGGTGTGACGAGAGGAGAGAGAGGGGGACAGGGGTGTGTGAGAGAGAGAGAGCACAGGGTGCGAGAGAGAGAGAGAGAGCACAGGGGTGCGGAGAGAGAAGAGAGAGGACAGGGTGCGAGAGACACAGGGTCAGGGGTACGAGGAGAGAGAGACGAGAGAGAGAGAGAGAGGGAGAGAGAGAAGAGAGAGAGAGAGAGAGGAGAGAGAGAGGAGAGGAGAGGAGAGAGACAGCGGTGCGAAGAGAGGGAGGAATGTAACCACAAGTAAACCCTTGCTCTATGACCGCTTCAACTGCCCATGGGTCATTCAAATCTGCAGCAAAACCTCACGCGGGCAGGGGGAATGCGGAACAAGTTGTTCGAGGGAGAAATATGAGGGCCGAACATGCACTTTGGCTCGTGGAGGAACGAAGGGTAGCATGAGGACTCTGCAAAGAGAGAGAGGGACAGGGGTGTGAGAGGGACAGGGTGTGAGAGAGAGAGACAGGGTTGTGAGAGAGAGGGGACAGGGATGCAAACAGAGAGAGAGAAGTATGGACAGAGGTGTGACAGAGAGAGAGGGACAGGGTGCGAGAGAAGAGGGACAGGGATGTGAGAGAGAGAGAGAGGGGGACAGGATTGTGACAGAGAGAGAGGGACAGGGATGCGAGAGAGAGAGATGACAGGGGTGTGACAGAGAGAAGGGACAGGGGCGCGAGAGAGAAGAGAGAGAGAGAGAGAGCAGACAGAGGGTGCAGAGAGAGAGAGAGAGAGGGGGGACAGGGGTGCAAGAAAGGGGACCGGGGAGAGAAAGAATTGGGACATGGGTGAGAGAGAGAGAGAGCGAAGAGAGAGCAGAGAGAGAGAGAGAGAGAGAGAGAGAGAGAGAGAGAGAGAGAGAGAGAGATACGCGTGCGAAGAGAGGAGAATGTACCACAAGTAAACCCTTGCTCTATGACCGCTTCAACTGCCCCATGTCATCAAATCTGCAGCCAAAACCTCACGGGGCCCAGGGAATGCGGAAGCAAGTTGTTCGAGGGAGAAATATGGAGGGCGAACATGCACTTTGGCTCGTGAAGGAACGATAGCTAGCATGAGACTCTGCAAGAGAGAGAGGGACAGGGGTGTGAGAGGGACAGGGGTGTGAGAGGGACAGGGTGTGAGAGAGAGAGACAGGGTTGTGGAGAAAGGGGGACAGGGATGAAGAGAGAGAGAGAGAGAGAGAGAGAGAGATGGACAGAGGTGTGACAGAGAGAGAGGGACAGGGGGCGAGAGAGAGAGGGACAGGGATGCGAGAGAGAAGAGAGAGGGGGACAGGGTGTGACAGAGAGAGAGGGACAGGGTGCGAGAGAGAGAGAGAGCAACAGGGGTGCAAAAGAGAGAGAGAGAGAGAGCGAGAGAGAGAGAGAGAGGGGGGACAGGGGTGCAAGGAAAGAGGGACCGGGGGAGAGAAAGAGTGGGACATGGGTGAGAGAGATAGAGACAGGGTTGCGAGAGAGAAGAGGAGGAGGAGGGAGGAGAGAGACAGCGGTGCGAAGAGAGAGGAGAATGTAACCACAAGTGAAACCCGTGCTCTGATGACCGCTTCAACTGCCCCATGGTCATCAAATCTGCAGCAAAACCTCACGGGGCCCAGGGGGAATGCGGGACAAGTTGTTCGAGGGAGAAATATGAGGGCCGAACATGCACTTTGGCTCATGGAGGAACCGAAGGGTAGCACGAGGATTCTGCCACAATTCCAGTTTAGAACTAGAAGGGCACTCGGTGTAGCCCATACCTGCGCCATGTAATGCCAGATCCACGAGAACATATCTGGCCAAATACATTTTTGAAATATCATGCCAAACAGTATGATGCCATCTCTCAATGGTGAAGAATCACTTTAAAAACTAAATAATTTTCGTATTCAGAACCGGATTCAGATCTTCACCAAAATCGAATCAATTTGCCCTTGCCGCACACCCAACCTGTCCAGCAAGTTTCGTCTGAATCCGTCCAAAACTTTTTGAGATATCGTGCTCTTTACCAGTTCAGCACAATCTCTCAATGGTGAAGAACCACTTAAAAAAATTATCAGATCTGGATCCGGATTCCAATCTTCACCAAAATCGAAAAAAATTTTCCTTGTCAGGTCAGGTCAGGTATGGGAGCATGCACCAGAGCAGTGCGTCACTGCGTCCACTTTCCGCCAGTACTCCAGGGGCCTCCGTCTGGCCATTCCCCAGGCAAATGCCTGGCCCATCCCAATCTCGTTGAGATGCCGATCAACCTGCTGCAACCACGAGGCACGTTTGTGGGCCCATTGGCCTCCTCCACTCATGAGACTCCCTCGCTGAGAGA
>CM068963.1:55142330-55184789 GCA_035128595.1 Eptatretus atami
CCTTCACTTCGGACTCCTCTATCAAGAGCCTACCACCCTCTGCTCTCACTGCAGTACACCGAGGAATGAGCTTGGATGAACGCAATGCGTGAATTCCCCTGTAAGCAGGACGAGAATCCCTTGACTTCAGGTGATGCTCTACCCCCTCACAGATTCCTCGCACAAAGGCCTCTTGTCTACCCTTAGCGCACATACAGTTATACGTCTCAGCTCCCTGAACAGCTATGCCATTCAGCCTGGCCCTGTGACTCTGGTCAATGGTATCCAATGTCCCTTGAGAAACAAAATTCTTTTGCCCTATGTGAATTCCAAGACATCCACCGGCAACACTCAAGGACGGTGGTCTTGAAGACACTCCACAACTCTTCAGGACCTCCCAAAGCACCCAGACCCAAATCTCCACTAGCTTGTTCGCAAACTCCTCAGCACCTCTCATCCTGAGCTTGCAACAGCCTAGGCTGGGATGGTACCATTCTCCTGGATTTAAGGTGCAACTTCAGAATTGTTACAACAAGCCGGTGGTCAGTATTGAGGAACTCAGCACTCCGGTAGACCCTGCAGTTCTTGATCATCCTCCAGCAACAATCAATGAGGACATGGTCGATCTCCTTTGCCACACTGCCAGCGTTGGAATACCAAGTCCAGCGATGAGCTCGTGGGCGCTGAAACCATGAACCAGCCACCCTAAGTCCATGACTTCTTGCAAAGTCAAGGAACTTAGTGCTATTCAGGTTCACAGTTCCAGACCCATGGGGACCAACACATGTCTCATAACCATCCCTATCAGTTCCAGTCGATGCATTGAAATCCCCCAAGACTAGAAGTGTATCTCGTCTGGGGCACTGATCAACCACAGACTCGAGCGTGGCGTAGAATGCATCCTTCATGGTGAGATCACTCGACTCATTCGGAGCATAGACAGAGACCAGGGAAATGACACCTAAGGAGTGACGAATCCTTAGTCTCATAATACGCTCGTTGACCAGTGTTACCTCATTTAACATTGGAGTCAGCTTATTGGACACAGCTACAGCAACTCCTTGGGCATGGTAACCATCAGAGTGACCAGACCAATAGTAGGTGTAACCACCTGCCATGATCTTCCCACAATCCGGTCTCCGAACCTCAGAGAGTGCTGCAATACTGATGTCCAAACGCTTGAGCTCAGATGATAACAGAGACAGGTGATCATCTCTCTTAGGAATAGGACATTCCAGGCACCCACCCCAAGGGACCACCTCAGGTTAACCCAAGGAGACCGCCGTCTGGTGGACGACACCTTAGCACCACTCCGACACACTCTCCCACAATCTGACCCAGTAATGTTACCCAGTGGTTTCCCTCCTATCATCAAAGATTGGAGGTCCCGAAGGTTTTGCCCCAATCCCGTCATCCGGTGAGCTGCCTTGCGAAGGGAAGCTGCACAGGAGGTACTCCCACCGAGTGGGTTTTCAGATTTCTTTGAGTTTTTGTGTTTTGTGGAATGAAGGGTTTTACGGTGGCTGGAGTGCAAATCCTGCCACCAACCTCCTAATAAGAAGTAACCCAACTGCAGGAGGATGTTCGCAGACACAGTTGGGCACTAGATATGGATGGCCGTTGGCTCACAAGGAGCTCCTCCACCCTTTGACAGGTTTTGTTTTTAATCCTGCTGGGTGTCCACTGTCCATATCCAAACACCCTCCTCACCAAAAAACCTGGTGGGGGAGACGGTTTTGTCGCCGACAACCCGACCATGGAACAGGTTAGTACAGGTTTACATGATACCTATAGCAAGTCACAGATCTAATCTGGCCTGACCTGACATTCAATATGTCCTTGTCACACACCCAATATGTCCGACAAGTTTCATCCGAATCTGTCCACAACTTTTTGAGATATCCTGCACACAAAGAAATAGACCATCAGACAAACAAACAAAGACAAAAAGGGGTGAAAACATAACCCCCTTCACCTTTCATGGTGGAGGTAATAAAGTACAGCACAGGTCCGGAGCCGGGGCACATGTCCGAAGACCACGACCCCATGTGAAACTCGGAGCTCCAATCCGTACCAAGGTTGTCGAGCAACTGAGCAAGTTTCCGGCCCTGGAGCCAGGCGGGGCATGGACGTGGCCGCTGTGGTCCAATAGAGCAGGATTTGGTCAGCAGCCTGTCATTATCCAGTCCTCGGCTCCTCCCTTCGCCTGGGCTCATAAAAAGGGGAGAGCGGAGCCTCTTAAATCTTCTTCTTCTTTTGACTCCACTTCGCCCTCTGCTCTTTTCCTCTCATCAGCCTGCAAGCCTGCACGTGTCCATCCTATTCATCCTGCCACTGTCACTACTGCTGCTCGATTTGTGTTTGGGATTGTTGGTGCTGCTGCCGAAGGAACGCGGAGCCGTAGGAGGTCGGCAAGCGGGCAGTCTGCAAGCTGGTCGGCGCAGAGCGCAAGGTGCACACTGCTGCCATGAGGTTGGGCCTCTCAGTAGATACACACATTTACATTTGCAGATGTTTACGTGGATAGGTTAGGGACTTTCTCCTTATGTGTCTTTTTCTATTATCTTTTTTCCATCTGTCTCATCTACTGCGGATGCATAAAAGAGCCTTAATGTGGGCAAGGCCCGATTGTTCATTTATGGGCAAAACCGAAGGAGCGAACGTATTGACTCGCATTCACATTTTCCTCTCACACGACGCCATCCCCCTCACGGTGCAATACACCACACCTCCCATTCCCACAACTTAGACACCATCAGTATTCCTTCCACCTGCCTCTCCCTAAGCATTCTGGGTTGCGTTGGTCAGCCGACTGTGCCAGGTACTTAGTGGATGTTTACCCTCACTTGTTCTTTCTCTCTACACTATCTAACTTTCCTCGGGTGTGTGTGTGTGTGTTGTGTGTTGTCGTGTTTGTGTGTGTGTGTTGTGTGTGTGTGTGTGTGTGTGAGTGTGTGTGTGCGTGTGTGTGTGCGTGTGTGTGTGCGTGTGCGTGATGGTGCCTGTCCTAGCATAAATTTAGATTGTAGAAGATATATGGGATAGCTCTGCTCTGTGTCTGCTTTAATAGAATTGCTTGTCTTTTGCCGCACCCCACAGATTCCTTGCTTTCCCTGCTGTACATAAAATAAATCTTCATTCACTGTGCCACATACCTTTCCTCACTTTGGTTGGAAATAAATGCCCTATGTAGAAATGTTCCCAGCTCCTTTTCGTGTTTTCCTTCATTGGTCCAGCATGGCCCGCACCCTAGCTTAGTTGGGATATTATTCCCCAAAGATTCGCTTCAAAGCCGATACGTACTTGGCAGTTCCGCTCAGCTGCATCTGATCCGGTAAGGCCTAAGTCACATTTGCTCTACGGCGAGGATACGGCGGCCGTACGCCCTCTGAATTGACAGAAACGTGCGGTGGCCGCAGAGTTCTGAGGTGGCCTCAGGGTGGCCCTACGCAGTTTGGCTATATTTTACAGGCGGTAAGGTCGCCGTGGAATATAACGCGAGTTATAACTTTTTTCATTTCGACGTTCGCCGAAGCAATTCGACAAGCTGAAAAAAAAGAAATGGTAAAAAAAAAAAAAAATTAACCCATTCGTTACCGTCCATCTGGCCGCACGTTCGCCTTAGGGCCCTCTGCGGTCGCCTTGCGGGCACCTTGAGGCTACCTTGCGTCTGCCTTGAAAATTCTATGGCCGCCGCAGGCCCCCTTAAGGTCACCGTGCGACATCAAATCAAAGACCGTACGGCAACCCCACGTTTTCGGTCTCCACAATTTCTAAGACCTAAGGCCTAAGTCACATTTGCTCTACGGCGAGGATACGGCGGCCGTACGCCCTCTGAATTGACAGAACGTGTGGTGCCGCAGAGTTTCTGAGGTGGCCTCAGGGTGGCCCTACGCCGTATGGCTATATTTTACAGGCCGTAAGGTCGCCGTGTAATTATAATGCGGAGTTATAACTTTTTTACATTTCTACGTTCGCCGTAGCAATTCGACAAGCCGAAAAAAAAAAAACTGGTAAAAAAAAATAATAATAATAACCCATTCGTTACCGTCCGTCTGGCCGCACGTTCACCTTAGGGCCCCCCTGCGGTCGCCTTGCGGGCACCTTGCGTCTGCCTTGAAAATTCTATGGCCGCCGCAGGAACGCCCTAAGGTCACCGGTGCGACATCAATCAAAGACCGTACGGCAACCCACGTTTTCGGTCTCCACAATTTATAAATACACCGTGCAGCTCCCTGAAAAATAAAAACATGTGACTGCTACATGTGTGTGACCGTGGAAATACTGCGGCCGCCGTATAATTGCTAATGGCCGTAGATTTTGGAGACCCCACGGCCGCCATGGCAAATGTGACTTCGGCCTAAATACGCTGTGCGGCTCCCCGAAAAATAAAAACATATGTGACTGCTACATTGTGTGACCGTGGAAATACTGCGGCCGCGTATAATTGCTAGTGGCCGTAGATTTTGGAGACCCCACGGCCGCCGTGGCAAATGTGACCTAGGCCTTAGTAATCTGGTTAACACAAGTACGTATTAAGGGCGTGTTCCCCAGTAAGGAGGCAAGTGACCCTTAGGTAAACGGTTTATTAGACGGAGGACCCAAAGTCATGTGGTCGAGTTATTGGCGTTCGCGGTCGATTAGTGACCCGCCATATCACAAAGTTATTCGTGTGCGACGGCCTGCGATTCTGGTGAGTCCAGCGAGTAAACTGAGGCATTCCATCCCTCGTGGTCTCCCCGTGACGCCGGGACCATAACAATATGTTTTGGAACTTTGTTATGTGTATGGCTTGTGGAAGATATGTTTTGCATACAGTACTGTACAGTATGTACACGTAGTTCGCTTATAGCATGCCTGGTGGAAAATATGTTTTAGAACTGCTATTTGCGTGACTCATGGAATTTTTATTTTTTATTTTTTGCCCACGAAAAAACGCGAATACACGAAGCACAGGGCTGCAAATGTCGAATCAGGTCACAGTTTATAAACTGCAAATATGATGGGTCCTCGATTAGCAAATCCGCGAATGGTGGGATTCGACAGTATACAGTACTAATATAGTCGACAGTACACAGTCAGATTAATCTTTTCTCGATTAAAGTGTAAACTTCGAGGGTTTTTTTTTTTTTTTGCAATTATGAACTAGTACAAAACGTTTTAAACAAATGAATAAACAATTTCCACTACCTGTATGACAACCAGCTGCAAAGCATTCCTGAACAGAGTTTTTGTGGTTTTCATGAACCAGCAAGTCACAAACCTGGATGAGAATATCATACACAAGGCTCAAGGAAGAAAATATCCATTAAATGTCACATTACATGATTAATGTTGAAAATGAAATAGATGTCTCCATGCATGGTCAAGGTTGAAATGCAAAATAGATGCTTCTTAGCTTGGATACTTGGTCGAAAAAATTTGAATTTCTTCAAGGTGTAGGCGACAAGTCAGCTCCTCTTCACAAAGACACTGCAATGGATTTTTAACTTCCACCAACAACCAATGTCAGCAGAGGAGTCCTCTGGATTAATGTCCGCCTAATCGATGGCTCACACATTGATGTTCAGAGGGTCATTGCACTGATACTGCAATGCTCAGAGACGAGTGCACAGACCTCTCAGCTATCTTGCAAGCAACAACCGTATAAATCTTAAATATCGATTAAGTTGATATCAAAGGTTTCTCATAGCAAAGAGGTTCACTTGTCTAATAGCTCAAGTGTTTTGGAATTTCTTTTCAGGTCTTGTACTCACTAGGGTTGGCAGAATAACCTAGAGGTATGCACATTCTGACAGTTTACATCGGGGTCGAGATTCAAACACAGGCTGTCTCGACTTTTTAAGTGATTCTTCACCATTGAGTGATGGGGCTAAAAACGATATATAGCACGATATCTCAAAAAGTTGCAGGTGGATTCCAACGAAACTCGATAGAGAAGTTGGGTGTGTGACAAGGACGAAATTTTTTGATTTTGGTGAAGATCCAGATCCGGATCCAAATCCAACAATTTTTTTAAGTGATTTTTCACCGTTGAGAGATGAGGCTAAAATCGATATATAGCATGATATTTCAAAAAGTTGTGGACGAGTTATGAGAAAACTTGGTGAGCGAGTTGGTTAGGTGACAAGAATAAGCCGATTCGATTTTGGTTGAGGTGTAGATGCAGATTCGGCCGATCAATGGGATGGAAAACGTAACCTGTTCAGCACTCTACCGAGTGCCATTCTAGTGCTCTTGTTCTCATCTTATCATCTTGATCCACGGTTCAGATGTCATACATAATGTATTTTAGTTCTGGTCTCCTCATGCACATTTTAATGAAGTATACATTGATGTCTTTAACAGGTAGTACCCTTGTTCTGAAAGAAATATCTGTGCAAGCTTTTCCATGAGCCTGAGACTGCAGATAGGTAGTATAATATATGATGTTTCAGCAGTTTTATTAACCTCCGCCATCGAAGATGGACGGAGGTTACTGTTTTCACCCCTGCTGGTTGTTTGTTTGTTTGTTTGTGAACAGTATTACGGAAAAACTCCTGACGGATTTCGACGAAACTTGGTGGGGGGATTAGGTATGGTCCAAGGATCATGCCTATTAGATTTTGGACTTGGTCCAAAAAAAAAAAAAAAGAAAATTTTGCAACTTTTTTTCAAAAAAATTTCGATTTTATTTGAAAATATTTGAATTTTTTTTTTTTTGCATTTCTACATGTTTTAAGTGATTTCCAACCCCCCCCCCCCCCCCCCAAAAAAAAAAAATTGTTAGAGAAACAAAAAAGAAATTTTGCAACTTTTTTTCAAAAACATTTCGATTTTTTTTTTGGGCATTTCTACATGCGCGTCGATCTAGTTTAGTTTATTCAATCGTGGTTCAGTAGAGTCTGATCCGTTTTGACCTACAATGAAATGGATATCAGGTTCACTTAAGTGACCCAGCAGTATTGGCGGCGGAGGTTTTGCACTCTACCGAGTGCTCCCCCTCTAGTTGGTTTTCTGAAATTTCCTGGAGGCAGGATACTAAATTTTCCAGGAGTTCTCACGAGAAGATTTATAGTCTTACAGCCCACATTTCCCTTCCATGTTTGAAGCATGCAACTCCCACTTTCATGAAGGTAGTATGAAGCATGCACACAATAGGTTCCTTTGCAGTCTCTGCAGCTGGTTGCTACTCAGGGTGAGATATGTGAGTTTCGTCATTTTGTCAAAGATTCCTGATGGGAGAAACTCAAGCTTGTTACTGCTCAGAGATTCGCTAAGTGATCACAATAAATCCTACCTTTTGCTAAAAATAAAAAACACTATTCTATTTGACATCTTTCAATGGCTAAAAGGCAACAGTCCTTATGAGGCAATCTTATGTTCATAGAGAAAGCCACAAAATCGTGCCTTCGATCGCCTCTCCTGTTGCAGCAAAGTTTGTCGGTATAATATCACAAATATAGCTAAGTGAATGTCACACGTATATATTGTTCACCTGTTGTATAATCATATTGTATTGTATTATATATGGTAATCTATATGTATGATGATGGTGCGGATAGGTGCTCAAAACATTTAGCTCTCCAAGCAAAATAATTATATTAATTTTTGTCATGCAAGCATGGCCATCATGGTTTTGATCCCATTACCCCTAATATGCTCAGTCTCATGACCCCCAACAGCCAACATGCCCTGTCCTTCCTTTACATATATCTATTCCCAGACTTCTTTTCCTTATCTACCGATTGCTCCTACACTTCCCGAACCTACTCTCACCTCCATTAATTTATTCACCTGCCGTCTGCACATATGCGAGAGAACATTTGGCCTTCGAAACTGCTGCATTGATTTTTCATTCAACAGGACATTTATAAGACTATGTAGAACCTATTTTGAAATGTTCATTGCAATCATCCTTGTGTTGCCATGATTGGAAATTTGTCGCTAAATTCTAAGAATGTGATGATAATTCACATCCATGGTATCATTGTCTTTATATCTTCCATAATAATGTGGTAGTTCCCAAAAATAGAACTTTATAAGTATCAGTTACATCTACTAAACTAAGTTTTGTACACGTTTATTGAAACAAAGATCTAGGTTTATGGAAGAGTGAGGGGCAGAGGGTAAAAAGGCAATGTAGTGACAGTGTGGCACAGTCGGGCCAAAGTATGAGGACACAATAACCAAGGGAAGGAACAAAAAGAAAAAGAAAAAAGGAGGGACAGTGGAGGAGAAAAGACAGTAACCTGCAATTAAGAGAGTTGGATGAAGTAGGATTAATGGGGGAGAGAAAAGATTGTAGATGGAGATGGGAGATGAAATCGCATTGCATCCTTGAAGCCCTGTAGGTAAGAAAACGATTGAACGGTCTCCGGAAAGCAGGTCCACAGGAGAAAAGAGGAACAAAAGAGTGGAAGTGTGTGAAAATCCTGGATTGAGGGAGTGTAACCAGGAGGAGATACTTGAATAATGGATGCATCATGAAGGAGTTGGGAAGGGTTGGAGGGATAATAGAGCAGATTGAGCGAGACCGGAGGACAGGCGGAAGAAAAACAGAGGCCACTGACTTGTCTACGATATGAGAGCAACAAGACATCAGGGGAGATGTATTCAAGTTGAGAGCTTTATAATTCACAAAATCCAGAGGAGACAAACGTGATGCTGGGGCACCAGCCCATATGGGAGAGCAATACTTCATTGAGCTATGTAGGCCTTGCTGGCTGTGAATTGCTCACTTTTTGTTGTTTGTTTTTAATGGCTTGGAAAGATGGAGGATGCCCAGTCTGCAGTAGGATTTGGAGATCATCTTTGTAAATTGATCAGCATCAGAGGTTCTGGCTGATAGTGAGGCCCTGTGATTCAAGAGACCACACCTCTTTCCAAGATTTCCAATTGAAATACATTTTCCATTTGGCAGACGAGCGTCTAATCAGTTCCAGATCAAGAGAGAGTGATGCAGCTGCTGGTAACATTTTGAATATGAGAGTGAAGGTGGTCAGAAAGTCAGCTATGAAGGTGGCCTTGTCTGCCACAGGCAGCGAACTTGGCTAGCTAAGCAAGATGCAAGACGATGTCAAATGCCCGATGTTTGTCAAGGGAGATGTTCCTGTACTCTTATTTGAGACTTAGGGCCTCCAACCATTGCTTGGAGAGAAGCATCTGCATGCCCAGAGTTGAGTGATGGACAGAATCAAAAATGATCGTCAGAGATTGGCTGTTTAGCAGAAATCATGGAGTCCATTACTTTGCTTATAATTGGAAATTAGCTTACTGATCTGCTCTTGAAATGATGTTGTTGATTTGTTGAAATTATATTGGTATCCTCATAGGCACGCAGGAGGCAGCCAAAGGAAATGGAAAGGCTGAATAGAGCAGAGAAGCAAGAGCAGCAGAATAGGAATTGAAAACACGGGGACTGATGCCATCTTGGCCTGTCATCAATGCAGGACGAAGGCTGGACAGAAATTGCTCCACCTTCCCATTTGAAAATGACTTTCCTGACTTTGCCTCTCCACAGCATAGGTTTTTGGAAAGCTGCACATCCAGAGACCACTTTGTGCTAATGTGTATCTTGTGGTTCCTGAAGAAACATTAACAACCATACATCCATGCTGGTCATTCGTGAGATCTTTATTAGATCACCGCCGAACATGTGGAAAACATAACCTGAGGGACTTAGCATCACTTTTGGAGAGTTTGGGCTTTCTTTCTGGACTTTTTTTTTGTATTCAATGTTGAGGCTCATATAAGAGCCAACACACAGAACGTATAACAAAGGGAGCAGGAGACAAGAGGGATGAGAGAGGGAAGCACAAAACAGGAGGAAACAGACATTCAGAGATCTGTAGAAGGGAGAGGAATGGGGGCAGGGTACACAGGTTAAACAAGATGGACACTACAGGGACTTTCAGGAAGGAAAACAGGGAATTTTAAGGTGGGTTTGGGTTGGATTAACGGGGGTAGAAAAGATCATGGTTTTGGATGGGGAAAGATAAGAGATGGTGGTGAACAGCTGTTTTGAAGATGGGATTGAAGAGAGTGTGGGAGTTTGTTCCAAAGGTGGGAAAAAAGAGGAATGAAAGAGTGAAGGTGGGCAGTGATCTTTGATTTTGGTAGTTTCACTAGAAGGGGTTGCTGGCAGACCTTCAGCACCCTGTGGAAATATGGGGAGTGGGGGGGCGGGCAGAAAGTAGACGGTGGAAGACAGAAAGACCACCAACCTGCCTGCGGTGAGACAGTGAGAGACTCAAAGACTCAGCTTCGTCACAGGAGATATCAATGATCTTAAATCCCTTGGTTTCCACAGCGGAAGCTAAGAGAGTTGAGGCAGGAGCACCAGCACAAGGGGAAGGGCAGTACTCCATTATGCTGCGGATGAAAGCTTTGTACGTGGTCATGAGCTCAGGTGTGCCAAGGAAGGACTTTGCATGACGGAGGATGCCCAGTCAGTGATTGGCTTTTGAGGCCAGCTTCGAAATGTGGCTTTCCCAGGAAAGATCATGGCAGAAAGTGAGACCCAAAATCTTGAATGAAAGGACTTCTTCAAAGGGATTGTTGAGAAGGTAGATGGAGGGGTTTCCAGAAGGCCCTTTCAGAGAGACATAGTGAGAGTGGGAGATTTGTCAGGATTGAAAGACATGTTCCACGTGTTGGACCAGTTTGTGATTTTACCCAGATTGGCAGTGACGAAGAAGCTGCTGCCTGCCCGTGTCTGGATGACAGATGGTACAGCAGAGGGTGGAGTCATCAGCAAAGAGATAAAGAAGATTTTCCAGAGAGTCAGACAGATCATTGATGAAAACCAGAAAAAGCACAGGACCCAGAACACTGCCTTGAGGAACTCCAGCTAGGACAGGAAGATCGGATGAGAAAATGACAATAAGGGCAACATGTTGACTGCGACAGGAGAGGAAGTCTGCGAGCCATGAGTGGAGATTGCCTTGGATGCCATAGGAAGAGAGAGTTTGGTGAGTAGGGCAGGGTACCAGACTATATCGAAAGCTCGTAATATGTCTCGGGAGACGGCTCTGATCTCATGTCTGGCATTGAAGACCTCCATCCATTGTTGGGAAAGCAGAAGTAGCATGTCCAGGGTTGAGTGACCTGGTCCAAATCCAAATTAATGATTGGAAATCAAGCTATTGGAGAAAAGGAAGGATTTAATGTCAGAAGTGATGATGGATTCAATAACCTTGCTGATGATTGGGAGGAGGCTGATCGGTCTGTAGTTGCAGGGATCTGGTTTTTACACCTTTTTTATGCAGAGTGGTAATGTTTGCCAATTTCCAAGCAGATGGCAGATGACCTTGAGTCAATGAGAGTACCAGTTTTGTGTATCCTCCTCAGAGTCTTGTGTACAGCTGTAACTGAAACATGAAGTCAGGCTGCAATCTGCCGCATGTCGTCGCCATCACCAGCTAAGACTTTGATTTACGTCCACTAGTCACATGATTTTATTCCCAGGAGCCATAGTGTTCAACCCACTACAATGATTTCAGCACTTATATGATATACAACTACAAACTGTAGTCCTTCAACTAGTGCAGTACTTTATAATTGTATCAATACATCAATACATGACTGTGCTATGGAGCATTTCATTTTTAGCTCACCTGGAATGTAGTTCCAGGGAGCTTATAGGATGGCGTATCGCCCGTCCGTCAGTCCATCCATAAACACATGCAACTTCTTCCCTGAAACTACGCACACGATTTTGATGAAACTTGACCACAAACTTCAACACCCAGTATGTACCAAAGCTTATTCATGGCCTTAAAAAAAATATTTTTTTTAATCGGGCCTGAAGGAGGTCTACGGGGAGTTGCCCCCCCCGCTCCCCCCCCACAAAAAGTATTTAATTCTTCTCAGAAACTACACACACAATTTCGATGAAACTGACCACAACCTTCATCACCTGTGATGTACCAAAGTTTGTTCACGACATTAAAAATAAATAAATAAATAAAAATGGTGTCTAAGAGGTGTCGAGGGGGGGGCAGAGGGGGTGCCCCCCAAAATATGTATTTGCTTTCTTCTCCAAAGCCACACACACAATTTCGATTAAACTTGACCACAAGCTTCAACACCCGTGATGTACTAAATGATGTTCACACCATAAAAAATAAAAAATAAAATAAAGGTCGAAGGGTGTTTACAGGGGGTTGCTCCCCCAAAATAGGTATATGCTTTCTTCTCCAAAACTACATACAATTTTTATGAAACTTGACCACAACCTTCATCACCCATGATGTACCAAAGTTTGTTCATGGCATTAAAAAAAAAAATCTCTTGGTATTTACTTTCTTCACTGTTACATATTTTGTGGGTCATCCACACCGACCAGTGGTTCCCTGGTTACCTTATCAAGCCGCTATTGTGTGAGCGCCACAGGGTATTGCCCATATCTTTACACATGAGATGTGATTCTATCACATGTTGTTTGTATTTTATCCACAGCTTTTCTTGTTTCCATAATTATTTCCAATAATGTACTGCGATTTGAAGAACCCAGAAGTGTCTCACAAGTCAGCAAGCTTTCATGGTGAGTGACGTGTGCTTCCCTGTCCAGCTGGTATTACCCAGGAGCCAAACTAATTCTTTCACTGCTGTAATGGGCATGTCAATTGCAAAGGTCACTAATTGAAAGACATGCTGACTTACATGGTGCCCCTTATCAATTACAGCATTGGAGCTACAACTACAGCCTAATTAAAGGCAAAATAATCACATATCAGAGGTGACTGTTATTAATGTACTTTGGGAAAACCATGGCCCTACCCTGAGGTGCACTTCACCCTCTTGTGGTGCGCATGGTGCCGGTTCCCTCCCCCGCCACCCCTTCAGATCCACCTACGATTGGAGTGGTTTCCACTTCAATGCAAACCACATGCTGCATGAAACATCTGATTGTTTGATTTTACCTGCGCTTTCTCTCATAATGATTTGGCAATTGAATATTTCATCATTTGGTCAGCAGACTCGGGGAATTATTCATGTTTTACTCTGGAACATACCATATGAGTAGTTGCTATAGCTAGGACATGATAGGACCTTCATATCATGATACCACATATCAATATACCAAAGTATGCTTTTTTCTAGGATATTGAATGACAAACAAAACAACAAAGAGGCTATCATATTTTTCTCCTCCAATACCCTTTTCCCACTTCCATTCACAAGGAATGCAATTCAGACTGCATATCTAGCATGCAAACAAAAGTTTATTTCAGACTCTGCAGCTGGTTTTCACCCAGGCCAAGGTATGTAAGCTTGGTCAGGTGGTCAAATACTCCTGGTGGGAGAGACTTGAGCTTATTGGTGGTCAGGGCTTGATGAAGTGCATCTCTTGCAAGAAGCACCATCTTCTGTGAAAAGCCTAATTTCCTGCCATATCAGCATTTGCTAATTTTTAAACACACACACACACACCTACACACGCACCACACGTGTTTGGGTGTTTCTATGCTATTACAGCCGAACCATAGCACTAAGAGGCCCAAAATGTGAGTGGAGGAACTTCAGAATCTGAGCAATTTGACGCTACACCACACCCCATAAAATCCCCACCCACCCTTAAGGAAATTGGCTGTTAGTATTGTGTGTGCATCTGAAAATCAGAGAAAAAAATAGCTGGGCTATTCTCCACCAAACTTTGCAAACATGATTGAGTTACCCAGGGTCAGGTGGGTCAACCCAGGATCGAGTCAAAGGAGGAACACAGGGTGACGTACAAGAGTGGAGAAAGTGCACACAGGTGGATTACATCTTAAGCAGGAGATGCAACCTGAAAGAGATTAGAGACTGTAAGGTGGTGGCAGGGGAGAGTGCAGCTCGACAACATCGATTGGTGGTCTGTAGGATGATTTTGGAGGTGAGGTTGAGGAAGAGAGTGAGGGCTGAACCAAGGACCGATGGTGGAAGCTGAAGGAGGAAGACTGTTGCGTGGAATTAGGGAGAGGTGAGACAGGTGTTGGATGGTGGTAAAGATGGGTGGGATGATTGGGCAACACAGCAAAAGTGGTGAGGGAGATAGCTAGGAAGGTACTTGGTGGTGACATCTGGACAGAGGAAGGAGATAAGCAGACTTGGTGGTGGAACGAGGAAGTACAGGAAAGTATAAGGAAGAAGGGTTGGGCAAAAAGAAGTGGGATAGTCAGAGAGATGAAGAAAGTAGGCAGGAGTACAAGGAGTGGCGGCGAAAGGCAAAGAGAGAGGTGGCAAAGCTAAGAAAAGCATATGATGAGCTGTATGAGAAGTTGGATACAAAGAAGGGGAAAAGGATTTATACCGATTGGCAAGACAGAGGGACTGAGCTGGGAAGGATGTGCTGCAGGTTAGGGTGATAAAGGACGGAAATGGGAATGTGCTGACGAGCGAGAAGAGTGTGTTGAGAAGGTGGATGGAGTACTTTGAGGAGCTGATGAATGAAGAAAATGAGAGGAGAAGGTTGGAAGAGGTGGAGATAGTGAATCAGGAAGTGGGTGGATCAGCAAGGATGAAGTGAGGACTGCTATGAAGAGGATGAAAAGTGGAAAGGCGGTTGGCCCAGATGACATACAGTGGAGGCATGGAAGTGCTTAGGAGAGATGGCAGTGGGGTTGTTAACCAGATTGTTTAATAAAATCTTGGAAAGTGAGAGGATGCCGGAGGAGTGGAGATCAAGTGTACGGTTTCCGATTTCCAAGAACAAGGGTGATGTGCAGAGCTGTGAAATTACAGAGGGATAAAGTTGTTAAGCCACACCATGAAGTGTGGAAAAGAGTAGTGGAAGCTAGGTTGAGAAGAGAGGTGACGATTGTGAGCAGCAATATGGGTTTATGCCAGGAAAGAGCACACTGATGCGATGTTTGCTTTGAGAATGTTGTGATGGAGAGATAGGGAAGGCCAGAAGGAGTTACATTGTGTGTTTGTGATTTAGAGAAAGCTTATGATAGGGTGCCAAGAGAGGAGTTGTGGCATTGTATGAGGAAGTCCGGAGTGGTGGAGAAGTATTGAGGATTGTGCAGGATATGTATGAGGACAGTGTGACAGCGTGAGGTGTGCGGTAGGAATGACGGACCGGTTTAAGGTAAAAGTGGGATTGCACCAAGGATCCGACTCTGAGCCCTTTCCTGTTGCAATGGTGATGGACAGGTTGAGGACGAGATCAGACTTGATCTCCATGGACTATGATATTTCGGGATGACATCATGATCTGTAGGGAGAGTAGGGAGCAGGCTGAGGGGAGCCTTGAGAGGTGGAGGTATGTACTGGAGAGAAGGGGAAGATAGTCAGTAGGAGTAAGACGGAGTACGTGTGCGTAAATGAGAGGGAGGGGGTGGTAGGTGCGGTTGCAAGGAGTTGAGGTGGGGAAGGTGAGATGGGTTTAAATACTTGGGATCAACTGTCCAAAGTAACGGAGAGTGTGGAGAGAGAAGTGAAAAAGAGAGTGCAGGCAGGATGGAGTGGGTGGAGAGAGTTGCAGGAGTGATTTGTGACAGAAGGGTAGCTGCAAAAGTTAAGGGGAAAGTATATAAGATGGTAGTGAGACCAGCTATGTTGTATGGTTTGGAGGCGGTGGCGCTGACAAAAAGACAGGAAGCGGAGCTGGAGGGTGGCAGAGTTAAAGATGCTGCGATTCTCTTGGGAGTGACAAGGAGATGGACAGGATAAGGAATGAGTATATTAGAGGGACTGCGCAGGTAGGACGGTTTGGAACAAAAGTGAGAGAGGCGAGATTGAGATGGTTTGGACATGTGCACAGGAGGTAAGCGGAGTATATCGGGAGAAGGAGCTGAAGATGGAGCCGCCAGGCAGGAGGAGAAGAGGAAGGCCAAAGAAGAGGTTCATGGATGCGGTGAGGGCGGACATGCGGGTGGTTGGAGTGTCAATGGAAGGTGTGGAGGATAGAGCGAAATGGAGACGGTTGATCCGCTGTGGCGACCCAAACGGGAGCAGCCGAAAGAAGAAGAAAGAAGAAGAAGAGAGAGGAGAGTGGGTCAACCCCCCCCCCCCGACCCACCCCCACCACAAGGCGCTGCATATGAAAAAAATATTGAGGGTTCTGGCACATGTGGCATCAAAACGTGAGATCTTATAAATAATCTTGTTGTGGTTTTTTGTGCTTTTGTTCGTTACTTTTTCATGGCCGAACCACCGCCGGAAAAAGCTCACCCAGCCAAGCAGCGCCGGGAACCCCCTATTTTTTCTCACCTCTACCTCTATTCCACATGTCCTCTCATTTATTTGGGTGTCTGGATCCAGTAGTGTAAAGGAGCCAAGTCATTGTTTTGCATCCAAGGGTGGGATTGTTCACATAGGGGACAAGTGGGAATGTTAATACAAGTGGTAAGTACTTGCTTGTAAATACTTGTTTACCTGCCATTCACAATACAAGCTTGAAACTATCTTGACTTGTCCTTTCCTGCTTTGATTGCGACATAACATGCCTGTGGACCATTGACCCAGAGTTTATCAGCCTCTGATAGGCAATAGGGCGCGGCTCGTAATGCTGGTTCACTCGACCAATTAACAACTGCTACACAGCCACCGGCACGGTTCCCTATCTGCTTCAGTCATCTCACAGGTATGGTAAACTGACCCTGGGCATGAAGATGCAGCCAGAGGTGAGTGTTGCAGACGACGTTCGGGGTCTTTTATGGACACCTCAGACTCTTCAAGTTATTTCAGAGCAGCAGAGTCCCCATCAATATTTTAGGAAGTGGTGTGTGTGTGTGTGTGGTGTGTGTGGCCTTTTCTTTGATTTCTGTACAACTTCATACCCCTGGGCCAATCTCACACAAATATTTGCATAGAACCGGAGGTACCTAGGGTAAGGTTATTGGCCCAACACCTCCTCCCCTCTCCTAAAAGACAATTCTCTGTACGTATGTGTAAGTATGTATGGATGGATGTATGGATGGATGTATGTATTGTACATCTGGAAATAATAGAAAAAATAATGGCTCGGCAATCTCCACTAAACATGCATATACGTATATACAGTCAAAACCTTTTAATGACCACCTCAACAGAATGGCGCACTGACTTTAGCGGCCACAAAAAATTCCCCTGCACACAAAACTTAAGAAAAGTAACCTTTACACAACGGCCACCTGTCTCACGTGACCACCAACAACTTAATTTATTATTTATTTATTAATTCATTTATTTATTTCCCCAGCAACCTTGATCTGTGCACAATGGTCATTGTTTCAAGCAAAAATTCCAAATCACTCTCTTGACCACTCATATTCCATAGCTTCCTGGAATGCTCAGATGAAAAATGTTTCCTGCACAAAAAAAAAGGAAACACTTCCTTGCTGAATGAATGCTTGTCAAAAATAAAATTGATGGCATAAAGATCAGGTATGGACGTCGATGGGTAGGGGACGGGTGAGGGGGGTGGGAGCATGACCACCTACTTTTTTGACTGGAGTGGGGAGGACAACATATCAATTTGGTGGTGGAAGTAATTATGTATAAATCAATATGAACTTTCCCCAAATAAGTTATCACTTAAATCAATACTGCGCTGTTGGGCAGTATTTAATAAAAGAGACCGGTATCGACTTGTGCGTGTCATGGTGGATTTCATTAGTTGGAGTAAGCACGTGCTGCATGGTGCGTATACGCTGAGAATGTATCACTTGTCAGTGAGTACGGATACGGAGAGGAATAGACATTCTGCTGCAGTGCTGTGTTGCTTCACATTCTCTTCGAAGGAGCCTCTTTGCTTGCCCATAGTGGAATTTTCAGGTAAGAAGAGTTTATTCAATCATTGGTGCATTGGAGATGAATGTGCAATTAGAGTGCCAAGGGTCATCAAATGGCGGACCGCGGTCCACATCCATACCACAGGCATCATCAGATCAGTCCAGGCTCCAGACCGAGAGCTAATCTGAATCCTCCATGAAAAGGCCACTAGTGTTTATCCTTTAACACCAACTTGGTGTGAAGGGATAAATTCCTGAAGGGATTAATGTAGGAAGTGATTAACGATAAGATTTAAATCTATTTAACAAGGAAATCCAACCCAGGAGGAGGCCATTCAGCCCATCATGCATTTGCTAGACCAACAACAAGGGTGTGATCTGTTAGCAAGCAGCTTTATATCGCTTTCCAAGTGGCTCACTTGATTAAAAATGCTTTCACAAGAACTCCAACACAACGGAGTGCTCAATAGCACTTAACAACATGGTGGTCTCCATGAAAACAGTGTTATTGTGGTACTCAAACAAATTCTCTCCAGGCCATCCTTTTCAGTTTTACTTGATCCTCTTGTGACGACCTTTTTTGTTAGAGCTTCATGAAATGAGTTTCCATGGCCGAGAAGCCGTACACAAGCCTAAGATCAGCATGTGCAATGCCAAGCATTCTCTGGAGTGATGAATCACGCTTCATCATCTGCCAGTCCGACGAACGAATCTGGGTTTGGCGGATACCAGGAGAATGCTACCTGTCCGAATGCATGCATCGTGCCCAACTCTAAAGTTTGTGGAGGAAGAATAATGGTCTGGGACTCTTTCATTGTTTGGGCTTGGCCCCTTAGAGGGAAATCTTAACACTACAAGATACAATGACATTCTAGAGTGATTCCAACTTTGTGGCAACAGTTTGGGGAAGGCCCTTTCCTGTTTCAGCATGACAATGCCCCCAATTCAGAAAGCAAGGTCCATACAGAAATGGTTTGTCGAGATTGGTGTGGAAGAACTTGACTGGCCTGCAAAGAGTCCTGATCTCAACCCCATCCAACACCTTTGGGATGAATTGGACCACTGACTGCGAGCCAGACCTAATTGTACAACATCAGTGCCCGATCTCACTGATGCTGTTGTGGCTGAATGGAAGCAAATCCCTGCAGCAATGTTCCAACTTCGAGTGGAAAGCCTTCCCAGAAGAAGTGGAGGCTGTTATAGCAGCAAAGGGGGAGGGGACCAACTCCAAATTAATACCCATGATTTTGGAAAGAGATGTTGGACGAGTAGGTGTCCACATACTTTTGGCCATGTAGTGCATGTATTTTTATATATATATATATATATATATATATATATATTATATATATATATATATATATATGTATATCTATGTATATATATAATATAAAATATATATATATAATTTTTATATATATATATATATATATCTTAGATGCACCTTTGACTGTTATGAATGTCTGATGTAGGTACTTCTGGAGTGCGTCTGATGTATAAACGACGAATGTGTCATCATTGGTTAGATTTTTTCGGTATGCCGTCCTGATGAGGGCCAATAAGCCTGAAATCCGGAAAGGTGGCTCTGTTTGATGTTTAACTAATGTTGACCACATAATCTTTGTCTGTTTGACTGAGTCACCGGACCGAAGCCTCTGGGTTGGAGGTGACACTTTGGTGTAGGAGTATGTCCAATGGAGATCAGGGGAGTGCTCGTCTTGATCATACACATTACAATGGGAGCATGCACTTCACAGCGCGTCACTGCGACTACTGACTACTTTCTGCCGGTACTGCGAGGGCTTCCATCTGGCCATCTCCCAGATGGATACCTGACCCATTCTCATCTCTTAGGGATGGGACATTCCAGGTACCCACCCAAAGGTACTGCCTCAGGTTAACCCGAGGAGACCGCCATCTGGTGGATGACACCTCAGCACCACCCCGACACACACTAATGTGTTTTGTGGAGTGACGCGTTTTGTGGTGGCCGGAGTGCATATCCTGCCACCAACCTCCTAGGGAAGGTAATCAACTGCAGGAGGATGTCCGCAGACGCAGTTGGCAGCAGATATGGATGGCCTTTGGCTTACAAGGAGCTCCTTTACCCCTCGTAGGTTTTGCATTTAATCCTGCTGGGTGTCAATATCCATACACACTCCACACCATGGGGAGGTTCCCCTTTAAGCTGCTTGTGGTGTCTACAAAGCACTGGCTTGTTCACATTTTCATATGCCAAGGTGTCTTTTGTGATCGCATGCCAGCTCCCATTCCAAATTTCAAATTCCTGCCTTCCCCTCATCCAATCTGCACAGGTTGACTTCTCACCTAGCAATGTTCACAACGTGTTGTGAGCACTGTGAGATTGTGAAAAGAATGGACATTCATTAACCTTGATTAATGACAAGTTCACCTTTTTGTCTCACAACAAAAAAAATTGAGGCTGAGTCCCCAAAATTACCATAAACATTTGTCAGAGTTATTACTGATAAGGTTTTTTTTTCTTTAACTTTATTGTTATATTAAAGTTGAAGTAATTGAATGTGCCACTTATAACTGACAAACAGTGATGAGGCCATTCACCAACCTGTTCAGTACAGCCTTCCTTTCCCTTATCATGCTCTTTAACCCTTTGTTGCACAAACAAACTTTGACCAAGGCCACAAAGGTAGTGTTAACTTCAGGCTAGATGTGAAACCTGCACAAAATAGTTTCCTTTAGCTTCTGCAGCTGGTTTTGACTCAGTGTTAGATAAGTGAGCTTAGTCAAGCTATCAAACACTCCTGGTGGGAGAGACCTGAGATTGTTATCAGTGAAGACTTAATTAAGTGCATCACATGCACTGAATCCTGTATTCTGTCAAAATCTATATTATAAAAGGAGTTGTGTCTGTCTGTTTGGCATGCTATAACTTGAGAACAGATAAACTGATTTCAATGAAACCAATGATGGTGGATTCAGGGAACTCTCAGGAAGGTTTAGATGCAAAAAAAATTAAAAAAATAATGAAGGACGGTTTGTGTATGGGTACGTGGGCACACACAGCGAAACTGTAAACGCCAACTTGCGACATTGGTTATCCCCGCACGGAGAGCAGGATCTCCCAGGAATCCTTTTTTGTTCTTGCCCCATAGATGAGCCATCACAGCAAAGATAGGTATTCCCATCAGTAAAGTGATGTGTCTCATGTGCTAGTAAATGATAAAAAGGGTAAATAATAGGCACTAAACTGTATAACTTATCTGTTGACATTTGTCCATTCTTTCATTAATCACAGAATAAAACAGGGCTCCAGAAGTGGATCTAATGAGGGCACAGTGGTGGCCTTTTCGTGAGGACATGAGACAGGTTACCAGAGAACTGGTTCAAATCCAGCTGAAGGTATTAACGATTTGGATTCTAATCTTCAGGATGTATGCTTGTCAAGAAGAATTGCGATGTCAGAAAAACAACCAGCTGGCTCATTAATGACCTTTAAGATGGGATAATCTGCCTGCTCTACCTTGTTTGGTCTTCCTTTTCCATTTCCAACATACTTCTTCGATTCCTTGGGACTTTAGACATGAGGTTATCTCAGAAGCTATTATCAGATAAGATTTCCACTTCTGAGTTTGGCTGACTCTCCAGATTCTTATAATAAGGGTTGGTTGAAAATTTGATGACAAAAGCTCCAGGGGTAAAAAGGTTATGGCCTGGACAGATGGACACACACACACACACACACACACACACACACACACACACATCCCTAAAAAGGGAATTCCCCAACAATTTATTTTTAACCAATTTGCAAAAATGCCAAATTTTAAAAGCCCTGGAATTGATGGAATTCCAAACTTCTGGCTAATGCAACGAGATGCTCTCCATTATCACTGCACTCAAGCAGTCAACAAATTTATCCAAGAGGAAAAGGTAATGGATGAGTGGCTTATAGAAAGTAACACATTCCTCATCCCAAAATCTGAAGAAACTCAACTACCTCACAAATATCGACCAATAACAGGTCTACCAACAACACACAAACTTTTAATGGGAATTATCACAGAAATTATATTCCACCAGAAATTAACAAAACAAGGAGGCCTCGAGGCAGAACAGAAGGAACATAAGATGGGATTCTACAGATAAGAGAGGTGTCCCAAATTCATGGATAAAATGCATGCAGGTATACAAGATCAACTTCCAAATAATCAAATTGACTGAAAAAAGCAATGGAGCTTTGGAATATCACATTGAAATTACTGCACTCGGAAGGAAAGATCTAAATACCAAGAGTGAAGATACGTTGAGGGATCTTCCAGGATTACAGCCTATTTTGCCTGGCACTGGACTCAATGAGCAACCTCATTAATTTAGCAAAGACACAGATACACCCTAATCCAATAAAGGAATGCCCAAAGAGACAGGGAAGGTGACATCTTCTGTAAATGGATGATCTAAAACTCTTTGCACCAAATGACGAAACATTGGCGGAACAATGAAAATTTTTGAAACAGTACTCTGAGTGCATTCAAATGGAATTTGGTCTGCATAAGTGTTCCAAGTGCACAGTCGTACAAGATCAACCAACAAAAATGGACAACATAAAAATCAACCTAAACAATGAAGCATCATACAAGTAAGTATCTTGGAGGAGAAGAGGGCCACCAATTATGTCACAAACAAATGCGCAAAACATTTACCAAAGAATAACTCCGTAGAACGAAGCTGAACCTGAAAACATTCCTCGCCCAAAGGAACAAAATTAAAGCCAAAAAGCAACTCGCAGTACCAGTATTCTAGTACAGCTGCGGAATAACAAACTGGCCACAAGCAGAAATCAATAAATTATATATCAAAACAAGGAAACTCCTCACTATCCATAAAATGTTCCACAAAAGCGAGGAGACAGCGGCCTGATGGAGCTCAACCAAGTGCACAGAGTGAAAACTGCAGAATGGGCTGTGTACATTAAAAGTTCAACAGATGAC
This sequence comes from Eptatretus atami, assembly GCA_035128595.1. Lineage (NCBI taxonomy): Eukaryota > Metazoa > Chordata > Myxini > Myxiniformes > Myxinidae > Eptatretus > Eptatretus atami. The sequence continues at coordinate 55,164,961 of CM068963.1, forward strand.
CGAATCAAATTTGTATGCAAACATGATCAAGCGAGCAAGCCAGAAAAGGTATCCCGAACCCACCTTGCAAAAATTTTCCAAACACATATGCGAGTACAATATGGCATACATGAAACCGAAGCAGAAACAAATACAGCCCCAACGATTGCAAAACAAAGATGAAAAAATATATATAACGAAATACCAACAGATATACATCAACAACTGGGAGAACAGGGATATATTAAAAAAAAAACAGAAGAAAAAAAACCAGTTGGACCGATTGGGAACAGACAAAGAAGGCTCATTGGAATGGCTAAGAAGATGTCAGCTCAACTGGGATGGAGAACAAATCATAATAAATGCCTAAGACCAAGGACACTATACCAATGGTTTAAGAGTATGGCAGGACTAAGTCAATCGGACAGGTGTAGGATTTGCAAGGTAGAAAGAGAAAGCATGAGCCACCTCTTATCAGGATGTAAAAAAAAAAAAATCTCATGTCAGGACAGCTGTACACACAAAAGCGCAACAAAGTATGTGGAGTAATGCACTGGCACATCCACCAGTATCCCAGTTTCAGAAAACTCATGGAAACATGAACCAAAAGCAATCACTGAAATCAAGGATGTAACTAACGCTCACGTATGACCTGATTATCCCATTAAGTGTGAACAATGAACAGAAAAAAAAAAGCATTGCAACCGGATATTGTACTGAGGTACAAAAAATAAAAGAAGAACAACCTTAATGAGTACTGGAAATGATAAATAATAACCCTACAGAAATTTTGAAAAACATCCCTGGGAATATTACTACAAACGAACTGCAGTTGGATGCCGTCCGGTGCTCAGTGATGATCCTGAAAAGAGCCCTCGGAACAAAACTTTGAGAACAAGAAAACTTCACGGCTTGATCCATGAATCATGAACCTGTACTGAAACCGACTTGATACTTCGAGACCTGAGAGGACTCCGTTCCACATTCTGAAACTCGCATAAGGACATAATCAACAGCACACTTACAAAACCCATTCTCCCACTGTGCGGCAAACAGGATAAAAATCAGTGTTTTACTTTTTTTTTAAGGAAGAAAATAACTAAGAAAGAAAATGGCTAATTACCCCACAATGCTAAGTGAAAAGCAGGATTGAGCAATTGGTTCATGTCCGTCTCTCCGTCCGTCCGTCCGTCCATATGTCTTATTCGTTTATGATCGTGGAACAACTTATTTGAATTGAATGTTATATTTTTGGGAGGGATCAGAACATGAAAAGGAAGAGAAGACTTTCGTTTTACCATACCTTGGCTCAGAATTCATCTTGACACCACATATGCATGGAGGGGGTGGGGGGGGGGAGTGAGATAAATAATATTTTTACTGTGTTTGCCTGCTTAGCAGTCAAACAAAATTAAAAATCATTCAAAACAGGAAATGTACTGTTTTTAAGGATGTTATGATGAACACAAGCAACAGGCACAAATAACTAATGTAACATGTCCAAAAGGGTGATGTAATAGACACTGTGTAAAATGGTGGTAAAGCCGGAATTAATTTATGTCCACGACTTTTCACAATCTTTATTTTATTTAAATTGGATGATGTATTTGAAGATTGTAGAAAATCTCGAGTCATAATACTTACAAGAACCTCCAGTTTTGCTGTACTTCAAATTAAATTAAGGTTCAATGGGGGTTGTGTACATGGGTGGTGTGAAGCGGTGGTACTGCTTCCAGACTACTTCAACAGCACTAAATTTTCGGATTTTTTTTTAATAACAATTGTTAAAATCATTGTTTTCATAAAATTCAAGTTTTTTAACAATCGTTAAAATCATTGTTTTAATAAAATTTAAGTAACACTGCACAGGGTATCGTGTTCTATTAACTCTCTCGTTAGATGTTAGAATCAGTAACATATTTACATCCTGGGATTATTTGATAAATGTCAGTATGAATCTTCAAAACCAAGAAAAACTTCAACGAGAACACCTACAAATACATATTCACGTGCATCTGCATCAGCATTTTGGTTTGTAAAAGTTTTTGTCTTTCCTGCTTTGTGGCATTCTTGCTAAAAAAATTTTTTTTTTTTTAATACAATGATTGTGTAAGGATCCAAACAAGACAACAATCAACTCCCCCACCCACTACTCTCTAATCTCTTCTTTCCCGCTTTCAATTTAATCCTTCTCCACTCGTTATTCTTCTTTAGGTCCACCAACATGCTCTCCCCACTCCATTTAAATAATGTGAACGCCAGACTGTGTGAAGCATGAACATGAATGTTTATTTCAGCCTCTGCAGCTGGTTGCCACCCAGGCTGAGATATGTGAGCTTAGTTAAGCTGTCAAACACTCTTGGTGGGAGAGACTTGAGTTTGTTGCTGGTCAGGACTTCAAAAATTGGTGATGCCAAAGAATGCTACTTTGGACATCTTTCGATTTAGATAAAACAACTTTGTCATGAACAAATGTGCAATTCCCCTCACACTTAAGACTCAAGTCAGCTATCCTATCTGCTTAATAGCATTCATTCACTTCGGGGTGGCACAGTCCCTATTATCCCTTTTGAAAATTTGTCCATTGTGTACCATATCCTGGAAAATTCTAAATTCCTACCTTAATTTACATTTACACAGGCCGTGGCATTCGCAATATAAGCCCATCCAATGAAATGAGACACCCAGGTGCTCATCGTTAAGAAGAAGAAGAAAAAGAAGAAGAAGAAAAATAATAATAATAAGAAGAAGCCTTGATAAATTATACAACATGATATAAAGATATCATGAGGGATCCTCATTCATATCATCAAGAACAGTCAAAATTTTTTTTTTTTAAGCAAGAGGAACAGCCTATAATAAAGTGGCATTTAAAGAAAACGACTACCTGAATGTTTGGCTGCAGGGTCATTGATGATCATCTCATATGCCCCAGTATGGTTAGGTTTAAGGTGAGTGGGGTGAGAAGTTGGAAGGGGAGGGAAAATCCCCGACAACAACTTGTCGTAAAGGGTGAGAATTTTCACTATTTCGGTCACAACTGTTGCTGTTCGTGTACAGCCTGTGGCTGCTGGTTGCATCATTTTCTGGGGATGCAGCTGTGCTGCTGATGGCCCGTTGCCAGTGGACTGTAGGCTGAAGCCTGTTTTCTTGCTTAAATTTTGAGTTCCGTAGTCTCGGTCTTGGGAGTACGTAGGACCATGCTAAATATGTTGAATATGTGTATCTGAAGAAAAAAACATCTGTTCCTCAATCTGAAAATTGAGTGTTCATGGGAACTGGTCGAAAACATAGCCACGTAGAAAAAAAATGGTTGCTAAGGACCTGTTTTCCCTAGCAGCAGTGACATAACAGTGTTTTTGTTGAATTTGAACCACAACTGCAAGAAAAGGTGAAACCTTTGGTGGACAGGTTGGGTGTTTGATGAGGATGAATCGATTCAATTTCGGTGAAGATTCGAATCCCGATCCAGATCCGAGATTTATTTAATTATTAAGTGATTCTTCATCTTTGAGAGATAGGGCCAAAACTATTGATAGCACAATATCTCAAAAGGTCAGGGATGGATTCACAAGAAACTTGGTGGTCAGGTTGGGTGTGTGAAAAAGACTAACTGAATCGATTTTGGTGAAGATCTGAATCCGGAGTGATTCTTCACCATTGAGAGATGGGGCCAATAACTATGCATATTATGATATTTCTAAAAGTTGTGGACGACTTGTGACAAAAGGAAGTGGAAGAGTTGGTTAGGTAACAAGAACAAGCCGATTCGATTTTGGTTAAGGTCCAGATTCAGATCCGACCTATCAGTGGGATACAAAATTTAAACTGTTCAGCCTGGTGGAGGTATGCGCTGTACCGAATACCATTCCGTTTCACAAAGTGTCACTTTATGAGTGCTTTTTCATTTGTTAATTGTGAAAATCAAAAGATTTTTCAAATATATTGGTCGGTTGCATTCATCATTGTCGGATTTTGTAACCGCTTGTCGTACGTCATTGCAACCGCTTGTTGGATTGAGACAAAATTTTCACCATAGGAGCACCTACTCATGTAGAATGTTTCGTCGTAATTGTCACGTCCTAGGTCACGTTGTGTGGCAGCCATGTTGGAAAAACTGAAAGACTTTGGACCTCTGTATCTCTGAAATCGTACCAAGGAAAAAATTGAAACTTGGCAAATGGCAAGTACTCCTTTTGGGGAATGTGTGATTTTTTATGACGTCATGGGTGCCTTCGTTATGACGTCATAATTACATATATAGAACGCTACATCCTATCAGTATGAAATTTTTTGAGCGTCATCTAGGGATAAAAATGGTCCATAGAAAAAAAAATGATGACATCATTGGTCACGTGATTCGGCAAACATATTGTTATAAAATTTAAAAACCTTCAAAATCTTCTCTGTAGTGGCTAAACAGATCGAGGCGAAACTTTACAAGTATGACCACCTATCCATGAGGAACAAAAGGTTCACACATATGACATCATAGGTCACATGGTTTGGCAGCCATATTGGATTTACCCTGAAACCTATAAAAAATCTTCTCCAGAATGGCTGGACAGATTGAGGGGAAACTTCACACAAATGTTCCCCAAGCCATGCATGTACAATTTTGTCAAATAATTATTGATGGATATCATGGTTTGGCAGCCATATTGGATTGAAGAAAATATTAAATAATGTTTTCTCTGGAACCGCTTCATCAATCGATGTGAAACTTCACAATTATGATCTAGTCGTGATGGGGAATACACGTTATAAATTTCAACTTGATAGGATGCATGGCCTGGCAGCCAAAGTTATTTCGTTTTTTTGATCTGGGATCTATTTTATTATATTTATTTTATATTATTTTATTTATATTATTATTTATTTTGAATAGGACTCACTTGGCTGTGCTTGGATGGGTTTGATGGGTTTGAGGGTAGTGGAGTAGCAGTTGAAATGCGAATCCTGTCCAAGTTCCTCCTGATGACTTCATCTTTGCTTTTTGCTTTTTTGGTTTCCTTCTGATTACTCCAATGCAGGACTGTACCTCTTTGGTCTTCCATTTTATTTGAATTGAATTTATTTTAATCCCATTCTAAATTCAATTGAATAATAATGAACATCATGGGTCAGGTACAAGTGTCCGATCAAAGCAGGGTTGCATCAAAGCAGGACGTCTTGGTACCCGGTCATCACTGCCAGCAGTTATAAGGTGGCAGTTCTAATTACGTCTCTTATTAATTACATAACACACCAGCACACAAACACCACAAAAAATACATCACACAAAACTACACAAACACCACACAAAACAAGTCCTGACGAGGGTCTGCAATCTCTGATTGCTCTTTTTCTTCTTTCTATTGTTATTGTTATGCTTTTATATACAATGTTTAGGCTCATGGGCGATATTTGCAAAGTGGATATTTGCATATATTTTGATCTTGTTATTGGAAGAAAACCAAAGTAATGTTTATTTATTTATTTATATTTTTAATGTTTTTTTTCTTTTTTCGATACAAAGTTGCAGATAGTATTGGGTATTTGCTCAATTTTTTTTTTGCAATAAAAAATAAAAAATAATAATTTAAAAAATAAAACAAGAAAAAGAGCAGAGATTGCAAACCCTCGCCAGGACTTCTTTTGAGTGGTGTATTTTTGTAGGTTTTCAGGTAAATCCAACATGGCTGTCAAACCATGTGACCTATGACATATGTGTGACTTTTGTTCCTCATGGACAGGAGGTCATGCGTGTAAAGTTTTGCCCTGATCTTTTCAGACATTTCAGAGAAGATTTTTGAAGGTTTAAAAAAATAATAATAATAATAAATAAATAAATATGGCTGGCGAATCACGTGACCGATGACGTCATGAAATTTCTTTCTGTGGACCAATTTATCCCTAGATGATCCTCAAAAATTTTCATACTGATTGGATGCGGCATTTTACATCTGCAATTATGACGTCATAACGAGGGCACCTATGGCATCATGAAAAAATCACACTCATTCCCCATGAGGAGTACTTGCCATTTGCCAAGTTTCAATTATTTCCTTCGTGTGGTTTCAAAGATAGAGGTCCAAAATTTTTAGATTTTTCCAACATTTGTGCCACACCACCTGACACATGACGTCATAATTATCATTATAACATTCGACATGAGTAGTTGCTCTGATGGTGAAAAGTTCTTCTCAATCCGCCAAGCAGTTGCAGAGAAAAACATGAAAGTTCTGTGCAGACAGACAGACAAACAGACAAACAAACAAACGGACCCAAATGCAATGCCCTCTTTGAATCCTTCGGCGAGGGTAACAAAATGTTGATGCACTGATTTGTTTTGACTTTCCGTCAGTGGGCTGTCAAGATGAACATAGCTCACAGATGAACATAGTTCACATAGCTCACCACAGATTAACGTAGCTGACAGATGAACACCACAGATGAACATAGCTCACAAATTAACACCACAGATAAACTTAGCTTACCACAGATGAACATAGCTGACATAGCTCACCACAGATTAACATAGCTTACAAAGCTCACCACATAGAACATAGCAAGACATACCTCATACATAGATAGACATGGAACATACATTAGCTAGAACATAATGAGATGTGGAACATAGCTCACATAGAACATACTGTAGCTAGACATAGCTCATACATAGTTAGATATAGAACATACAAAGCAAGAACATAGCTAGACATCGAACATACATGTAGCAAGACATAAAACATACAAAGCAAGAACATAGCTCACCAGCATAGAATATACCTAGACATATAACATACGCAGCTAGACATAGTTCATAGTCACATAGAACATAGCCATACTTAGCTCATACATAGCTAGAACATAGAACATAGCCACATAGAACATAGCTAAACATAGCTCATACATAGCTAGGCGTTGCTCACACATTGCTAGACATAGAACATAGCTCACATAGCTCACATAGAACATAGCCATACTTAGCTCATACATAGCTAGAATATAGAACTTAGCCACATAGAACATAGCGCATACATAGCTAGGCGTTGCTCACACATCGCTAGACATAGAACATAGCTCACATAGAACATAGCTAGACATAGCTGGAACATAGCTAGACATAGAACATACATAAAGCGAGACATCATAAAACATATACAGCTAGAACAAAGCTATACATTGAAAAAAGCTACATAGAACATAGCTCACATAGCTCACCACAGATGCACACAGATGAAAGCCAAAAGTTGCATGATGCCAAAAGCAGAAGCACAAACCTCACAGGTCACGCAATATTTTCAACAGAGGAAAAGAATTAGTTAACTCATAAATCATGTGAAATAAAAAGAAAATGCTGAGCTTTGTCAAAGCGCTGATCCGATTTCAAAGATGGTCAAATAATAAACTATAAGGGCACCCGGTGGAGTATCACACATACGTCCACCACACAATATCTGATCCACGAGAACTTATCGGGCCCAATACATTTTTGAGATATCATGCTAAATATCGTTTTTGGCCCGATCTCTCAATGGTGAAGAATCACTTTAAAAATTAAATAATTCTCGGATCCAGATCCAGATTTGGATCTTCGTCAAAACTGAATCGATTCATCCTTGTCACACACCCAACCTGTCCACTAAGTTTCGTCCGAATCCTTCCACAACTTTTTGGGATATCCTGCTATATTTCGTTTTAGCTCTCACACAAAGATGAAGAATCACTTTAAAAATTCTCAGATGCGGATCTGGATTTGGATCTTCACAAAAATCTAAATAATTCTTCCTTCAAACATACCCAACCTGCCTACCAAGTTTCATCCGAATCCGTTTTCAACTTTTGATATATCCTGCTTCATGTTCGTTTTTGGACCTATATCTCAAATGTAAAAATCACTTTAAAATTTTCAGATCCAGATCCATATCCGGATCTTCACCAAAATCTAATAATTCCATCGTGTCACCTACACGAGCTCGCCAACAAATTTTGTCTGAATCCATCCAAAATTTTGAGATATTTTGTTCAAAAAGAGACAAACAAACATGAAGAAGACATCATGCAGAGCACAAAACTTGCAAAATCCATAAAACAAATTTGACCTCAAAAATAATTGGTGGTTGAATTCAATGACCAAATATGCAACTCATCTTCAAATTTCAAGTCAATAAGATGAAAATTGAGGGTTTTAGAAATATCACCTTAGTTGTTGACCTCGGGCCTATGTTGACCTTTTGGTCTCGGTGGACCTCATATAATTTGCTGGTTGAATTCAATGACCTGAAATATAAATCCTCTTCAAATTTCACATCAATCGGATGAAAATTGAGGATTTTAGAAATACCACCTTAGCTGTTGACCTTGGGCCTACATTGACCTTTTGGTCTCTGTTGACCTCAAAAATCTGGTTGAATTCAATGCGCATGCGGGAAAGAAATGTGAGGCACTTCACCAGGACGGTAGCACAGCGCAGGGGTTTTACTTGATCCACAACAGACACACTGACACGAGCAAATAAAATAGAACAAATAATAATTTAAAAGCAGTAATAAAATATGTACAATGATGATAATTCAAATTATAATAATGAAAGAAAAAAGTGGATAAACTAAATCTAAATCTAAATCTCCACACAGACTTAAATACAAACAAGGAAACAGAATAATAAAAGAAAAATCCCTCCTTTATTCCAGCACTTAGCTCTGTGTCCAGGGATGGGCTTCTCAAGCTTGAAGGTCACCAAAACCGCTTTGTCACTGTGCAGGAAAAATGCACTCAAAATTGCACCCAGTCGCTTTCTGGGCAGGAAGACGTACAGGAGGTAATTCTGAGATGGCACTCAACGTCAGGGCTCACGAACCGCGGTGTAGCTTATTCTCAAGAGCAAATATGCCGACCGTTCCTCTCCCGCACCCGGTCTGTTTACAATGACGGCCCACACAACGAGACGTTTTCTGAGTCCCCGTGATCAGGCCCATGAGGCACCACTTCTTCACTCCTCAGAAGCACACACTCTTAACGGCTTAGCCGAACAGTCAATGGCCCGCGTCTTGCCCAGCATGCCGCAAATTCACATAGCACGAGCACGAGAATCGTGCAGCCTTCGTCATACCATGAGCAAAAGCTAGATCCTCCATGTCCTCTGAGTAACATCCTCCTCCTCCCTCGACTACTCGCCTCCATCACGCTCCTGACATCACGCCCATCAATCATCAGCCTCGGGAGCATGACTTTGCCCGCCGTCCTCTTGGAGACGGGGCTTCTCCCGACCTGGTCATGCAGCTCAGCTGCAATGGCCGTTGCCATTACGAAAGCGTAATTCTATCATTGCTGGTTGGCAATACAAAAACATAGGGAAAAAGTCACAAAGGGGCGATTACATACTGGGGGAATTATCCTTAATCCCTATCGAATTAGCACTGCACCACGCCCTGTGTGGTGACAAGTAACACTTAAGCTCACAGTTTCCCTTTTTAATTACATCGAAATATCTCCTACACGGCCATGGGCCAAGCAACTCTATACGATCCTATCTTTCCTATGAAATTCCTCCATCTACCCCACAAATATAAAAAATATATATCAATCAATATCAATCACTATATGGCTCCAAACTGTGAGTGGTGAGCGCCAGGATCGTGTCCCATACAGCCCTTGCTGCACGTCCTGGGAGCATTAAGCCCTGCCTGCCACGCAGGAACATTATCTCTTGCTCAACCACATACACCTGGAGTGATTAATTGAATGTGGTCAGGTTCATTAATGATGTTGTGAAACCCGTTCCGACGTAAGCCAAACTTCATGATGTCACCGTCACGACGCAGAGCCATGTCTGCGGCTCCCGGAAGAGAGCATCTCGCAGAACAAATTACAATCATGTGAAATGTAATAACATGTCAGAAGCTGTCACAAGTGAACGAAAATTGCAGTCACCGACCAGTTTCCTGGCGACAGCCGGAAGGGGCAACTGAGTGCATATCCAGATGAGCAGAAGAATTGGCAGGGCTGTGGAGGGCATCCCATAATGGCTGGCATGGTGCCAGCTCACAAGATCTGATGTAGCCCAATAGCTGTCTCAGAAGATCTGATGTGTGGCTCTTTGGAGCCACCTGCCCCAGGGACTGTAAAGCTGTGCCCGACGTTCACGTTCTCTTTTCTCCCAGGGACTATAAAGCTGTGCCCGACGTTCACGTTCTCTTTCTCTCATTGTCTTTCTGTTCTGTCTCTGTCTCTGTCTCTGTCTCTGTCTCTGTCTCTGTCTCTGTCTCTGTCTCTGTCTCTGTCTCTCTTTCCCCCCCCCCCGCCCGGTCATCGCACTCTCTCTCTGCCCCAGGTCATCGCTCTCGCTTCTTCCCTGGTCCCGGATGCTCTGGAGCTCGCTCTCTCTGCCCTGATCATCACTCTGTTGCTCTCTCTGCCCTGGTCATCGCTCTTGCTTCTTCCCTGGTCCCAGACGCTTTGGTTTGCGGTTCCGACGGAGCTCGTGGACCCTCTGTTGTGGAGTGCAGTGTCGGGGCCGTTCCGGAGAGCCACAAAGAGAATGGTATCAAGCTGGGGAGGGTGATGGTTCCACGTACAGTAGGTTGAAGCCATGCTGCCCCTCCCAATTTGTCTTCCCGTGTGTGTGGTCTGATGGGTGCCCTTGTCGTGTTTGCCGGTAAGTAAGGAATAGGTTAAGTTAAGTCCGACTTGTGTATTTTCTTTGCTTTTTGCAAATACACATATTGATTGTTTTTTTATTGCATTTCCCCTTTTACTGCCCCGGTTACCCTTTGACTCCATTACAGCCCTTGAATTCCCTTTTCTCATTCCTCGTACCCCACATTGCCTGCTGTAAATAAATTGCCTTGTTCACATTTTCCTTTCAATGTGCCTGTGTGTCCTTTCCCCTTATTGTTCCAGCAATGGCTGTACGTAGATTAGCCGGGAGATTATAATTCCCCAACGGATTTGCTCTCACATCAGTTCAGCATTGTGTTTGCAGTAAGCTCAGCCACCTTAATCAAGATACAACAAAGATAAAAGTAGCTTAACCACCGAGGGCACGATTCCCTGATATGGAGACTGCATGTATCACAGTTAAACGGTAGTCAGATTTTTCAAGATATCAAATTGAAACTTCCACAGTTTATCTGTATGTTTGTGTAGTAGGCTTATATGTGGGTAAAATATGGTCAGACTTAGTCATAGGCCAAAGTCAAGGCTATCCAAGACATGCAAAACACATATTAGGCCGCAATTAAAAATTTAATCAGCCAAATTTGGTCTGCATAACAATCAATTATGTGAAACACTTGACACGTCAAATTTTCTAAATTGCCAAATTGCTGTTTCCATCGCAACTATTGTTTATTTGGATTTCGCAAGTATCGCTCTATGCACGACATCTTTCTTGTTTGTTTATTAATATTGTGCAAATCTAATTTCTGCCACGTTTCACATTGACGGATTCAGTTCATTCAAACCCCTTGGAGGAAAGAAAGAAATTTGGGTAATCCTTCTCTTTGGGTATTTACATGCGATTTGGCAGGAGCAAGAACAGAGGCACGTCACAATACTGCTCGAGCGGCGGTTTGTCCAAATTAAGCGTTTAGCAGGCGATCCACAGTTAATATGGTATATTAACACCCAATGTGTATGGTTCCTGTCTTTGATCGCTTGTGGTTTTTGGTGGGACTCGATGTATGACAAGAGAGAACATGTGAGTTTACGATTATTGAAATAGCAAAACTTGGAAACTTCAGCAACACAAATAACAGTAACCAGCTCAAGTCTCTCCCTCCAAAAATATTTGACAACTTATCTAAGCTCAAAGAACTGAACCTGGAGGGCAACAAGCTGCAGAGTCAAAAACTCACTGAAATATCTTGCATTTGGAATACTGGAGAAGAAGAATGTCACAATTGTGTTCTATTAAGAGTGAAAATTATCCAGATACTTTGAAGTGAGGGTCTTTGTTGCATGCATGCAATTAATGTTTTAGGATATTCAGATATACTATAATTTAACTCTGAATGAAAATTAATATTACTAGAAGCACCCGCTCCCTACGGGAGCAGTCAATGGGTCATGTTATTATATTTATGCCTATATTACTCCAAGGGGTCCCAGGATTACACACCCAAAAAATGGTTGCGATCGGTTCAGCCGTTTTTGCGGTACCTGGGAACAGATGGACGGACAGACGGTGAATTATAGGAAGATGGCGGCAAAGTTAGTTTTCTGGTCTGCATTAAAAATGAAAATAAAATCTGAGTCATTGGCTGTAATTGTAGTAAAAACCAAACAAAACATACTGCAGTATAATATATAGTATAACTCCAATGTGCCTTAGGTCAAATTTACTTCTTTCACTCCCACTAAAATATGTAATCATAAAACTGCAAATGCTTACCCCTGAACAATTATATTTCAACAAACACTTCAAAATAGTGCAGCGAGTTTCTGACTCTGCAGCTTGTTGTCATCCAGGTACAACAATGTAAGCTTGGTTAACTTGTCAAAAATCTTTGGTGGGAGAGACTTGAGCTGGTTTCTGTTTGAATTTGTTTGACTTGACTTCAGTTTTGATTTGTCAGTAATAAAGTAGCAATTTTATAACATTTTTCACAAGGAATATAAAATGTGTATTTTCCTTTTTACTTTGTTATGCTTTAAGTATGACAGTTCGTTCAATGACAATATCCACAATTTGGAACTTTTATTCACCAACTTAGCCTGCAATACCAACATTTTGTATTTTTGTAATCTATTTCTCTGAGTAGGGCTGTAGCTTTTCTCGGCAGAGCATGGTACAAACCCTTAATTAATGTATACAAATGTTAAGAGAGCTGTTTGTCTGTTTGTCACCATTTTGCTCAGAGATGGCAAATGGACCTTCGTCAATTTTTAGAAAAAAAAATTGAATATTTGAAAGAAAAACAAAAGGTCGATTTTTTGGGGGGGAGGGGGGGGAGGTTAAAAAAAAATTTAATAAATAATAAAATTAAATGAAAAAAAAAGAATAAAAAGAATGCTCTATCGTGCTGAAGCCTTTTTGATTTATTTAATGACAATTATATTCAAGTACACATATATGCATAAATAAATAAATAAACAATTACCAGACATTTGAATACAAATAAACCTCTTCAGAAAGCGGTCGAAGTTGGTGATACATCGTCTTCTTCCTGAATGCACCATATTTATAGATCGGGGGCAAACTTAACCCAGAAACTTCAACGGCACATTCACGCGCATCTCATTCCACTTCTAAGATAGCACTTTTACAATGCCTCTTCACCAATAAAATCTACAGGGTGGTTACAAAGTCCCGTTATTTCCTCTGCAGAACCTAATAAATGAATATAATGAGCAAACGAGAGGTATAAATATAAACTATGAATACACAAGACTTTTACTGTCACAAAAATAAATCAAAATATTAACATTAATAAGAACATGTATGTGCAAAATGTACCAGGGTAGACGATGATTGGGGAAGTGGGTAATGGGACTTTGTAACCACCCTGTACAGTGCAGTACATTTCTCAATGTGTGAAGTGATTTTGCGATCTTTCGGGTTTGGGTATCTTGGTCACTTGATATTAACAATGCCATGGAGTTTCCGCAAATCTCATGGCATTGTGAGTTGGACAGGCGACCATGACGGTCCATATTTAAATCTCTCTCTAGTGCCTAAGCCTTTGTAGCTATGACAGAGGTAATATTTAAATGAATCCCCGTCCACTTCCTTAGTAGGTATGTGAGTGTTTAGCCCCCCCCCCCAAAAAAATTGACCGGGCAACTCCGGTGATAAGAGATGGTTTATACGTATATCATATGGATCAGTGCTGTGTGGGTTATCCCATTTGGTATTGCTATCTGAGTACTTAACTCAGAATGTTGGTCTCTCAAGTTCAATTCTGTCTGTCTTGTCAGATCATAACTTTTTTTTTTTCACCATTTGAGCTTTTGTCATCAAATTTTCAAACAAACCTTTATTATGACAAGCGGTAGGCAGCGATGGTTCACCGAGCAGGAGGTAAAGTATTCCATATTCACAAAAACCGGAATATATTTGATAGAGCATCACCTGTAGATCATTCGTGCCAAATTTCATAACCCTACGTGGGATAATGGCTTTCGGAATTGATTTCGCGTGAACGGTACCGATTTTGAAGGTTTTTCGGTTGTTGCTAGGGAACTAAGCGTCCCTAGCAACCATCACAATTTCAAAAAGCACTAGGTCATAAGATGTACCTACCACCGAGTTGGTCAAAATCGGCCCACGTTTACTACAATTATGCTGATGACAAACGAAAAACATCCAAACAAACAGACAGAATTACTGACAATAAGGGTCACCTATTTCGGCGACCCAATAATATGGAGAACACAAATTAATAATTGTGTCAAAGGTCACAAAATCGTCAATTTTCATACGATGGACTTGAAACTTGAACAGAATTTGCATATTGGATCATTGAACTGTTTTGACAATCAAAGACTAGAAGCCGATTGTTTGAGGTCAAAGGGTCAAAGCGACTTTTGCAAGTACTGATCCATTACCGCTAGTTTGTCTGTCTTTTTGGTTTTGAAAGGACATTGGGTTTTGAAAGTGTGTCTGTCTCTCTGTGTGTCTGTTCAGGCCATTATCATTTTTTTACCATTTGAGCTTTTGTCATCACATTTTCAACAAACCTTAATTATGAGAATGTGGAGGAAATAATTTTTTTAATTTGCATGTGTGTTTTTTAGCTGCTGTTTTTCGTCAAGCTTAGTTTGAGTACAAATCAGACGTGGTTCTTTGCATTTTCAGATGCTTTCTAGTCGTTTATGAAATGCTAACTAGCCGTATTTATCATTTCCAAATTGCTTATGGATGTAGACAAGAGAGAAAGCAACAGAGTGTTTTGGATTTGTACTGAATCCAAGCATCATTACATGCTTTGCAACCCAAAACAGCCCATTTTAATATACTCGTAGGCCCGTTAGTCCATTGGACCAAATTTTCATTGGTCTTCATGGCCCTGTAGCATACCTGCCTGCCGTATTACTTGAGCATTAGCTTGCCTTTTCACCAAGCCCGGATGAGTTTGGGCCAGGGCAGGGATTATACATTCGTTATTATTATTGCCAAATTATACTCATATTATTACTGTTGTAAGGGCCATTACATTTAAAATTAAAGACCGACATGGGCCAATGTTCAATTTTCTCCCAAGCAATTTTATCTGAAGTTTCCTCCGTAGCCATTTTACAACTTCTACTGAACAATCAGGCATTTATTAGATTTTCTACATTCCATTTGTCGACAGATTTCCTGAGGAACCCTCATATTGTGTAAGAAATAAACACATGCTTGCCGCTTGGTATTTGTTTTTGAGAGAGAGAAGCTGGTGGTTAAAAACCCCATAATGACGCCTGTGATTTGTTTTCAGGCTGTGAAACGCCGTGGGTGAGAGCTTGCTCAGGGAGTTGAATTGAAGGTTGAGTTTCTTGGCATCTGAAGAACCTTGATGGTTTTACCGACATTTCTAAAGCTGACAGGTCTTAATAAGAGAACGTTTTATTAAAATATCATTATTACATGGAAATCTTTTTCTCATGACACTTAAAAATGCAAAATAACAGAATCACATCAAACAAAATAAAATGTGAATTATGACACAACGTAAAGATTACGCAATGCCTGATCCAATAGAATATATCAGGCCCAATAATTTTTTGAAATATCATCCCATGTTTTTAGCCACATCTCTCAATGGTGAAGAATCACTTTAAAAATTAAAAAAAAATATCATACCTCGATCTGGATTCGGATCTTCACCAAAATCGAATCAGTTCGTCCTTGTTGCACACCCAACCTGCTCACCAAATTTCATCCGAATCCATCGCAACTTTTTTGATATATCCTGCGCATAAACAAACAAACAAACAAGAAGGCATCACGAAGTTGCCTGACAGTATGACGAAAACCATGCAAATGACGTCACTGTCACCTTGACCTTTGAACATGGTTGCAATTTGATACCAGTATATTGAAGCGTTTCCGAGTTATCATCTTTTATGTCCCTAAAAAAAAAACCCCATACTTTAACATGGGCGACTTTGTTGCTAAGGAGACGACGATATACGTCAACGGATTGCCACCATTTTGGGAATGCATCATCATCAGAAAGGTCAATTATCATGGCCATGCCTCGTTCACTGCCCTCACTAATCAGTATGCTACATTGTTAGGCTTGTTGGTTATTAGATGTATTCACAGGACTTAGAATGGCAGATCCACATGTTATAGGACAAATGACATCATAGGTTTATATCTTTCAAAAAATTTTCTCCTGAAAGGAAGAATTAACAAAAATACAATTTATTAATTGTTTGTACAATCGTAACCTTTTGTAAAACACAATCAAATTAATTTATCAACTGCATCTCAAAAATCGCCCTTTATATCCCTGTCCTAATCTAAGGTGACAAATTATGAATCGACAGCAGAGCCACACCTGATTGTGATGCAACCAACAAACAGAATGTGTAATTTAATTATTGTCAACTGTGCATTCACTAGTAAACAAGCATTCAATAATTCATGTCTGAAGTCCCTGTTTATTATTCTTCAGTTGAATTTAACTTTTTCAGTTCAGAGACTGTGGTTTGCAAGCCTCAGGTCTCTTGTGCTGGACGTGTGAACACAAACCTCGACACACCTTCCACTTCTTCTCTGATCCACTGGCTGAGATAAAGAATGTCACAACTTGTGCAGTCCCAGGCGTTGGTATAAAGAGTTATTGACTGGGGTAATTACAAAGACACAAACTTATTAACATCAATATATTGACCAAAGATCATTTTAAGTTAGTCCAATCATTGTTTCTCTTTCTAATAACAACAATTAGCATTTAAAGCCACATTTATTTCAAAAACGCAGTGATGTGTCAAATCAAGCATTTTTATTGTAAAAAAAAAAATCCACAAGATAGCTGTTATTCATGGAAACCTAATCTATTAAGGTAGAAATTTGGTAATTTCAAATTCGTTGATTTTAAAGACTTAAACTAGAGTTAAACAGTAATCTCAGACCATAGTGGTGTTTTTCTGCATATTTAAATGAGATTTGTGCAACAAGACGTGTTTATAAACAAATTTGATGCAACATATCGAATATATAACAAGAAAGGGTGGAAATTGGTCATGAAGTCAATTTGGTTTGTGTAGATTTTACAAAAGCCTTTTGATAAGATGATTAGTTGAGATTATAGCACACAGCATAGAAGGAAATGCCTGGTATTGGCTTAATGGTTAGGGCGCGGGCTTGGGATCCAAGAGTCCTGAGTTCAAATCCCGCTCGGCTGTTGAATTAATACTAGGTGGGGTTAACTCGACCTGTCATCCTTCCGAGGTCGGCAAAATGAGTGCCAGCATGCTGGTATACTGTGTCGGAGTGGCGACCCGTCCAGGATTGGTGTTCCATAGCAAGAAGGACTGCTTAGGCAGCACCAACGCTCTGCACAGAGTATGGTCCCAATGGATGGATGGAAGGAAAGAGAACATTTGGGATTGACGATTGGTTTCAGGAGAGGAAAAGGAGAGTGGTCGTAAAAATGGATGAATGTCGGGATAGTGCAACACATGAAGGGTTGGATGTGGGTTCATTGATCTTTGTAGTTTACAGGAATGATCCAGATGCAGCAGTAAGAATGAGTGCATCTAGATTTACACAGGGGTTTAGGTGAAAAGTCAGAGGTCAAGATAAATATCACAGAAAAAATAAATAAAAAGTGCAGCATCGTTTGGATACTTTAAGGAGAATTTACTTAATACAAGTAAATGCAAGTTAATGGGAATGGGTAGAATGGACATATAAAATATTTTTCCAATGGTGACCATCTGCAGCAAGCAATTCAACTAAAACGATGTGAGAATTGTTTGAGACAAAACAATCAAGCAAACAGAACTGTTGTTTCATGTAGTAACTCAAGAGTTCATAGAACATGATACCCCATGCAGTGTTCAAGTAGATACAGGAGGGCCTTGCCATTTGTGGGGGTTACATTCTTGAAAATCCCCATGAACTGCTAATCCACAAACTTAGGGGTTATTGGGGAAAATAGGGTTAGGGACTTTAACTTTAAAATTTGTCCAAACTATACCCTTAATTAACATGCTTGTGCATTGTTTTTGTGCTATTTATTTTCAGGAATAAAATAGTTATATATATATACATATATGTGCAAGTTACACGATTGTGTCTGAATGGGGTAAACGCCATAACTACAGCACATATAATGCTGGATAATACCTCATTTAAGAACTCTTGCTTCCAGACAGTGCATGCAGAGGTCTAAAAATATTGATATTCCCACAATTTTGAGTTATGTGCATTTTTGTTGCACACACTGGTGGTGTATAGGCTCAGAGTCGTTCGTTCGAACACCTAACGCAAGTAAAAAATTTAAAAAAAATCACAAGCTATTTAGTTAATTTTGTCAACATACAATTACCTTTACACTCATTTCCTTTCACAAGAAACCTTAGCAGTCTTAACAGTTAGTGACTATTATGCTGTCAAAGGACATTCGTAGCAATCTCCATAAATATTCAATACTCTATTAGGAATGAATTATCTATCTATAATTCCAGCAATCTGTGTGTTTGTATGTGTGTGTGTGTGTGTGTGTGTGTGTGTGTGTGTGTGTGTGTGTGTCTGTCTGTGACCGCTGTTTCTCGACAACCACTGGTCCGATCTAATTGAAACTTGCCAGGTATATTGCTGGGCCCCGAGTATGTGCCTTTTCAAGGTTTGATATTAATCGGACAAGTGCTTCCCAAGATATGGCCATTTATTTACCAACCAATGACAAGACACGTTGCTGCGGCCATTTATTTACCAACAAATGACAGGACACGTTGCTGCGTAGGTGTGGGCGATGGGGAAGAGAACCTCAGCCGCGTTCCCCATTACGGGTTACAACGTACGGACTTCCGGATAGTGATGACTTACTGTATTCTAATAATTTCTAGATTTCTTATGCGCATTTATAGATAAAACAATGCCCCAATCCAGTTGTCGTTTACGAGAGGAAGGAATGGCCTGTGGTTGTTTCTGGCTCGCGGTTTGAAAGTTTTTTTGGGGGGAGGGGGGTTGCACGTACGGGCACGCACGTACAGGCACACGAGAGCGAAGGAAC
Organism: Eptatretus atami; assembly: GCA_035128595.1. Lineage (NCBI taxonomy): Eukaryota > Metazoa > Chordata > Myxini > Myxiniformes > Myxinidae > Eptatretus > Eptatretus atami. The sequence continues at coordinate 55,184,100 of CM068963.1, forward strand.
GGCCTGTGTGGTTGTTGTTTCTGGTTTGAATTTTTTTTTCACGTACGGCCACGCACGTACGGGCATGTACTAGTCTATCTATAATTCCAGCAATCTCTGTGTGTTTGTCTGTGTGTCTGTTTGTCTGCGACCGCTGTTTCTCGCCAACCACTGGTCCAATGTAATTAAAACTTGCCAGGTATATTTCTGGGGACCTGCGTATGTGCCTTTTCAAGGTTTGATTATTAATCGGACAAGTGGTTCCCAAGTTATGGCCATTTATTTACCAAACCAATGACAGCACACGGTGCTATGACGTGACGATTGACGTCACAATTCTTTTTTTTTCTTTTTGTACATACGGCCACGCACGTACAGGCACGTACTAGTGTTACAAATGGAACCTGGGACTCATTATTAATGCTTCCATTGTCTTTTCATGCACATGTGAGGTGCACAGAATGCTCTGACATTGCCCTGACAATGCCCTGTGAGCAGAAGCACAAAATTTCATGGGTGATGTATAATCTCAGTCGCTTGTTCGCACACCTACCAGAAGTAAAATAAAAATAATATAACCACAAATTATTCAGTAAATTTTGTCCAACTAATAATTTATTTTTGTCGATTTACTTCACCGAAAACCTTAACAGTCTTAAAAGTCAGTGACTATTATGCGGACTTGGAGTTAGGAAGGGGGGGGCTGGGGTG
>CM068963.1:55207582-55238705 GCA_035128595.1 Eptatretus atami
TTCATGTGAGAATTGAAGATATTGACAATATATAAGAAATAATAATCATAATTAAATTAAATGAGAAGAAAAATGGAATATGAAGAATGGAATATAAAGAATCGATTAAAATATTTTAAGAATAAGATTATTTGATTAGATTGTGCTTGTTGGGAGATTGTAAATGGAAGGCAATAATGGACATGGTCAGTGGGAGAGATGAAATTTTCTTACACGTGGCAGGTCCAATAGTCTTTCGGATGTTGAAAGCGGCACTGGTGGGCCACTGTTTCTGCCGAGTGAACTCTGGAACGAACAGAGATGCACCACAGTTAATGTTTTTTTTCCTTTATTTCTTTTGTTCTTCAGGGAACACACATGCAAGAGCCCTGAACATTCACTTGTATTATAATTTTGAATACCTGTACTCAAAAAAATTTTTCCTCTTTTTCAATTACCAAAGGCCCGATGGCCACACCAGCCATTACATATGCGAATGAGGATTAACAACTCATCTGGAATCCGAGGCCGGCTTGTCTGAATGGCCCTGTCCATGTTGGTCCACCCTCACAAGAAAACCAGCTTTCCAAAGGCTCTGTAATAATCTACATTTTAAAGGTCTTATAGCACATACTCAAATGTTTCCTTTTACTACATTATTTTTAATCATACATTTCATTCAATTACAATCCGATTTAGTGTTTTTTTAATTTATGGAGTAAAAACCTCAAAGTGCTTTACTTTTAAGCGTCAAACCAATATTTAGGAGTATGAAAAAAAAAGTGTACAGCATATAGGAATTTCAAGAGCGATTAACAAACTTGGAAATTTATTAAACCATGAAAATATTCACAAGGAAGGGAGTTGAACCGTTTGAGGAAGAAATAGTCCAGTGCATGCCGGATGAAAGAAGTCAATCATTTTAGTGCAAAAGAACTACCAAGAGCTTCCTTTGTTGGACTGTTACAGACATTGTGTGGGGGTGTAAGCGGTGTAAGGTCAGAAATGTAGGAGGATGCGTTATTAAGCCAAATTGGATATACTTAGTAACGGGCCCGTAGGTGCGTTTGCCCGTAGGTGAGTGCAGGTATGCGTGCAGCACCTCTCTCGCCCTCTCTCTCGGCCCCCTGCTCTCGCCCCCCTCTCTCGCCCTCTCTCTCGGCCCCCTCTGCTCGCCCCCCTTCTTCTCGCGCCCCCACTCTCATCCCCCTCTCTCGCCCCCCGCTCTTCTTCGCTCCCCTCTTCTCAGCCCCCTCTTCTGCCCCCTCTCTCTCTCCCCCCCCTCTAATTCCCCTAGTCTCGCCCTTCCTCTCTCCCCCCCCCTCCTCGCCCCATTCTCCTCCCCCTCTCCCGTCCCCCTCTTCTCCGCAGATATTGGTCTACAGATAATGGCCGTAACTTGGGAACCAGCTTGTCCTAATTTATACAAACCTTGACAAGGCACATCCGCGGGTCCCCAGCATATTCCTGCCAAGTTTCAATCAGATCGGCCGTCAATCGTGCAAAAAATAAAAAATAAAAAAATAAAAAAATATAACATTAATTGTGACGTCATTCGTGACGTTTAGTACGGTCTGTCATTGGTCGGACCCAAGAAATAAAATGGGGGCCGTAACTTCGGGACCGCTCGTCCGATTGATATCAAACTCGATAAGGCACATCCGTCGGGTCCCCGGCAATATTCCTGGGCAAGTTTCATCCGATCGGACCGGGATCGTCGGTTATTAATAAATTTGGGAAAAAATTTGGCATGATAAGGTGAGAGGTGGACGCACCTTCAGTCTGCCATATATACACCTTTTCAACACTGGCAAAAGCAGTAAAATGCCGTAAACTGGGAACGCTTGTCGATCGACATCAAACCCTCGAAAAAAGCACATTCGCCGGGTCCCGGCCAATATTCCTGGCAAGTTTCAATGAGAATCGGACCGGCCCATCGTCGAGAAAAAGCGGCGCGTCGCAGCACAGACAGACAGACAGACACAACACACACACCAGAGATTGCTGGGAATTATAGATATATATATATAGTAATATATATATATATATATATTATATATTATATATTTATAGGCACAAGAGCTAACGCTGGCACAAGCAGTCAAAGAGGGCACGGAGGAGGTTGAAGATGGATCATGGTCTGGAATACCATCAACGACAGACTGCAGACAACATCGAGTGGTGTGGAGCAGATGGTGCGCGCACAGTCGATCCGGATCGATCCTCACCACAGAGTGCGGAATGATTGGCTGAGGAACTTTACATCAACAGGAACTGTCTGGAGCATCATCACTGAACAATCTCAAAATCGCGCAAGGTGTGCGCAAAGTGGTCCCAAGCTGTTGTCCGAGGACCATAAACAGCAAAAGAGTCAACTGCTCTGTCCAGAACATTAATCGAGCGCCTCGAGGACGATCCAGACCTGCTCGGGAGAGTTCATTACTGGCGATGATCGTGGATATTCGAATACGATCTCGAGACCAAAACGGTAGAGTCGTCAGTGGAAAAGTCCGGCGATCCACCAAGGCCAAAGAAAGCAAGGAGTCGAGTCGAAGGTCAAGGTGATGCTCATCACGTTTTTTGACATCAAGGGCATCGTCCACTTGAGTTTCTAACCACACGGGTCAAACAGTGAATTCAAATACGTGCTTCACGGAGATCCTCCAGCACCTTTCATGACATCAGTTCTGGGACAAGAAGGAGGTTCTGTGGGAGAACACGCGTTGGTGCTCCGCCTAATGATTCAATCCGCATAGTTTTCTGGCGGAGAGGAACGTGCCAACTCTGGAACAACCCGTATTCGCCAGACTTGCCCCTTGTGATTTTTCTCCTATTCCAAAAGCTCAAGGGGGTGATCAACGGGGACCCGTTTCCTGATGTGGAGGCCATCAAAAGGGCCGTGAACGACGGAGCTCCGGGATTCCGAAAAAGCCTTCCGAAGAAGGGGTGCATCGAAGCGTGGAAGAAGAGGATTGGACAAGTGTGTGAGACCTGGAGGAAAAGCTATTTTGAAGGGACAAGCGTGCATTTCAATATATTTTTTGGAATAAAATTTCTGTGAAGTCAGTCCCGTTACTTTTTAGACGGACCTCGTAACTCTACAGCTGTAAGCGCCACGTCACAAGAAATATAAATGACAGTTAATAGTATATTTTTTCATCAGTTGACTTTTTACTTAACAGGGTTAAAACAGGGGTGACACTACTTTTGGAATGACCCTTTGATAAGTCTACTAATCCAGAAGCATGTCATTTTATTCTCATTTACACTATAAAGTCCTACCAAGAATATGAGCAATGGAGCAACACTGTGGAGAGTTGTGAAGTTTGTCTCCGAGGCAGGAAGCACACACGGACATTGTTGACGTACTCGATGATGGTGCTGAGTGCTGGCTCAAACCAAGGGTCGAAGTCCTCTGATGAAGACAATCTCACAGAACTGTCAAGACCAAGATGAGATATTCATAATGAGTGACACAATAGTGAAAGCCTGTTGTGTTTATTTCCCCAACAGTGTTTTCCTCATGATCCTGGATGCTGAAATCAAGTTGCATTCATAGAGAAGCAAATTATGTTTTGTTGCTGAAGTCAATGTATAATATAATACAAGTCAGTGTGTGTCAGTCAGTCAGTTGTATGTGTGTGAGTGTGTGTGTGAGTGTGTGTGTGTGTGTGTGTTGTGTGTGTGTTGTGTGTGTTGTTCGGTCACCTGCAATACCACATGCTATGGTACCCAGTTCACTCTGCATGCACTGTACTCTGGCTTAACACAACAAAAATACATCCTATTCTCATTTATAATAACTGGTCGATGGATCAAAGTAACAACGTGCGGACGCTGCGGTGTCCGTGCGTGCGGTGCCTCGGTGTCATCTGGTGTGATTTAGAAAAAACATCTTGCACAACAATTGCATTGTTTCCCCTTTTTGTCAATCTGCTTTCATTTAGCATGTTATTTCATTTCAATTAGGAGTTTGGAGTGATGTTATCTTCTATATAAAAGCGAATGAGACATTGTTTTGTTTTGTTTTTCATGCTACTCCTTTGAGCTCCAGGTTGATCATGAAAAAAACACTTCATGGGATCATTTTTTTTAACCACAATACTTCAACTTACAGGGGTATTTTAAAGTCATTTTCTCACAATTCATAACTTACCTGTCGTGGGCAATGGGTGGAGTTCGGAGGAGGTGTGTGGGGTGGGAGGAGGGAGGGGAAGGGTGGTGTGGGAGGAGGGAGGGGTAGGGTAGGAGGAGGTGGGGGATTGGGTGGGAGCCTGGAGGGAGGAGGGGATGGGGTTGGGTGGGAGTCGGATGGGGTAACCACATGTCTCACCATAATTTGAGGGAATAACCAATCAGCTCTCACCTAATCAATTATCCCAGGTGGCTAGGATTCAATAATAAACCCCATGCTCTTCAAGCAAAGGAATCTGCATAAAGCAACCAAGAAAAGCTACACATGGTAAGTGCTTTGCTGTTCAACCCCTACCCCAAGTGCTATTTGTGAATGTTGATGTGCTACATTGTGTTGTGATATTACATATGTTTGTGTGTGTGTGTGTGTGTGTGTGTGTGTGTGTGTGTGTTTAGGACAGTGCCTTCAGAAAGTATTCACACCCTTGACTTTTGTTACATTTTGTTGTGTTACAGCCTGAATTTAAAATGGATTAAATAAAAAAAAAATTTGTCACAAATATCACAAAATACCCATAATGACAAAGTGAAAACATGATTTTGGAATTTTTTTTACAAATCCATTAAAAATGAAAAGCTGAAAGTCTTGCATCAATAAGTATTCAACCCCTGAGTCAATACTTTGTAGAATTTCCTTTGACACCGTTATACAGCTGTAAGTCTTTTTGAGTATGTCTGTATCAGCTTTGCACATCTGGATTGGGGATTTTCTCCCATTCTTCCTTGCAGATTTGCTCTAAAGCTCTCTCAAGTTAGATGGGGAGCATCGGCGAACAGCAATCTTCAAGGTTTTTCCACAGAATCTCAATGTGATTCAAGTCTGGCCTTTGGCTGGGCCACTTTCAAAAGACTTTCACGTCTTGTTCCTGAAAGCTAATTTCAGTGTTGCTTGACTGTATGCTTGGGGTCATTGTCCTGTTGGAACGTAAATCGTCGCCGCAGTCTAAGGTCTTTTGCACTCTTGAAGCAGGTTCTCCTCAAGGGTTTGTCTGTACTTGGCTCTATTCATTGTTCTCTCTATCCTTCAAGTCTCCAGTCCCTGCTGCTGAAAAGCATCCCCATAGCATGATGCTGCCACCATCATGCTTCAGGTAGGGATGGTGTTAGATGGGTGATGAGCTGGGCTTGGTTTCTGCATTCAGGCAAAAGAGCTCAATTTTCATCTTCATCAGACCACAGAATCTTTTCCTCATGCTCTTCAGTCTTTCACGTGCCTTTTTTGCAAACTCCAGGCATGCTGTCACGTGCCTTTTCTCAGGAGTGGCTTCCGTCTGGCCACTTTCCCATAAAGCCTCGATTTGTGAAGTGCTGCAGAGATTTTGTCCTTCCGGCAGGTTCTCCCATCTCAGCAAGGAACTCTGCAGTTCTGTCAGAGAGTGGTCATTTGGGTTCTTCGTCACCTCCCTGACCAAGGTCCTTCTTGCCCAGTTGCTAGGTTTGGGGATGGCCGGGCTCTAGGAAGAGTCTGGTAGTTCCTTATTCTTTCCATTTCCTTATGATGGAGCTCACTGTGCTCTTAGGAACTTTGAACACTCGAGAAATTATTTTATACCCATCCCAGATCTGTGCCTTCTCACAATTCTTATCTTGGAGTTTTATGGACATTTCCTTGGACTTCATGGTGGAGTTTCTTGCTCTGACATGCACAGTCAACTGTGGGACCTCATATAGAAAGGTGTGTTTATTTCTAAATCATGTCCAATCAATTAAATTGGCCACAGGTGGACTCGAATCAAGTTGTAGAGACATCGCAAGGATGATCAAAGGAATTGGATGCACCTGAGCTCAACTTGGAGTGTCACAGCAAAGGGGTTGAATACTTATTGACGCAAAACATTTCAGCTTTCATTTTTAATTAATTTGTAAATATTTTCTAAAATCATGTTTTTCACTTTGTCATTTTGGGATATTTTGTGGAGATCGGTGACAATTTTTTTTTTAATTTTATCCATTTTAAATTCAGGCTGTAACACCAAAATGTAACAAAAGTCGAGGGGTGCTAATATTCTGAAGGCACTGCACTACCAAAGGTACCCGGCATTGCCAGGTCCCTCCTCCACCCTACCCCTTCCCCTCCCTCATCCCACACTTCAACTGCCTCCTCCCATCCCTTATCCTCCCTCCTCCCACCCCTCCCTCCGGACTACCACCCACCCCTTCCCTCCCTCCTCCTCCAAATCCCCTTCCTCCAGACTCTCACCCCACCCTCCCTTCAACAACCCCTCCCTACTCCACCTCCTAACACTCCCCCTCCCTGTGGACTCACACCTAATCCCTCCAATTCTCCTCCTCCTTCCCCACCCCTCCCTTCCTCTTCTCACCCATCCCTATCCCTCCCTCCTCCACCGCACATCTGTGTGAATACTTTTCTGAAAGCACTGTATAGACATATACTGTAGAACCTCTTTTATCTGCAATAATCGGACCAAGGGCGTTCCGGATAAACAATATTCCGGTTAAAGGATACCGTTGTCTGTTAATGGATAAATTCATAGATTTAAAAAAGATAAATATTCTATAATAATAAAGCATTGTACAGGGTGCATCGTAACTGTCATATCACGCTACCGCCACAAGTATTGCACGCGTGCTTATATGTAGAGAAATATATAAATATATATATATATATATATATATATATATATATATAGTGTTACGGAAATGGCCCTTACTGGACTACTAAATATAGGATTAGCTCAGTCCCCCATTAAATGCATGTATAGCTAGGTTGTGTGGTAAAAGGACGTTACATGTGTGTCGGGAGGTGTAAAAGACTGTTTTTATGTTCGTACTGTGTGGTGAAACGAGAGATCACTCTTCTTCCTCTCCTCAACGGCCGATAGGCCCCGCCCAGTCGGCTGAGGGGGGGTGTGGCCTGGAGAGAGAGAGTGTGGCTAGAGGGAGGAAGTGACGCGAAGGGGCGGAGCCTTTGGTCGGCGGTCGCCGAGAGAGACGGGCTCGTGGAACAAGAGAGAAACGAGAAAAAGGAGTTCTCAGTTTGGAAACGGCAGTCGCTGAGAGAAGGGGTCCTCGTGTGTCGAAGCGAGCGAACGAAGGCTTCGTAAAGAGAATTGTGTGTGGAAAACAACAATCGGGTTTTCGAGGCGTGCTCGGAGTGGCTTCGAAGCGAGAGAAACGAAGGCTTCGTGAAAAGGTTCGGTGTGTGGAAACAGTCGCTCTCGAGGCGCGACGTGTTTTGGAAGCGAGCGAACGAAGGAGGGACAGTGTGGAATCTGCCGGTACAAAAAACGGCAGTCGGCTTTGAGAGGCTGCCTGCACGTGGGTCGACGATCGACTCGTATGGGGAGGTGATCGACAGGGTCGGCCTGCGTCTGGCCGTGGAGCCTCCGTCCTTACTCACCTCACGGCTCGTCACGTTGTCGATCCGCCTGGGAGCTCGGCACCTCGATTTGGCATTGTCTGGTGCACACGCCAGGCCTGGATTTGTGTGCTGGACCTAGAGAGAGAGATCGGCTGAGGCCCATCGTCGACAGTGCTTACCAAGTTATGTCCATTTATTTACCAACCAATGACAAGACACGTTGCTGCGTAGGCGTGCCCGATGGGGAAAGGGTGCCATTTAGTTACCGTGGCTAGTAGAGTGGCAATGGTCAATGGCAGCGAATGTCATGGCAAGCAAAGACAGGAGGTAAACTTGATTTTCTTTTGATTTTTAATTAACTCTGTTGTGTGTTAATATCACAGCAGTTGTTACTTCAATGCAAGTGATAATTCGTGGAATGCATGTGAACATTCCGTACGGGCACGCACTACTTCCGGATCGTGATGACTTACTGTATCCTAATAATTTCTCGATTTCTTATGCGCATTTATAGATAATACAACACCCCAATCCAGTCGTCGTTTACGAGAGCGAAGGAATGGCCTGTGTAGTTGTTTGAAAGTTTTTTTTATTTTTTTTTGGTTTGCACATACGGCCACCACGCACGTACGGCCACGCAAGAGCGAAGGAACGGCCTGTGTGGTTGTTGTTTTTGACACGAGGTTTGAAATGTTTTTTTTTTTTTTTTTTTGCACGTACGGCCACGCACGTTATGGCCACATACGTACGGGCACGTACTAGTATTTAAAAGTTCATGATAGACGCTCTCAAAAGGAACCCTCAATGCGAGGATGTGTAGAGGTGTTTAGTATTTAAGGAGATCCGGATCCTGTATAAAAGAGCGAGTCCTAAAGGTTTTTGTCTTCACCAGAAGAAGAAGAAGAAGAAGAAGAACAATGCAGAGCTCTTCTTAGAGCCAGCATTCGCTACGTGAGATGTGGCTAAAATACACATTCAGATATTTTCTTTTACAATCATATACACTTGTAGATTGGGGTGTCTTGCATTGTGGTGTATATCATGTTTCGATAGCATTTTAAATTCCCCTCCTATAATTATGAAAATATCTCCACAATTGAAAGGGAAGTTACCACATTAGTCAAGAACAAATTTTCGCTTTACATTCAGTCTGAAAATGTCAACTGATATGAGATACATGTGGGGTCATTGTATCCGTGCCTTTGCCTTGTACAATATTGAATTAGCTGAACTGTCGCTGGTAGTACCGCTCTAAGGCAACTATATCACCATTACGTAAATGTTAGCTTTGCTGCTAACTGGTGAGGAGTAATTTCCTTTTCTGGGCTCAGATTGCAAACTACTGCTGTCAATAAGTGTATTGCCAATAAGCTGCGATTGCGATGAATTTTAAGTTTATCTGCAGAAAAGTGTCTTAACCTTTTCAAAGGCAATAATATATGATCCACCTCGGTTAACAATGCCACACATTGATCTGAACATTCTACCTAAGCAGTGCAACAACCATAATGTTTCCATGATGCGGACTTGTTCTCTAAAGCATAAGAGATTTATCATCAACTTAGCTGTATTTGGTAGTATGGATCTATGACATGCTCATTAAAGAGTCTGACACAATCGATGAACTCTAAGGAGCTCTCAGCATAATTTGCAGTGGATATGACCACGTAATAAGTTTGGCAAGTCATTCTCTAGGATATTCCAATAGAACCTGCAATGGTCTGTTTCCCTCCCATGGTTGAAAGCCAAAGCTGAGTCCCAGGCGCAGTCTGCTGCAAAATGCTGTTGATGGTCGAATAGGGTGTGGACCAGAACCAAACTTGCACTGAAAGCAAGCTGTAGCTTCGCAGCCAGAATCCAGCAGGACCTGCCAACCATTGAAAAGTTTGTACATGGATATACAGGAAAACACCTCCAGACTCGGAGCAGATGCTCTAAAGTCTAACCATTCCACCACCAAGTCTGGGTCTTTAATCTCAACGAGTTTTTTTAGGCAATTCTGATGCCGTGTACAATCAAACACAGACGAGACATTTCAGTGGCATGCATGCTATCAATTGCCCTATCCTGCCACCCCTGGTACAAATGAGCTATGTACACGTTATGGGGATATTGTGATAAGATAATGCTTGGAAATAAATATTCAATCGATTCTAAATTTGTGTTGAAGAAAACTTCTTTTTTTTTTGAATTTTTTTTTTCTGAGAATCGAGGCTAATTATATGGTATGAAAAGGCGAAGCTTGTGGTTGGTATCAACATCCACACTTTAACATAGAAGTTGGTGCTTTCAGTCATACCTTGAGAATGTCCAGGCGTTGCAAAGCCAGTCGCAGAACAACGAGAAAGGACATGGATTATTGGGAAGGCTGGCAGTGAGATCCGCTCCAGCTTCAATGAGGGTCTTCACAAGATGAACTGTGCCGACTTTCACAGCGACAAGAAGGGGCGACACTGGGTCGAGGTTTGGGTCCGCCCCGGCTGAGAGTAAAATGTCAACACAGTCCATGTATCCGCCATAGACAGCTGCAAAGAGTGCTGTGGCACGCCATCTTCATAGCGCTCTGCCCGGTCTCTTGATAACATTGCATTTGGGACGTAACCTGCATCCAGCAAAAGGCGCAAGGCCTCTGCATGTCCATTTTCTGCAGCCAGGTAGACTGGACTAATTCCACTCTTCCTTACACAAGAACGACTTTGTAAGCAGAAGGAGGAGTTGCAATAATCTTGCATTTTGTGGAGGTGGTAGAGTGTGGAAGGGAAAGACAAGACCAAAATGTTACTTTTATTTCATACTAGCAAATACAACTTGTTGGGGTTGGAGAAGGAGAGAGGGAAGCAGAGATGATGGAGGGAAGGGAGGGAAAGCTCAGCTGCATTAATCAAGATCCAACAAAGATAACAACAGCACAATTGCCGAGGGCGCGCTTTCCGTAAGGAGATCACGTGTTCTTAAGTAAACGGTTGTCAGACTGTGGACCCTGAATCATGTGGTCATGTTATCGGCGTTCGCGGTCGATCAGTAACCGCCACGGCACAAAGTTATTCGTGTGCGATGGCCTCGATTCTCTGTGTGTCCAGGGAGAACTGGGGATACCCCACCCTTGGACCCCCGTGACTCCGGGTCCGCAACAATCACACATGTGCAAATGCACACACACATAAAGTAAATAAAAACGACAAACACAAAAGATTGACCTTGAAACAGCATTTTTTTTGAAAGAGGAATTCAAGTGGGAAATTAGCGAAATTCAATTCAAAAATGTATCAAGCCACAGACACCAAAATGTCGGCCGATACTCTATGCTTTCACAGCGAGAACAAACATGGGGAACACCTGGTCGGATGGACCTTATTGTTGTTTTTTTAAAAGTAAGTATCGATGTCGAAGTTGAGAGGTGGACTAGAAAGGAGATCACACAAAAAGGTTTAAACAAAGCGATGTCCTTGTAAAAAATAAAATTGCACTTTTTCAGTGGATGAGACACCTCCCGAGGCACCCAACGCACGGCACAACGCAGCCCAACAAAGGTGGAAACTAACGTCTAATCGATGTTAGATTGAAAGCACGGGTACTTTTACCGAAACGAACAACCAAGCAGCTTGGAGAGGGCGCCAAGTTGCTTAAGCACTCAAACAAACACTACGATGAACGGTTGATAAGAAATGGCCCTTTGGCACGTGATTAGCAATCACCGAACCGTCATATTAACATACACCTCTCGGAGATGCCCCAAATGTCAAATATGTCTGAATTGGACAAATTAACACTTTTCTAGGAGTCTGAACTGCTTGTAAGTTCGATTCAGGAACTTAAATTTTGTTAATTCTCCTTAGTTCAAGGATTCTTGTGGTGATCGCATGTGCGGAAATGAAATAAAGCAATGAACACCGACATCTCCAGGTGTTTATAAGCATAGCAATAACCCAGCAATTCGTAGCTATGATTAACAGGCATTTGATATGAGTGAGGAAAGTGGAAAAAAAAACTTTATAGTTAATAAATAGTTGTGGCCTGTTCCAAGTCAAGGCATGGTTGAGCAGGCCAAAAACCATGGCGGCTTCAGATCCCAGCGAGGTTACCTCGGATACGCCTTAAGACCCCAGAGACAGTGCTGATGGAGCTACAGCTCTGTACTATTGGATGCACAAAATAAAGGATGTAATTAAATAAGGCCATTAATTTATCTTCAAAAGGGGTGTTTTTAATTAACCCAAACATTCCAATTTTCACTCTTGCACTTCATTGGAGTTTTCTTATTATGCATGCAAAGTTTCAGGCTGATAGGTTCATTGTTTTGGAGTTATGGGGAGACACATTGATGACACACACAACACACACACACACACACACAACACACACACACACACACACCACACACACAACACACAACACACACACCACACACACACCACACACACACACACACACACACACACACACACCATTAATATCGATTGACACATCATCTCACACATGTATTGTCAGGAACAAATCTGAGCACATGTTGCATTTGAAAGTTCAATCACTCATATAGGTTTCAAGAAAGCTGGTGGGGTATAGCTTCGAGGTATGTGAACTCACCTCTGAGATGTTTAACCTAGATTATAATATCACCCAGCTATAAACTGCCAACCTGGTGTTTCACAGGCAGGAGAGGCATCAATAGGTGCCCCATCCCTCAGATAAACGATAAACGATAATACTGCATGTGTTGTCTATTGCTATTAGTGGCAGAAGCTAAAGATCCTACAATTTATTTCACAAAGAGAAACGAATTCTCACCAGTACCCTGGCCAAATCCAAATTCCTGCCTAACCCTAAGTGCATCAGCAGCACAACTGTGCTCCCAGCAATGATGCGGAAACCAGCACCACATGCTGCACATTAAATGATCACTTAAGACAGGACTTTTATTTAAACCTTTTTTTTAAGAATAAGAGTTGATATTTTATAGTAATAATCGAAATAAAGGTGTCAAATAAGTCTTACCTAATGTTTCCCTTGGCTGCAGAGATGTGTAAAGGCAGCAACATGTCCTTGGTAGCCTTGTTCGTGTCAGCTCCAATTCTGAGAAGCACAGCAACTGTCTCAACATGTTCGTTCTTGCAGCCTCGTACAGAGCTGTAGCTCCATCATTTGCCTGAGTATCGATGTCAACTCCTAAGAGAGAACCAGGCACCTGTCGCCTGCATGCTTGTCCTTCAAATTGTTTCTTCCCAGCCCTATGAGTGTTGCATTTGTAATAATTTTATAAAATGCATGCAATTTCGAAATGGCCATTCACCTCACAATGGTCATTGGGAAGGGTGGTTACAAATTTTGTTCGTCATGTCATACATTTTTTTTTCTTCCTGTCCATGGACTTTTGGCCATTTGGACCATATCTTTCCATTAGGACCATATCTTATGCACACCCTAATAAGTTTATCAACTTACTTCTGTGAAATGTGCAAGTTCTACTCTTTACAATTAATGTAATCCAACTTGATATTTACATTTACTTATTGGCAAATACAACCCGTCGCTTCGCTGATGGTGGTGTGAATGGAGGGTGGTGGAGAAGAGAAAGGAAGAAAGAGGGGGAAGGGAGGAAGAGAGGATGGAGGGAAGGGAGGGGTGGGGAGAGGAGGGAGGGGAAGTGAGGAGTGGGTGAAGAAGGGGAAGCTAGGAAGGGGAGAAGAGCGAGGAAGAGCGGTGGAGGTGGGGAGAGCAACACCTCACAAAATGTTGCGATACACTGTGAGAGAGAGAGAGAGGGGGGGAGAGAGAGAGAGAGGGGGTGGGGAGAGAGAGGGGGAGAGAGAGAGAGAGGGGGGGGAGAGAGAGAGCAACAGAGGTGTTGGAGGAGAGGAGGAGAGTGCTGCATTTTATTTAGAGGGAAGGAGTGAGGAGGGGACAGACAGAGTGTGGGGGGGGGGAGGAGGAAAAAAAAAGTTAGGTGAGGGGTGGAGGTGGCATTAGCAATGAGGGTGATAAGTTAATGCTCAATGACCGAACACAAATAAAAAAAATTCTCACGTCAGTGTATCTGTACACACAATGACACAACAGAGTTTGTAATATTAACCACAGGCACATCTGCAAAAACTTTGATATCCCAGTTCGAGAAAATTTTGTGGGAACATGAACCAAAAGTATGGGCTGAAAACATGGAAGTACCGCTCACGTATGACCTAATGATCCTATAGAGAGTGAACATCGAAAACAAAGCATTGCGACCAAAACATTATACTTTGGTACAAAAACGAGAAAAGGCATTGCTAAGGCCTAGGTCACATTTGCTCTACGGCGAGGATACGGCGGCCATACGCCCTCTGAATTGACAGAAACGTGCGGCGGCCGCAGAGAAACTGAGTGGCCTCAGGGAGGCCCTACGCCGTTTGGCTATATTTTACGGCCGTAGGGGCGCTGTGGAATTATAGCGTGGAGTTATAACTTTTTTTCATTTCTACATTCGCCGTAGCAATTCGACAAGCAAGCTATGACATAGATGTGTGTTCCACGTCGACCGTACGTAGGGCGTACGGTGGGCTTGCGTTATTCGTGCGGCTGCCGTAAGCTCTTCTCAATGAAAAATGAATTTTCCCAACCCCCAAAAAATTACGGCGGCCGCACTATTTCCACGGTCGCCGTACGGTGGCCTTGCGGTTTGTGTGACTACCTGCGGGCAACGCAGGGTCGATGCACGGTTCCCCTACGCCCGCCGTGCACCTACGTACGGCCTCCGTGGCAGTCTGCGTCGACCGTGCGTCCACCGTGCGCTACCGCTAGGGATCGGAGTATAGGTGTTTGCCTATACAAGTGGTGCCCCCAGAATCCCAATTTAATTCGTTCCAGGAGGCTGGTCCGATTGCAAAAAGTTCGGATTCCAAAAAATATTTTCCCAATAAGAAATAATGCAAAGTGAATTAATCCGTTCGTGGACCAAAGAAAACCCACTTTCAAGACACTTTAAACTGAAATTCCCCATGTTTAAGGTAAAATAAGATGAGTAAATGACCTTCGGTGGCGGTGTTTGTATGTAAACTGGTACAATCGCACATCCAAAGGCCCACACAGGCTGGAGCTCCGACCTGGGTTTCGATCGCTCGCACACTCTGCGAGAGCGCTGCCCCCAGGGCAGCTCATCAAACATGATGCCCGCAGAAACCACAATCACTTTCATCAAACGCATCGGGCTGACGTAATCATGGATATTCCAAATTACAACTGGTTTTGCTGTGAAATTCAATCCTTGCCCGACAGTCCGTCACACCACGTGATCGGATTGCTTTTTTTTGTTATTAATTAAAACACAAGATGATTAAAAAAACAAAACATCACAAAATGAAGGTAAAACACGAGGTAAGGCCTAAGTCACATTTGGCTCGGCGGCCGGAGGGTCTACAAAATGTACGGGCACTAGCAATTATAAAGTGGCTGCAGTATTTCCACGGTCACACAATGTAGCAAGTCACATATGTTTTTATTTTTCGGGGAGCCGCACGGGGTATTTATAAATTGTGGAGACCAAAAACGTGGGGGTGCCGTACGGTCTTTGATTTGATGTCGCACGGTGACCTTAGGGCGTTCCTGCGGCGGGCCATAGAATTTTCAAGGCAGACGCAAGGTGCCCGCGAGGCGACCGCAAGGCGACCGCAGGGGGACCGCAGGGAGGCCCTAAGCCGAACGTGCGGCCAGACGGACGGTAACGAATGGGTTAATTATTATTATTATTTTTTTTTTAGCAGTTCTTTTGTTTCGGCTTGTCAAATTTCTACGGCGAACGTGGAAATGAAAAAAGTTATTCCACGGCGACCTTACGGCCTGTAAATATAGCCATACGGCGTAGGGCCACCCTGAGGCCACCTCAGTTTCTCTGCGGCCGCCGCACGTTTCTGTCAATTCAGACGGCGTACGGCCGCCGTATCCTCGCCGTAGAGCAAATGTGACTGAGGCCTAAAATATCGATCGACACACGAGAGATGCTTTCACGAGGACTTTCCACCGACGAACTGAATGAACAAAGCGCGAAGATGCGGCTCGAACAGGTGGGGGAGACACGTGAACAAACATGAACGCTTCGTTGTGTTCGGTTTTTTAAAATGTATTAGGTTTTTAGGGCAAAATTTTCTCGAAAAAATTGTTCGGATTCCAATTTGTTCAAACAATGGGGCGTTCGGATTCTGGGGGCACCACGGTATATTATAGTTATAGTATATTCAGTTATATATTATGGTATATTTTTATTTCAGTAAAAAAAAGAACTGGTATAATATACCCACTCGTTACCGTCCGTCTGGCCGCACGTTCGCCTTAGGGTCCCCCTGCGGTCGCCTTGCGGTCGCCTTGCGTCTGCCTTGAAAATTCTATGGCCGCCGCAGCGACGCCCTAAGGTCACCGTGCGACATCAAATCAAAGACCGTACGGCACCCCCACGTTTTCGGTCTCCAAGATTTCTAAATACGCCGTGCGGCTCCCCGAAAAATAAAAACATATGTGACTGCTACATTGTGTGACCGTGGAAATACTGCGCTCGCCGTATAATTGCTAGTGGCTGCAGATTTTGGAGACCCACGGCCGCCGTGGCAAATGTGACCTAGGCCTAAGTGAGGTGTTAATACCAGTGATTTTTGACTAAACAATGCAGAAATCATGAAAATGGCCAAATACCAAGACCTCAAAAATGAGGTGAAAAGATCCTAGAAACTGAAGAATGCCAAAGTTGTCCCAGTGATAGTTGGAGCTATGGGAATGATGGCAAAGAACCTCACAGAGATATTAAAAACTATCCTGGGAATATTATAACAAAGGAACTACATTTGGAAGCTGTTTGGGGGCTCAGCGATGATCTGAAGAGAGCCCTTGGCACAAAACTTTGAGAACAGAAAACTTCACAAGCTTCGTCCATGAATTGTGACCCCTTACTGAAATGAAGGTGGATACTTTGAGCCCACCCTGGGAGGACTCCATTCCACATTCTGAAACCCTCATATGTAGATACCAATCAACGACATACACACACACACCCACACACAGGTGGATACTGGATACTTTGAGATGTGGTAGATCCATGTTTCACCTTGTGAAACCCACCCACATGTGGAGCAAGCAGACAACAGCAACTTGCACGAATACACACTCGCGTGCATAATGCACATACACAAACACACACTCATACCGACGTGGAATGTGGATACTTCGAGACCTGGGAGGGCTCCATTCCACTTTCTGAAACCCCTATATGGAGACAACAACAACAACAACACACACACACACACCACACAGACCTGGTAGGTCTCGGTTTCACCTCCTGAAACCCACCCACATGTGGAGACAGCAGCCAACAGCAACTTGCACGTACACACGCATGTGCGTGTGCTCTGCACCCCCCCCCCCCCCACATACGCAAACCACACACACGAATACTTTGAGACCTGGAGCGCTCAATTTGACTTCTTGAAACCCACCGCAAATGTAGATACCAATCAACAACAACAATACACACACACAACACACACACCACACACACACACATGCAAGTGGATACTTTGAGACGTGGTAGGTCCATGTTTCACCTCCTGAAACCCACCCACATGTGGAGCAAGCAGTCAACAGCGACTTGCACGTACACACACACGTGCGCATATACACAAACACACACTCATACGGAGGTGTATACTTCGAGACCTTGGAGGGCTCCGTTCCACTTTCTGAAACCCCTATATGGAGATAACAACACCACACGCGCACACACACACACACACACACACACACACACCACAACACACACACACACCACACCACACACACACACACCACACACACGCAGCACACACACAGCTTTTGTTCAGTATACTGAACATTTTTCATTTGAAGTTGCATGCTATACTGTCAGTCATTCATCTTTTGTGGATGTGCAAGATACGGAACACGGAACCAGTTCTAATGAGGGGCTATATGGGGATGGAGGGAAAGGGTGTTCTGGTGGGGGAGGGGCGGTCGTGTACGTCCCCACACCCCATTTTCTGCCAATGGCATCTTGCCCCACTTTACAGAGGATGATGAAGCTCCATGTCCACTGAGAATTTGTTCAACCACATCGAATGTAAAATGGAAGCAAAGGCAGCATAGAAAGCAATCTTTAATTTTGGAGAAGGTTGGACTTCTTGGAGACAACCTGAGTGGTGCTGGAGAAGACTCAGATGTTTGGCCAATCCATGTTTCAAGGAAGTAGTTTCCCACTCACCCTTTATTGTGTGCTATTTCACTTGTATGATATACGACATTTTCTTAACACCCAAATGAGAATCTGAAATTTTGCCGCACTCTTAACTTCAAGTTTAAATTACATTCCTGACTCACTCTTGATGTTTTGTGTAATCCTGCAGCTTCATGTGTTATCACATTTGGGCTCACTTAGATTTTCATGTTCATCACTTAATTTCACACACACACACACACCACCACCACACACCACAGATCATGCAGCCATGGTGTGACACTACTACTGATTATCTCTCCACTGACCAGCTGAGTAGAGGACACATAGGGTGTCTGGCTTCCCACATTGCGCTGCCACAAAGAATGGAGTGAGGCCGTAGGCGTTACGACTTTCCAGACGGGCTCCTGCAGTGAGTAGGAGCCGAACGATGGAGGCAAAGTTTCGTGCAGCAGCTTCATGGAGCGCTGTCCACCCGCGCTGGCAGCGGTGGTTGGGATCAGCACCACCATCCAGAAGTAGGGCAACTGCACTTTCTCGACCCATTTCACATGCTGTAACTCATGTGCAACACCAACAAGAAAAAGAGCAATCAGAGATTGCAGACCCTCGCCAGGACTTTTGTGTGTGGTTGTTTTGTGTAGTGTATTTTGTGTGGTGTTTTGTGTACTGGTGTGTTACATAATTAATAAGAGACATAATTAGAGCTGCCACTTTATTACTAATGGCAGTGATGACCGGGTACAAGATGTCCCGCTTTGATGCAACCCCGCTTTGGCTGCACACCTCACCCTGACGCATGACGTTTTTTATTATTTATTCAATTGCATTAAGAATGGGTTAAATTAATTCAATTCAAGTCAAATGGGAGACCAAATAGATACAGTCATGCACTGGAGTCATCAGAAGGAACCCAAACAAGCAAAAAGAAAGATGAAGTCATCAGGAGGACCCTGGATAGGATTCACATTTCAGCTGCTACTGCTCTACCCTGAAACCCATCCAGACAATAGCCAAGTGAGCCTAAAAAAAAAAAAAAGTATGTATATTTCAAAAAATCAAAAATAACCCAGATCAAAAATTTTTTTCTGGCTGCCAGACCATGTGTCTGATCAAGTTGAAATTTAAAACATAGTATTCCACATCACGACTAGATCATCATTGTGAGAGTTTCACGGTCATTGCCTTAAGCGGTTCCAAAGAAAACATTATTTAATATTTTTCTTCAATCCGAATATGGCTGCCAAACCATGTGACATCAATTATTCCTAAACAAACTTGGGTTTGTTAAGTACGTGCAAGGCTTGGGGAACATTTCTTGTGAGTTTCCCCTTGATCATGCCCAGCTGTTCTTGGATAAGAATATTTGAATAAGTTTTTGTGGTAAACCAATATGGCTGCCAAACCATGGTGACTCATGATGTCATATGTGTGAACCTTTTTGTTCCTCATGGATAGGTGGTCATATATGAAAAAAGTTTCGCCTCGATCTGTTCAGTCCACTTCAGAGAAGATTTTTGAAGTTGTTTTTTAACGAAAAAACAATATGGCTGCCGGAATCACGTAACCGATGATGTCATAATTTTTTTTTTTCTGCGGACCATTTTTTACTAGATGACCTCAAAAATTTTCATACCGATCAGATGCAGCGTTCTGCATATGCAATTATGACATCATAACAAAGGCACCTATGATGTTATAAAAAAAAAAAATCACACACATTCCCATTAGGAGTATTCGCCTTGTGTCAGTTTCAATTTTTTCCTTAGTGCGATTTCATAGATAAAGAGGTCCAAATTTTCCGTTTTCCAATATGGCTGCCACACACGTGACCTATGATTCATCATTATGATGAAAACATTCTACGCTGAGTAGTTGCATCAATTGTTGAAAATTTCGTCTCAATCCATCAAGCGGTTGCAGAGAAAAAACACGAAAGCTCTGTCAGACAAACAAACCAAATAAACAGACAGACAGACAGACAGAAACAAACAAACAAACAATGAAATGAAAAATTACTCAGTAGTGACAACTTGGCAAAATGTTACAAAGTTGAATGGCACTCAGTAGAGTGCATACCTATGCCAGGTGAACAGTTTACGTTTTGTATCCCACTGATGTGCTGGATCCAACCAAAAATCAAAATCTACTTGTCTTGTCACCTATTCAACTCATCACCTTGTTTTGTCATAACTCATCCATGAACTTTTTGAGACATAGCTTGATATATTATTTAGTTTTTCGGTCCTATCAATTGTAGAAATTAGGCCTGTGTTGACCTTTTGACCTTAAAATGAAAATGGTGTTGAATTCAGAGGACCTGAATGAGAAATGCTTCTTCAAATTTCATGGGTGTCAAACGGATGAAAATGAGGATTTTTAGAAAAATTGTGGCCCAATTGGCTTTTTAGCCTATGTTATATCTCAAAATTAAATAGGTTGGTGATTCAGTGACCTGATATGCAAAATGCTCTTCAAATTTTTAAGTTCAATCGGAATGAAAATTGACAATTTTTAGAAACAATTTTAAAATTTGGCCTGTTTTTGGTTTGACCCGTATGGCCTATTTTTGAAGCTTTGACCCTAGATAACCTCAAAACTAATAGGTGGGGTTTAATTCATTGACTTGAAATGCAAATCCTGTTCAAATTTCAAGTCAATCGTTGAATGAAATTTGAGGATTAAAAAAAATTGGCTCAAATTGGCCCAATTTGGAGACCTCTTTGGTCGACCAAATTTTTTTTCGAAAACTTTCAATCGAATCTGTCGGCAGGGTCGTTGACATTAATCTCTGAAAATTTCAGAAAACGAATTGGTTGAGCGGTTTGCGCAGGAGTGTGACGGGACAGACAAACAAGGCCACAACAAACACACACACAAAACAAATGGAGACGATCAACATAATGGTCAAAATATAATTTTGCCAAGTAACAAACAGACCTAAATGCATACCCTCTCCTTCGGCGGAGAGTAAAAACATAGTCATTTAGAAGGCATATCATTAATTCCTATATATTTGTTGAACCAATATTCACACTCATGTTTTTAAAAGAAAATGTTTTTCAATTGTAAAAAAAGTATAGTGGGGTAGAACAGCATGAGTGGACCAGGAAAAAGATGACTAAAACTAACAATATTTGTGATGTAAACAAGAATAAAATTGCATTCAATATACATGGTTGGTTTGCATATGAACGTATAATTATTCAGTTCAGATTGTAAGAGTGTTGGAGTATGCGGTGATCCAGTGATGAGGACAATTGACCAGTCTACCAAAGGTTAGGTTTTAATTCCACCTGAAGGAAGTAAAAAAATGTCATGACATTTGTACACATAATAAATTAGGAAAGACCCCTGTAGTATTTGTGTGTGATATTGCAATCTTGAACATAGCTAATGAACAAATGAAGGAGTGGAATTATTCTCATCTCACTTTTCTCTAGAACTAGAAGCATAATGACCATCGAAAATCTAAACTTGATGGAAAAATATCCATGAATCAAGCAGTTCAATGGACTTTACCTCTGTACAATGGTGTTTCTCGATGGCACCAGAGATGTCTGGATTTGCTCCAGCTTCAAGAAGAAGTTTCCATAGAGTCAGGTTCTCCTCGTTTCTGTGGTCCACCCATCAGTGGGGTTTCTTGCTTGGGAGTGTGCGTCGATCCACAAGCCCAGGGAATTCTGAGCCAAAGAACAATTGCCATTTTACATCTTTCATGAATGCATGCTCTTTAAAGCAAAATAAATCTTTTTCAATGTAAAAACAGCATGTTTTGATAATTTTGTAACTTTTTCATTCGAAAATCAATTAATTGATTGATTAATACGTTAACTAATTAATAAACTAGAGAGCTTCATTAAAAAACCTTACCCCACGCAGTGTTGAAGTATATAATTACAATTGACATAAAATTAATTATTTTAAACTTTGGAAACGAAAAATATATCTGGAAGTTTTATTAGCAAAAAATAAAAAGATGCAGTGTATTTATACACAACCCTTATTCAAATATAAAGATGCAAATTAGTTTTCTCGTACCTGCTTCGTTTGTGTCCTTTATGACGGTCTTTTAAGAAAGAGTAGTTTCTGTTTGGGAATGATTTTCAGACAGACGGAACAGAGTAAAAAAAATTATCTCGGCTCCTCTTGAGCATTCTCGATCGGGACAAATTCAGCAGCCAAGTACTGTAAAACGGTGGGTTTGTTTTTCCGATTGATTGTTCCGATTCATGTTCAAATATAACATTCAATTGAAGTTAAATTGTTCTTCGATCCAAAACATGATTTACAGACACACGAAACAGAATGGACAGACATGAAGTGAACCAATTGCTTAATCCCGCTTTTCGCTTCGCATTGTGCGCGGTGGCAGGTAAACAATAAGATATTATCTCTTTGAAAAACTTACATGAAAATAGGTTTGCCATCTTTAAATATTGACGATTTGTTAGCCTTTGAGCTATGTTCAAGAGGGGGTTTTTTATTGCGGGTGGTTTGTGTGGGAAATGTGTGGGGTTTGAAAGTTTCTATGAATGACGTTTACTCAGAACAGTTAAAGACACGTCAAAAAAAGTATAACAGGATTTATAAAAATAATATACAGTAATGATATAAATGTATTATCTATCTATAATGCAAGTTGCCCTAATTGCTGCTCTTGAACGGGGCGTAAATGTCGTAGACCGCAGGCACTTACAATGCTGGTAAAAAGTATAACCACAAATTATTCCATCCAATTGAATAATTTCCTTTTCGTTCCATTACTTTCACCAATAATCGTCATTATTTTAGAAAACAAACAAATTAATCCAACCAAACGGGAACCTCAACTCCTTACTAATGCCATACGTTGCAAGTTGGGAGGTGACAAAAAAGGGATGGTAGGAATGAGAGCAGGTTTTTATTTTATTTTATTTATCTGTTGGACGCTATTGGGAGTGAAGGACACTGCACGTGGAAGCCTGGATGCCTGGAGGGTGTTGATGTTCGCCTTCAGATGAAGGAAAGCTCTTGAACATCACAGGCCTTTGCATTATTGCTCCAATACCCAATAATTGTAGGGGTATTATACATAATTATCTTCCTTCTTCCTCTTCTTTCCCTCCACTTAACCCAGCATGCTTGACTTCTCCAGAACTTTCTTTTTCTGGCACGAATGATGTGTCGAAATTATGACAGTTTTTGTTTAAGCATCAGCACTTCTAATGCTACATGGAATTTTAAATTTCGTCTCCAACACCATTGTTTTCAAACTGATCATTTCTTTCTTTCCATTTTGTTTTTCTTTCACTGTCCCATAACTCACATCAATACATTTAAACTGGAAATACAGAGCTTTCATCAGCCTCTTCTGATCTGTGGTATATATACGCTGGATCACCCGATCATGATCGGGTTATTTAGACTTTATAGCCAACAAAAGGCATTTATCTTTTAAAGCTGCAGCAAAAATTAGCCAAAAATTAAGCAAAATTAAAAACTATTAACCCGGATAGTGCACATGACAATTTATGGGGCAAGTGGCTCATTTCCTTTGCTTATTGGTTGCTACAAGATTGTGCGATGAATATTTACACTAGTTGTCGCCATGTGGCAACTGTGGCCCTTTGTATATTAATGTTTAATTCTTGGAAATTCGAACTAAATACGAAAATGAAAATTGGTTCAATTCCAGAACAAAATTCATTTTCAAACATGTGGCGGAGTGCCCAGGGTGAAAGCCAAGCTTCGCCTCTGTCACTGCGCGAGGACATTTAATCAGCTAAGTGGCATTATTTTTTTTTTAACATTCGATTGAATTAAAGATCACAAGTTTTATTTATTGTGACGTTGACCCAGACGCCATTACAAATATAGGACGAAGTGTTCCTGAAGCCTCACCTGGATCAGGAGCAAGTCACTCCAAGCCCCAGAAGAATCCAATTAGACCCCATTTTTTAATGCCATGAAAAAACTTTGGTACATCACAGGGTGATAAAGTTTGTGGTCAAGTTTAATCAAAATTATGTTTGTGTTTCGGAGAAGAAAGCAAATATCTATTTTTTGGAGGGTCGAACAAATATCGATGAGGCCAAAACTTCCCTCCCCATTATTACCCCTCAATAGTGCAGATTTTTGATGGCAGTCAATATATCTTTCGTTCGGCTCAGACATTAAGCTTGTGGCCAAGTTTCATCTTAAATCATTTGTTTGCGTTTCAAGGCATAATGACTGAAGGTGTTTTACTGACCTTGGACTGACTAACTGACTCACTCACCTACACTGCCTCGATCGCATCACCTCCACCAGACTAATGTCCAGCTCGTGAGCTAATAATGTGACTACAGCAATATGGAATTGTATTAAAAAATTCACCAAAATGGCTTCACACAGATACAAACTCATATATTTATATATATATTATTATATAATATATATATATAATATATATAATTTATTATTTAATTATTAATAATTTTATATTAATTTTTAATTTTTAATATTTAATATATATATATATATATATGTAGGAGAGATTTTGGGACCACACTCATGTGCAGCGAGCGTTGGTGCTGCCTAAAGCAGTCTCCTTTGGCTATTGGGGCACAATCCTGGCGGGTCGGACACTCGACACAGTTACACCAGCATCTGGCACTCAATTTTGCCGACCTCGAAGGATGACGGCCGGAGTTAACCCCACCTGGTTATTATTCAAACAGTTGAGCGGGATTTAACTCAGGGACCCTAGATTTCCAACCCACCACCCTAGCCATTAAGGCCAACACCAGGCATATGATATACATATGCCTTGGTGTTGGGCATAGCGTATAGAGTTAGCGTCTTGGGATCCAAAAGGTCCTGAGTTCAAGCCGTTGGCCGCTGATTAATACAACCACCAGGATGGTTGATCAGCCTGTTCATCCTTCCGAGGTCGGCGAAGTGAAGACTAGTGTACTGGGCCGCGTGTATGCCCCCGGTCTTATAATAGGTGTACCATATTCCTGTGCCGTTAAGAGGCGACCAGCTGTTTGCATCAGGGAAGGGCATCCGGTGTTAAAAACTAAGCCAATCACTATGCAGATTGATCCGCTGGACGACCCCTAATGGGAAGCAGCAGAAAGAAGAAGATATATGTTATATATAATGTAGATATATACATAATTTATATATGTGGTATATATGTACAAATATATGTGTATATATGTTATATATGATATATGTATATATTGTATATGTATATATATAAGGTATGTATATAATGTATATTATATATTATATTTAAAAAAAAAAAAAAAATATATATATATAACACTGATGAGCCAAAACATGATGACCACTGACAGGTGAAGTGATAACATCGATATATCTTGTTACAATGGCACCTGTCAAGGGCTGGGAATATATTAGGCAGCAAGTGAACAATCAGTTCTTAGAAGTTGATGGTGTTGGATGATTGTTTGATGTGTAAAGACCTGAGCGACTTTGACAAGGGCCAAATTGTTTATGGCAGTTGACTGGGTCAGAGCCTCTCCTGAAACGGCAAGGCTTGTGGTTGCTTCCCGGTCAGCAGTGGTGACTCCCTACCAGCAGTGGTCCGAAAGAGGGACAAACCACAAACGGCGACAGGGTTTGTTAGGCGCCAAGGCTCATTGAAGGCTATCCCATCTTGGTCCTAACCGACAGAAGGTCTACTGTGGCACAAGTTCACCAGAAAATTTTAATGTGGTCACGGAGGAATGTGTCACAATCCACAGTGCGATCGCACCCTCTGGTTCATGGGGCTGCGTTTAGCTGCCCAGACCAGGTCAGAGTGCCCATTGATGACCCCTGTCCACCATCGAAAGCACCTACAATGGGCACGCAAGCATCGGAAACTGGACCTTGGAGCAGTGGAAGAAAGTTCGCCTGGTCCGATGATGTCCCGTTTTCTTTTTAGAATCACGTGGATGGCGTGTATGTGTGCGCCATTTTACCTGGGGAATGATGAGGCACCAGGATGCCACTAGTGGGAAGACGACAAGCCAGTGGAGGGAAAGTGTTGAGGCCTGGGCAATGTTGTGCTGGGAAAACCTTGGGTCCGCGCCATTCATGTGGGACGTAATTTGACACGTGTCACC
The DNA here is from genome assembly GCA_035128595.1 of Eptatretus atami. Classification (NCBI taxonomy): domain Eukaryota; kingdom Metazoa; phylum Chordata; class Myxini; order Myxiniformes; family Myxinidae; genus Eptatretus; species Eptatretus atami. Next base: position 55,233,381 of record CM068963.1, read on the forward strand.
TACCTAAACATCGTTGCAGACCAAGGTACACCCCCTTTCATGCGCAAGGGTATTTCCCTGATGGCAGTTGGCCTCTTTCAGCAAGGATAATGCGCCCTGCCACCACTTTGCACACATTGTTCCGGGAACGGTTTGAGGAAACATGATGAAGTGTCCACAGGTGTTGCCCTGCGCCTCAAATCTCCAGATCTTCAATCGATGAGCATCTGTGGGATGTGCTGAACCAACAAGTCCGATCCATGGCGGCTCAACCCTCGCAACTTGCAGGACTTGAAGGATCTGCATGCTAATGTTTTTGGTGCAGATACCACAGGAACAATCTTCAGCGGTCTTTGTGGAGTCCATGCCTCGGGCGGTGTCGGTGCTGTTTTGCGGCACATGGTAGGACCAAACAGCATATTAGGCAGGCTGGTCTTTATGTTTTGGCTTATCGGTGTATATACATACATGCATTTATACAGTTATATATATTATATATATGAAGACCACAAGGGGAAAAACCAGAGATGTCACTTTTTATAAATTTCAGGGTTATTGCACCTGCCAATTAGTTGGCAACATAAGGTTTCCTCTCACAATATTAGTAAATTACTTTTAACAAATAACCAGGGGTGTCACATAATTTTTATATCGTATTTAAAGTTTAGCCTGCAATGAAAAAAACAAGTGTTGTCAAAGCTAACAAGTAAAACCAGAGTTGTCAGTACTTTACTCCTGTTATTCTCCCTTTCAATTCCATTGTTAACTGTCACCATAATATTCCAAATTGAGAAACTGAAAAAAATGAAAAGGTTGGCTAAAACTTCACAGCATAAACTCCTTGAGCACTACAATAGCCTATTTAGTTATATCATGGGCTCCGTAGTTTTGGTGCCATTTTCATAGGTTCAAGCCTGGTCAAACCTTTATTGTGGACTTTTATGACCCACGCCGTGGCTTAATGGTTGCGCGTCTGAGTACCCATTCCTCATTCGATGTACCTTACCGCCACAATCAACCTGCTTTAGGTATATTGAAGGAGTCACATGAGGTGACTTCGCGCTATCGCGGCGGGTGGTTTATCCTTTGTTTCCTCCCGGTTTTCCATCATATTAAGTAGTACGGAGTGTAAGAAAATGGGAATCCGTCTGTCATATAAGCGATAATAACCCTTGGAGTATGGCGTTTGAACACCAATCACACAAAAAAACAATGACCGTTTAATGTTGCAAAAAAAAATCTGTGCATCACCAAAAGTCATGTACATGTATGCTAATAAAACCAACAAAGCATTGAATTTGCTACACATCCTGGTTAAAAATTGCATGGCAATTATTAAACAAGGGAATAACCAGTGATGTCAGTTTTGCAAACATTGATTCGTTCTTTGCTCTTAAATTAAATAACACAGAAGCTTGGCAAATGCTACATGCTTAATTGATCGCGCCAATGATCACTTCTTCCTTTACTGGAAAATAAATTCTATATGATCAGAGTATTAAACAGTCCCACCAAAGTCTTGATGAAACTTGTTTTTCAGTTTTCTTTCAAAATTGATTATTTCCTGACATCTCTGGTTTTCCCTTGTGGTCTTCATATATATATATATAATATATATATATATAATATATATATATATATATATGTATCATACTTCGTTCTCAAACTGGTGAAACTTTGTTTCATAGCCTCGTTCCAAAGGGCTCTTTTCAAAATCTTCATTGAACCTCTGACAGCCTCCACTTGTAGCTCATTTGTGGCTGATATTCACCCAGGAATGATTTTTAAGTACTCAGTTAGGGTTTTCTTTTTCATTCCTGTCGCTCTGTCTATCACTGCTATCATCTTTAGTGGGGCAACTTTAGCATAACAATTGTGCATTTTGTGGAGGAAAGCACTAAATTTGGTCCACACTAGTAGCCTATCATATTATGAACAGATTTGGATAATTGGGCCATTCTCAAAATTTTTGATGAGTGGGAAAATGGCTGCCACAGCCCATCAGCGGCTGAATTGGGAATGGCCAATATCCAAATCTTCATAATACTGTACGCTGTGGAAATTCGCAAACATCATAAAGCGTCCCATAGGTGCAGGTATTTCTGAAGATACATGTTAGTTAGCTCCAAACCGTGTATAGAGGGGAATTAATGTGATCAATTCGGGCTGCGACGCTTTGAGTTAGGCGTTTTTCTTTCTCCTTTCTTTAATTTGAGCGATACACCACGTCCCGCTTCTCAGCGGCCCCCACCCCGCATCTCCGCCCTCAGCCGTTGACCAGGCTCCCTGCGGGACGATCGCCACCACTTACCAACCACGCCGCCATTACAACAACGCCAACCACGCCACCACATCACAACGCGCCACGGCGTTCCGATCGGCAACGGTTGCAGAGGCCTGGCCTTCAAAGGAGGCAGGCGCCCGCGCCCCCGTTCCCCCCTCCTCCCCGAATGATGGCCACCGATTTGGACGTAGGACCAACGCCCCTTCTGGAAGTTCCAGCATGTTCTGGAAGAGGGGTGGATGCTGAGAACGGGGCGTGGCCCCGGCGATAAAAAAGCGACGGAGGACGAAAAAGCTGAGAGGATTCGGCGCGCTCGGAAAAGGGACGGCTTAAAGGCGACGGAGGACGAAAAAAAGCTGGAGGGATTTCGGGCGGCGCTCGGAAAAGGGACGGTTTAAAGGCGACGGAGGACGAAAAAAGCTGAGAGATTTCGGGGCACATCGAAAAGGGACGGTAAAGGCGACGGAGGAGGAAAAGCTGAGAAAGGATTTCCGGCGCCCGCGATTGACGGCTGGAGAGGAGAAAAGTGGAACGCGCGCAGTCTGAGTGGAGCGAGAGAGCTCGCCAGACCGCAGAGAGGAGTGAACTGGTCGCCGAGGACTCAACACCTAAAGGGAAGTCGCGACTTCCATTTCTTTTGGGGTTCTGTCGTGAACGTTGTGTGTGGCGCCGTGTCTCGTGGAAGTAGGAATTGTGTAAGTGGTCCGCTTGTGTCGTGCTTAGTCGTTTCAAACTCTTTCTTCATATTTGTGCATTTCTTTTATTAAATTGTGCTGTTGAATTCTTGTTGCTATATGTGTGCTCTATTGTGTCGTGTTGTAAATAAAATGCTTGTCTGTTGAATTCTTCCCCCGTGTCGGCTGCGTCCTCCTTCGTTGGGTCTCCATTCTTGTTCACGTAAAGGTGTTCGTTGTGGGCGCGGGCCGCCCATAATTAATCTGAACCGTCAAGGCCGACGATAACACCGCTCGGTTATCCCGTTAGTCCCGGAACGAGCCGCCTTAAGCGGATCGTCGGTCCTGAAGTCGGCTGTGGCGAGGTACAAGCCCTCGGTTAGGTTTACCCGTGCGGTACTTTAGCGTATATCGACTTTCGGCGATTCACCCTATTCCGCTGCGGGTTAGAATGCGGACTGGGTTGTGGTTGAGGCCGAAAGCGTCCACCCGTACTGGATACCGGCGTTAGCCGGGAGGGTTCACGACTGAATTGTCCGTCCGTGTGGGCGAGGCAGTCGCCGATTCGAGTCACGGGCCGATCGCACGTCCGACGGGCGCGAATTCGCAACACTGGTGTCAGGAGTGGGATAACGACTCTCCCTGGCTCCAGCTAAATTCATAGGGAATCGGTCCAGGGGTGGAGGAGCGACCCCCGATTCCCTTCTAAATTACGATGCGAGGAAATTAATCCCTTACATGGAATAAGATGGCTGTCTTCAAGGCGAGCGGGGAGCCGGGGTAGAAATGTATATGTGTGTGATAGTAATGTAGGATCCATGGCCAGGATGGGAAAACCCCGAAGCAGGACATGGTGTGCAGGGACAGTTTTTCCCCCCCAACCAAACGCAGAGCCCGAAATGGCGCCGGCGCTGAGCCGCGGTGTTTATGACACCTCCCTCCCCCTCTCGCCAAAAAACCCCCCGATCCTCGCCGAATCACGGCTCAGCCGAGTTGCACCCGACATGCGCCCAGCCTATTTCGCCCATGCTGGCAAAAATGAATTGCGGATATTAAACAACAAAAATGGCATGGAAACTCACTCGAAATGAAAAACGAAATAAAAGCATTAAACGAAATATGGAAACAAATGCGCCAAGAATGAAGGAAGAAATAAAAGAAATGCGGGGTGAACGCAGCAAATGGGCGGAGCCTGCAGGCGGGCATGAAGGCAACAAACAGCCGAAAAGTGCCGTAATGGCGACGGCCACGTGTTGGGAGCGAACGAGGCTGGGAACAGGTTGTTGTGCAACGGTCTGTCAGGGCCCGCGTGACAGGCGGTGAGAAAAAAAAATAATTCGGGATACGTGTTGGGCGAGAAGTGTGGAGGTGACGGAAAAGTACGGTAACCGAGAGGCGAAAAATTATTGGGGTGACGGAGACCTGTGCACGAAGGAAAATAAAATTAGTGGAGTGTTGAGGAAAAGACTGCCAAGACATGACGAAGAGAGTTGATAAGCTGGGACGGGCAGTGATAAAAAACGGAGACAGAGTTAACGCGGAAGACGATAGACAAACACAAGGGGCAAGCCGGAGCAACAGTTAGGAAGCCAAAAGGCAGGTCGGAGTGTTGCGGAGATGAGAAAAGAATTAGAGAAGAAAACTGAGTTACAAGAAACACCAAAACAAAGAACGAAAACTACAAAACGAACTGAGAGTGTTAAAAGGGAACAAGAAAGAGTACTGAAAGAACAAGCGGAATGAGACAGGGAAAGAAATCTGTCAAACTTGAAGGAAATTAATGAGATTTGCAGAACGAGAACAGAGAGAAAGTGAATAAAAAACTGAAAAGAGTATTTTGAATTTGAAACTGAACGACAAAAGGGAAAAAAAATTAAGGTTGGCAATACGAGGATTAAGTTGAAGGAGCAAGGAATGAAGCAGGAGGAAGAAATGAGGAGTTTTGAGCGACACAACGAGATTGGAGAGGAAGAACGAGAGGAAACAATGGCGATAGAAAACAAAAGGAACATGAAGCCTGAGGTTGGACAATTGACAAGAAAAGACAAGGCTGGAGTGCGTAAGAGGCTAGACAAAGAACGAGCCGAATGAAACACAAAGGGAAATTAACCCACATGAAGAAAACCATGAAACTGCAGAAGGAAGGGCAGGAGAAGGAAAACAAGGAAGAATAATGAGACAGCAGCAACTGAAACACAAGCAAGGAGATTAAACCAAATGAAGCCAAAACAACGAAACTGGAGAGAGCGAAGGTACAGGAGAGGAAGCAAGGAAGGGTAATGAAGGAGAACATCGAATGAAACACAGGAAGGAAATGGGCCAATTTGAAAAGAAACGATGAGATTGGAAAATGAGAGCAGGGAGAACTGTGGGAAAAGATCTCTTTCA
>CM068963.1:55246524-55263607 GCA_035128595.1 Eptatretus atami
TCACGACAATTTATCGTGATTATTCCACTAATTTCTCACAAAAGAACGACTGAACAGATGAAAATAAGGTTAAAATTCCCGACAAATGGAGATGGGAACCCCCCCCCCATTCCTTCACTTCTCCACCTGGGGATGATCCTTTCCATCCCACCTCTTTTTCTTCTCTTCATGTTAGCAACCATGACAAATGTAAAATTTGGTGTGTTTTTGCCTAGACATACAAGTGGAAATCATCAGTCAGCTCCCGACCCTCATCGGGATTGGAAAGGGGGGGGGGATCTGCCCATCAAGTAATGCGAGGTACTCCAGCCTGTTTTGTAATATTTGGTGGAGATTATGCCAGCCATTTTTCGTTCACCTGGAACAAAAAATGTCCAGGTGAACTACAAGCATTGTGTGGTGTCCCTCAGTCATTTAGGCTATTTGAGCACACTAGGAACTTCTCCAAAACTACAAACGATTTTGATGGAATTTGACCACAATCTTCATGACCCAGGTCAGGTATGGGAGGATGTGCCGGAGCAGCGCGTCGCTGCGTCCAATTTCTGCCGGTACACCAGGGGCCTCCTTCTGGCCATCCCCATCTCCTTGAGATGTTGATCAATCTGCTGCAACAAGTCACGTGGTCGGCCCATTGGCCTCCTCCACTCACGAGGCTCCCTCACTGAAAGAATCTCGTGAGCAGGAACAGCTTCAGCAAAACGAGCCACATGTACATACAGCAGCAGCTGATGATCACGGACTATGCAGGTAACAAATCTCATTTGACTCTTTCTCAACAATCGCTCATTGGACACAAAGTCCAACCAGCGATAGCCAAGAATTCTGCGAAGAGACCCAGCACCAAGGGAATTAAGTTGCCATCTCAGATCCCGGGTCAGAGTCCAAGTCTCACATCTATAGAGCAAGATGGGAAGCATCAAGGACCTGAAGACCTGGACTTTCGTCCTCCCGCACAGGTACTGCCAGCGTTGTGGGTGATTGTGTGTTGTATTGATTAAATTTGATCAAGATGATGTGATCGATGTTGTGGCTGATTGTGTGTTGTATTGGTCAAATTTGATCAAGATGATGTGATCGATGTTGTGGGTGATTATGTATTGTATTGATTAAATTTGATCAAGATGATGTGATCGATGTTGTGGGTGATTATGTATTGTATTGGTTAAATTTGATCAAGATGATGTGATCGATGTTGTGGGTGATTATGTATTGTTTTGGTTAAATTTGATCAAGATGATGTGATCGATGTTGTGGGTGATTGTGTATTGTATTGATTAACATTTGTTCAAGATGATGTGATCGATGTTGTGGGTGATTGTGTGTTTTTATTGGTTAATTTGTTCAAGAGATGTGATCGATGTTGTGGGTGATTATGTATTGTTTTGGTCAAATTTGATCAATGATGATTGATCGATGTTGTGGGTGATTGTGTATTGTATTGGTTCAAATTTGATCAGATGATTGTGATCGATGTTGTGGGTGATTATGTATTGTATTGATTAAATTTGTTCAAGATGATGTGATCGATGTTGTGGGTGATTATGTATGTTTTGGTAAATTTTGATCAAGATGATGTGATCGATGTTGTGGGTGATTGTGTGTTTTATTGGTTAAATGTTCAGATGATGTGATCGATGTTGTGGGTGATTATGTATTGTATTGGTCAAATTTGATCAGATGATGTGATCGATGTTGGGGTGATTTTGTTTGTATTGGTTAAATTTGATCAAGATGATGTGATCGATGTTTGGGTGATTGTGTATTGTATTGGTTAAATTTGATCAAGATGATGTGATCGATGTTGTGGGTGATTTGTGTTTATTGGTCAAATTTGATCAAGATGATGTGATCGATGTTGTGGGTGATTTTGTATTGTATTGGTTAAATTTGATCAAGATGATGTGATCGATGTTGTGGTGATTTTGTTTTTATTGGTTAAATTTGTTCAAGATGTGATGCGTGATGTTGTGGGTATTATGTATTGTTTTGGTCAAATTTGATCAAGATGATGTGATCGATGTTGTGGTGATTTGTATTGTATTGGTTTAAATTTGATCAAGATGATGTGATCGATGTGGGGTGATTGTGAGTTTGTATTGGTTAAATTTGATCAAGATGATGTGATCGATGTTGTGGGTGATTATGTATTGTTTGGTCAAATTTGATCAGATGATGTGATAGATGTTGTGGGTGATTTGTTGTATTGTTAAATTTGTTCAAGATGATGTGATGATGTTGTGTGGTGATTATGTATTGATGATTAAATTTGTTCAAGATGATGTGATCGATGTTGTGGTGATTATGTATTGTATTGATTAAATTTGTTCAAGATGATGTGATCGATGTTGTGGGTGATTGTGTGTTTTATTGGTTAAATTTGTTCAAGATGATGTGATCGATGTGTGGGTGATTGTGTTTTATTGGTTAAATTTGTTCAAGATGATGTGATCGATGTTGTGGGTGATTTGTGTTTGTATTGGTTAATTTGATCAAGATGATTGATCGATGTTGTTGGGATTATGTATTGTTTTTGTCAAATTTGACAAGATGATGTGATCGATGTTGTGGGTGATTGTGTTATGTATTTGGTAAATTTGATCAAGATGATGTGATCGATGTGTGGGGTGATTATGTATTGTATTGATTAAATTTGTTCAAGATGATGTGATCGATGTTGTGGGTGATTATGTATTGTTTTGGTCAAATTTGATCAAGTGATGTGATCGATGTTGTGGGTGATTATGTATTGTTTTGGTCAAATTTGATCAAGATGATGTGATCGATGTTGGTGGTGATTATGTATTGTATTGATTAAATTGTTTCAAGATGATGTGATCGATGTTTTGGGTGATTATGTATTGTTTTGGTCAAATTTGATCAAATGATGTGATCGATGTTGTGGTGATTATGTATTGTTTTGGTTAAATTTGTTCAAGATGATGTGATTGATGTTTGTGGTGATTATGTATTGTTTTTGTCAAATTTGATCAAGATGATGTGATCGATGTTGTGGTGATTTATGTATTTGTTGATTAAATTTGATTCAAGATGATGTGATCGATGTTTGAGTGATTATGTATTGTTTGGTCAAATTTGATCAAGATGATGTGATCGATGTTGTGGGTGATTATGTATTGTTTTGGTCCAATATTTGTTCAAGATGATGTGATCGATGTTGTGGGTATTGTGTATTGTATTGATTAAATTTGATCAAGATGATGTGATCGATGTTGTGGGTGATTATGTATTGTATTGTTAAATTGATCAAGATATGTGATCGATGTTTGTGTGGTGATTGTGTATTGTATTGATTAAATTTGATCAAGATGATGTGATCGATGTTGTGGGTCATTATGTATTGTTTTGGTCAAATTTGATCAAGATGATGTGATCGATGTTGTGGGTGATGAACTGGTTCATCTCTGGAGATATACATGCAGTGAAACTGACCCAAGATACGAGGGATAATATGGAAGCGCACGGCGTGATGTAATTACCAAATATAATGAATGAAATATTATTTTTTTTCCCAACAATTTTATTTCACGTTTTCTCTTTAAACTACTTTCAACAATTTCGACTGAACAACCACACTTGTTTTTATATTTTTACATTTGTCCATAAATTTCCTGTGGAACACTCATATTGTGTAAGAAATGAACACGTACTTGGTACTTACTGTTAGAGAAGCTGGTGGTTCAAAAAACCAACCAAATCTCACTCCACATAATGACACCTGTGATTTGTTTTCAGGTGGTGAAACACCGTGGGTGAGAGCTTGCTCAGGGAGTTGAATTGAAGGTTGAGTTCCTTGGCATCTGAAAAAAATATAGATACCATGGTTGTTTTATCAAGCATTTCTAATGGTGTTGACTCTTAATAAGAGAATGCATATTTATATCATTATTAAATAGAGAATCCTTTTCTCACGACAAAACTGCAATGCAAAACACATGATCTACAAAAATAAACGTCATCATCTACATCTACATAAAAAAATCTACATCAAACGTAAAATATTACAAACATACCTAATGAGTAGTGTGACGTTTTCATGATAATAATGTGTTTAACTGGTCAACCCAATCAAGTGGACCCAAGTACTCTCCAATATTGGTCTAATTAGAGATTATAATGTCAAATGGGGTTTGAAGATTTTAATCAACTCTTGATCAACATACCAACTTGAACAAAAAAAGCATTTAAAATATTCGATCAATTTTACAAATGAGACAAATTTTACTGCAGATGACAAAGAAGTGTTATTTTATGATCCACAAACTGGGCATCAGCCCTTCTTTTGACTCCTTTCAGTCCGTCCATCTCTCTGGACCCGATCCTCGAAAATGGTTGGGCACACATTTCTTTCATACGTGGCAAATGTGTACAATAATATCTGTGCATGAGGGTGCAGCAAATTATTCTGTATTCTGCGATTGGGCTGAAAAGTTGTGGGACACGATTTTATCTCTTAATTTTGATAATTAGAAAAAATTTTTTATGGGAGAACAGAACACTATTTTAGATGCATTCATGAACCATTATTTATTTATATACACTTTGCCATCTCGACTTCCAACACACACCATTAGATTATTTATTTATGTACATACACATCAGTGCTATGCAGCTACATACATATGACCTTCAGTTATTTATTGATATGCACATTACAATCATCGATACCTACATAACACCTTGAATGATTTATTCATCGATATACATGTTACCATCTCCACGACGAACACACAACTTTGAATTATTTATTTATGTATAATGTATATATACATATACACTTTTCTGTGTACACTACTGATACACAACGTTGCATTTATTTTTATGTCGCCTTTTTAATACCATCTCCACAATTGGCATACCAACTTGAATTATTTAATTACATGTTTATACTGTATTATGCCTCACAAGCAAAAGTGTGGTCTGTCCCCAGTGTTACGGATTAGTAAATCCTATATAATCCTATATAATTGGAAATGTTAAGTTTTGTGTTGAAGACATCCATCCATCCATACTCTGTGCAGAGCGTTGATGCTGCCTAAGCAGTCTCCTTAGCTATTGGGCACAATCCTGGACGGGTCGCCACTCCGATCCAAGATACCAACAAGCTGGCACTCATTTTGCCGACCTCGGAAGGATGACAGACAGAGTCAACCCCACCTGGTATTAATTCAACAGCCAAGGGGGATTTGAATTCAGGATCCTCAGATCCCAAGCCCACCACACTAACCATTAAGCCAACCCCAGGCATGTGAAGACATGATTCTGATAATTCGGGAACAAAAGGCAACTCGAGTATCAGTGAATTAATTAAATGAGATGTAAAGTTGGACAAAGGATTCGTGCACAGACATCGGTATGCGTCATGGGCAGTGACGTCAAGACGGATGGTGAACAGAGCTTTGAAGATGACCGGTGCTGGGGCTGAATGCTTTGGTGAACAGGGGCATTACACGGTGTGAACAAAGTGGATGAAAGTTTTGTTATGAAAACGAGACTCTCAACCAATGGTTAAGCTGTGGTCAATCTTTGGATTCAGACAGTGTCAACTTGCTGTGAGATTGACCTTATTTGTTTTTTTCTTCTTTTTTTATCTCTTGTTAAGGCTCGTATGAGAGCTAACACAAAATGCACAGCAAGGGGGGCATGAGACAAGAGGGGTGTGGGAAGGACAAAACAGTGGGGAACAGAGACATTTGGAGATCTGTGGAAGGGAGAGGGATGGGGTGGGGAACATGGGGTATACAACATGGACACTACAGGGAATTTCCGGATGGAAAGCAGGGAAATTGAAGGAGGCGGGTTTGGGGTGGATTAACTGAGGTAGAAAGGATCGAGGATTTGGATGGGGGATGATAAGAGGTGGTAGTGATCAGCTGTTTTGAAGGCCTGAAGGGAGTTTATTCCAAAGGCGGGAAAAAAAGAGGAATAAAAGGGTGAAGGTGAGCAGTGATTCATGATTTTGGTAGTTTTACCAGAAGGGGGTTGCTGGCGGACCTTGAGCGCCCTGCGGAAATATGGTGACACTGCGAGCTTCCCATAAAAAGTGAGACAAGGAGCAATCAGGAGAAGGCAAGAAGAAGGAAAAAAATGAGAAAGATCGAAGCAGATGCGATTTGGTGGTGATCTTGGAATTGACCCGGAGATACAGCTCCAGCAGCGTATGGGGCTTTGGAACGGCAGAGTGCTGGGCACAGTGGGTGACAGACAGCAACGGTCTCATTAGCTTTTGCACTGAGCACACGGTGACCATTGACCTGGTGTATGGCTTCACTCCTGCTGGCTGATCGGTTGTGTTCCCCGGAGAGCTCAACACAGCACACGCCAAGGTCGTCCCTCCCTCCACCTCACACCTTCTCGTGGTTCGGCTCGAGACGTGGTGAGATCCATACTGCATGAGCATTCCTGCAGGGCTCACACGCTCTCCACTCATAGCCGACTGCTATAATCTGCAAGGTTCGTTTCTGCACGACCATTCATGTTCAGATTTGTTTCATCTCCACGGCAAAACTTCACATGGCAAAAGGTTCACAGATCTGCACGCTTGTTTGACACTGCAAGAGGTTTAATTGCACATTCGGACACTGCAAGATCTTAACATTAGTTCATGGCACGAATCCTGGTAAAAAGGGGTGTATTAACACGTGAATGTAAAGTTGCCTTTGTAAAGAGCTGTTGAAGTATTTGAAACTGCATTGAAATATACGTGTGTAACACTGATTTGATTAAGCATTGACTGTGACTTGTATTCTTCTGTGTGGAAGTTTAGAGTTACTGATGAGTTGTAATTGAATCCTAATTGCATTCGTATTGATAGATATGAGCGCATGTTAACAGTGGGGTTGAAATAAATTGCATTCTTAAAATTCCTTCCGTTGTGTGTCGCTGGTTCACCTGGTCGGTTTTCGCGTGATTGTTTATATTGTCTGCCGTGCTACCCTTTAGATAACTCAAGGAACACTCAATTCGAGGTTGTGAATGCGGCACGTAGCACCAGTCGCAGGAAAAGCACCAAACTCTAGAGATACACATGCAGTGGCACTGACATAACATACGTGGGATGATGTGGAAATGCACAGCATGATCTGACTCATTAACAAATACAATGAATGAAACATTATTTTTCTCCCACAATTTTATCTCAAGTTTTCTCTGTAAGCTATTTACAACAATTTCTACTGAACAACCACACTTATTTTTAGATTTTTAGATTTGTCCACAAATTGCCTGTGGAATCCTCATATTGTGTAAGAAATGGACACGTACTTGGTACTTTGTACTTACTGTTAGAGAGAAGCTGGTGGTTAAAAACCAACCAAATCTCACTCCACATAATGACACCTGCGATTTGTTTTCAGGCCGTGAAACACCGTGGGAGAGAGCTTGCTCAGGGAGTTGTATTGAAGGTGTAGTTCCTTGGTATCTAATACAATAAAGACACCATGGTGGTTTTTCTCAAGCATTTCAAATGTTGTCTTAAAAATATAATGTTTTTTTGCATCATTATTAGTTTTTCCAAATCGCTTACATTCATTTCCTGAAACATTGTGCTACTTTCTCAAAACAGCTAATACAATACTCAAAACTGAAACATAGTTTGCAGAATACCACAATTTGTATTGCAAATTGCTCTCATGCTCTCAAAATCTATACTAACTAGAAGGGCACTCGGAAGAAAGGCACATACCTCCGCCATGTGATGCCTGATCCATGAGAACATATTGGGATCAACACCTTTTTGAGATATTGTGTTAAATATTGTTACTGGCCGGGTGTCGGCCGCCAACCGACGCTCGAACGAGCCGCAAGTCGAGTCGGCCCGACCGATCGCCGAATATAGATCGCCGCCCGGATAATCGAGCGACGGGTCCTTGTACAAGAACCGAAATACGCCAATCGGCAGATCACGTGGGTAGGGTCGATTGCCAATCTTCAATTACCTAAATACCCACGTGATCCAACTACCGGGTATTCCACCCTCGACGGACCTCGTACGGAACAAACCGCCGAGGCGAGCTTGTCCGTGCGCGATTCCGAGCGGCTTAATCGCCGAGAACCGTCGGTCCAAATGTCCCCTATTACGGCAAACCAACGCTTTCTAACTCCCAACACACGAAATGTTCAGTCAATAGGGAATGGACGCAACGAGCAGGTTTACATTTACACAAGGACATTTATTATAATGAAACACGTATGCAATTAAATAAGCAAAACACGTATGCAATTATACAAGCAACAAAAGCACGACAAAAGAACTACAACAGTCTATAAGCAATTATTAATGTACAGTCACTTACACAGTTTTACTTATGGGACTCGGCGCCACAACATTCATTCGAAAGAAAAGCAGGAAAAAGACCCCATCAAAGGCAATGGGTCAGACTGGACCTCTTGGGTCTTTATGGCGTGGGACTTGGCAGACCGAACGAGTCCCACGAGACCGTTGCAGTTACCTGCACCCTCGTGGTGTCTGGCTTGGGCGACCGCGACATCCGTCCCCACAGCAGCTAGCGGAGCCGCGGTCGAGCTCGGGCCTTCCGTGTGCAGGCGAGCTTCTCCGGCTCTCACACGAAGGCGCTTGGGCGACCCGCGATGCTCCTTCCCCACGGCAGCTAGCGTAGCCGTGGTCGAGCTCGGGCCTTCCGTGTGGCAGGCGAGCTCTCTCCGGCTCTCTCCACACGAACGTGCTGTGGGCGACCCGCGATGCTCCTTCCCCACGGCAGCTAGCGTAGCCGCGGTCGAGCTCGGCCTTCTGTGTGGCAGGCGAGCTCTCTCCGGCTCTCTCCACACGAACGCGCAGTTTGCGCGACACAGCAGGCAAGGCTGCGCCTCCAGCTCGCGGCTCCTTCGCGACGCCCGGACTTACACGCAGCTCCTTGGCTTCTGGCTTCCTCCCGACTCCCCAACTGCCGAAGCAAAAAGCTTACTCCTCCCACGGACTCACACACGAACTCTGCCACGGACTCCCACGAACTCAGCCCAACCCCGGGACTCCCACGGGACTCTTTTCACGGGACTTTCACGAACTCAGCCCACGAACTCAGCCCTACCACGGGACTCCCACGAACTCTTTTCATGGGACTTTCACGAACTCAGCCCACGAACTCAGCCCTACCACGGACTCCCACGAACTCTTTCACGGGACTCCCACACGAACTCTGCCACGGGACTCCACGAACTCAGCCCACGAACTCAGCCCTACCAGGGGACTCTCTCGAACTCTTTTTGAACAAAGACAAGATGTCCTCTTTATCCTTTGCACCCTCTCCCCCGCACCCGACGTACTCATGCCCTCGTGATCCACCCCCCGCTCAACCACGGGTGGAGGGAGTTGTTGACGTCACCGCAGGGTTCTTCTTCCTCTTCACAGAAAGAGGGGAGGGACGTCTCCATTGTTTCGTTCCCTATTATATCGATCCGCAGTGTATGTAATCGATCTCTGAACATTTAAACAATGGAAGGTGCTATCTAGGGAACATGCACTTATCGACATAGCTGACTAAGGGAACCTGTATGTTGTGTGCAATTGAATTCCAAATTCGTAACACTACCCCTCCCCTTTTTACAGACTCGTCCCGAGTCGTCAAATTTTCGTGTGACCAGCATGTGTAAGTTTTCCCCTAGTACGTTCTATCTTCGGTTCCCTGAGTGCGACATTTCTTTAAACGTGTCCCAAAAATAAATAACCTAATGAGCTGCGTAACTAACTAAACAAACTCTCACAGACTCATTCGAACAACTTAACTAAAATTGCCGGCGCTAAAACAAACATGCAGGTGGGTTCCACGTATTTACAATCTTAACTTATCTATTACATTACACTAACCATGGCCAGGACTTGTGATCTGTGAAAGGGAAAGCAAAAGTCATAGCAAAGTCTTTGGTGCAGGGGAATGGATGGAGATGGTCACAAAACAAATGGACATGATGGATGCACGGGCTGCCGCAGGGCAGTCTCACAAAACTGGATGGTCCTGGCACGCATGGTGATGGATGGACACAGGGGCAAACGCAAACAAGGCTAGCAGGCATGGGGTCATGGCAGAGGCAGGCAACTAGGCATGGCAAGGTAAGCCCATGCAAAACAGGCAGCTGCAGCACAACAGCGCGCAGGTGAAGCTGGCCGGCCTCTGGTGTGGTTCCATCAGGTCTGGAGGAGTGCGGTGGTGCCGGCCGCTCTGAATGCGGGCTCAGACCTAGCCTACTGTCTCCCCCCACTCTATCGCCTTTGCCTGTCTCTGTCCATACCGCTCCCTTAATTGCCACAAAACAACAAAATTTAGCCCCTCTTTATTTTTACTTCCTTTTACAATTGTCTCCCTAACCCCCTTTATCGTCATTGTCCGGCTAACCTATCCTGTCAACCTAGCCTACTCCAACCCCTACGTTCCCTCTCTGAGGGAATAGGGAGAGACTAGCGTCCTGTCTCGAGGCCCAACAAAGCCTCAGAATGGCCTCCTCAGAGTTCAGCGATCTACCAAGGTGAGTCCAGTGGCCTACAACGAGCGAAGGGATGGATGGTGCGAAGGGGTACATCTCCTATCTACCCTAACATTCATTAACCTGAAACTACCCAGGGGCTTTCCAAAAATGCCTCACACTTTAAAACTATCGGTTCTAAAAACCATGATTCCCGTCGCCTGTGTTGGTGTCCATTATAAATTTGGGCCTTGCCCTCAAATTTCGTTCGTGCCCTCGCACAATTTCCTGGCTGGGCAGCGTGGCTCAACTGGCAGGAACTCCCCTCTGCCGAACTCTAACCATGGCACCCCCAGGCCCGCAGGCTGCCTCCGAGCCTAGCTGCTCCCTACAACGCGGGGGTTGCCCTCTCTGGCATTGCCCCCGTCCGATGCCCACGTGGCGTGTTGATGCCCCGGGTCCCTTTCCGAGGGTCGCCGTGCCCACTACACTGCCCCCGTGGCATTCTCGCGCTACGGGTCCCGTTTCCGACGGGTCGCCCGTGCCCACTACACTATCCCGGCCCCTCTTGGCCCTTGGCCTACTCTGGCCGACGAGTCCGTGCCCGGGGTGCCCACTAAGCAAAACTCACCTTTCCACAGCCACGCTCCCAGCCGGTCTATGAACTCTTGCACCCCTCCAAACGGGTTTCGTGCCTTCTCTCGACACCAACAACAAAACGACCTCCTTTTAGTAAATTTGAATATCCACTAACTAAACATTAAACTGACCCGGGGTCACTTGGGTGGGAATCACTCCTCCCCCCAACCAGTCATTCGCACCATGCATACCACATTCGCTCCACTCGCACACTTGGGCCCACTGTCCTACACTCATTCCTCACACACTTTCGATTTCGCAACTCACACCAACACTCCACACTGCCATCCTTCTAACTAAATCCCCTGACTAACTCGTGCTCCCTCGTCATCCCTTAAAACTCATGCACGTTCCATTTACTCTACGTAGCTAAGATACGTCTCCACTACACATTCTAGTCTGTCCATGTCTCCAAAAATTCCCATTTCCTAAATCTGAACTAAAATCCCTTAACTAATCCATTCCACGGGCTCCATGAGGTACAACCCATGTCCCCATGAAGCCGGTCTAACTAACTAACCCATCCTCCTAACTAGTACTTCCTGTGCCCCAAACAAGGGGTCTTCCACCCCTTGCCTGGGAATCCTGTTCACCCGAAGCGAGGCTTGCTTTTCTCAACTCTTTTTTTTTTTCATAATGCGCACCACCAGCGCGGCAGTTCACAGCCGTGCTCTTTTTCCGTGACGTCATGGCAGCTGCTTGCGCCCCGCGCACCTCGTCCCTCTTGACGGTACCGTCCGGCAGAATTCCCTTCTGCCGGATTCCAAACACACGTGCAGCCATGACGTGCACTCTGCGCATCTCAAAGCAAGCCCCGCGTTTCGAGGGTTCCCCACGCGAACACATGTGCCCTGCTCGTCGGAGCTTTACAAACACGCTCGCGTGGAACCCATCCGGTCCAAATTCCGAATCCAGCCTAGCTTCTGTCCGTCCGCGGGATCGGCTAACATCCACCGCTGGCGTTTCCGGACCGGGTTTCACCTGCGCAGCCGCGCAAACATTTCCCCCACTTGGCTGATCTCAGCCAACCCCGAGGAAGCCGAATCGCCTCGGTCGGTCGCGATCCGCCGACCGGGGAGGGATCCTGACGGAGGAGGGGAGGGGGTGTCATCCACCGCGGCCTCTGCCGCTGCGCCCATTTCGGGTTCTGGGTTCGATTGTGCGGGGAATTGCTCCTGCACAATGAGCATTTCCTGCTCGGGGATCTCATCCTGGACCATGGATTCTACTATTTCTACATCCATTCCAATCCTAATCCCTCTGCCCCGCTCGCCTTGGCTGAACATTTTACGTGCTGGGAATAAAATTTATAACGCTCGTAATTTGGGACACGGGGGGGGGGGGGGGTTTTGCTCCGTATACCCCTGATCCGACTCCGTGAATTTTGCTACGGAGGCGGAGGGGGCCGAATCGCACTCCTGACAACCAGTGTTGCGGATTCGAACCTACAAATTTACGGAGGTGGATGGGTTCACACCCCACTCCTGACTACCAGTTGTTACAGGCCGGGTCGCGGGCGCCAACCGACCGCTCTGAACGGAGCCGCAAGTCGAGTCGGCCCGACCGATCGCCCGGAATAGAGATCGCCCCCCGGATAACTCCGAGCGACGGGTCCTTGTACAAGAACCGAAATACGCCAATCGGCAGATCACGTGGGGTAGGGTCGATTGCCAATCTCTATTTACCTAAATACCCACGTGATCCAACTACCGGGGTATTCCACCCTCGACGGACCTCGTACGGAACAAACCGCCGAGGCGAGCTTGTCCTGCGCATTCCGAGCGGCTTAATCGCCGAGAACCGTCGGTCCAAATGTCCCCCTATTACGGCAAACCAACGGCTTTCTAACTCCCAACACACGAAATGTTCAGTCAATGAGGAAATGGACAACGAGCAGGTTTACATTACACAAGGACATTTATTATAATGAAACACGTATGAAATTAAATAGGCAAAAAACGTATGCAATTATACAAGCAACAAAAGCACGACAAAAGAACTACAACCGTCTATAATAATTATTAATGTACAGTCACTTACACAGTTTTACTTACGGGACTCGGCGCACAACATTCAATCGAAAGAAAAGCAGGAAAAGACCCCATCAAAGGCAATTGGTCAGACTGGACCTCTTGGTCTTTATGGCGTGGGACTTGGCAGACCGAACGAGTCCCACGAGACCGTTGCAGGTTACCTGCACCCTCGTGTGTCTGTTGAGCGACCCGCGACGTCCCGTCCCCACAGCAGCTAGCGTAGCCACGGTCGAGCTCGGGCCTTCCGTGTGGCAGGCGAGCTCTCTCCGGCTCTCTCCACACGAACGCGCTTGGGCGACCCGCGATGCTCCT
The DNA here is from genome assembly GCA_035128595.1 of Eptatretus atami. Taxonomy (NCBI): domain Eukaryota; kingdom Metazoa; phylum Chordata; class Myxini; order Myxiniformes; family Myxinidae; genus Eptatretus; species Eptatretus atami. The sequence continues at coordinate 55,259,946 of CM068963.1, forward strand.
TCCCCACGGCAGCTAGCGTAGCCATGGTCGAGCTCGGGCCTTCCGTGTGGCAGGCGAGCTCTCTCCGGCTCTCTCCACACGAACGCGCTTGGGCGACCCGCGATGCTCCTTCCCCACGGCAGCTAGCGTAGCCGCGGTCGAGCTCGGCCTTCCGTGTGGCAGGCGAGCTCTCTCCGGCCTCTCCACACGAACGCGCCGGTTTGCGCGACACAGCAGGCAAGGCTGCGCCTCCAGCTGCGGTCTCCTTCGCGACGCCCGGACTTCCACGCAGCTCCTTGGCTTCTGGCTTCCTCCCGACTCCCCCAACTGCCGAAGCAAAAAGCTTACTCCTCCCACGGGACTCAGCACACGAACTCTGCCACGAGACTCCCACGAACTCAGCCCATGAACTCAGCCCTACCACGGGACTCACACTCTTTCACGGGACTTCACGAACTCAGCCACGAACTCTTTTCACGAACTCAGCCCACGAACTCAGCCCACCACGGGACTCCCACGAACTCTTTCACGGGACTCCCACACGAACTCTGCCACGGACTCCCACGAACTCAGCCCACGAACTCAGCCCTACCACGGACTCCCACACGAAACTCTGCCACGGGACTCCCACAAACTCAGCCCACGAACTCAGCCCTACCACGGGACTCTCTCGAACTCTTTTTGAACAAAGACAAGATGTCCTCTTTATCCTTTGCAGCCCCTCCCCCGCACCCGGCGTGACTCATGCCCTCGTGATCCACCCCCCGCGTCAACCCACGGGTGGGAGGGAGTTGTTGACGTCACCGCAGGTTCTTCTTCCTCTTCGCAGAAGAGGGGGAGGGACGTCTCCATTGTTTCGTCCCTAACTATTAAATCGATCCGCAGCGCATCTAATCGATCTCTGAACATTTAAACAATGAAAGGTGAGCTATCTAGGGAACATGCACTTATCGACATAGCTGACTAAGGGAACCTGTATGTTGTGTGCAATTGAATTCCAAATTCGTAAAATAATAGTTTTTGGCCCGATCTCTCAATGGTGAAGAATTACTGAAAAAATTCTAGTAGTCGGATCGGGATTTAGATCTTCACCAAAATTGAATCAATTTGTCGTGGTCGCACACCCGACCTGTCCACCATGTTTCATTCGAATCCGTCGACAAGTTTTTGAGATAGCACGCTATATATCATTTTTGGCCCGATCTCTCAATGGTGAAGAATAACTTTTTAAAATCTAGTAGTCGGATCCGGATCCGGATCTTCACCTAAATTGAATCAGTTCGTCCTTATCACACATGCAACCTGTCCACAAATTTCATACATATCCGTCCACAACTTTTTGAGATATCCTGCATACAGACAAACAAACAGACAGAGAGGTGAAAACAGAACCTCCTTTCACCTTCCGTGGCAGAGGTAATAAATGTCCAGTGTGTGTGTGTGTGTGTGTGTGTGTGTGTGTGTGTGTGTGTGTGTGTGTGTGTGTGCATGTGCGTGCGTGTCCATAACTGCAAAACCAGAAAACCTAGCTGCGTTAAACTTTGCATGCATACGAAAAAAAACTCCAAGGAAGTGCAAGACTGAAAATTGTGTGTTTAGCTTAATTAAAACACCCCCTTTTTTAAGATAATTAACGGCCTTATTTAATTATATCCTTCATCAGGTGATCCTCAGCCACCTCGCTCTCTGGGGTCTTAATGGCGTTTCCTGGGTAACCTCACTGGGATCTGAAGCCACCATGTTTTTTTGGCCTGCTCAACCATGCCTTGATTTGGAAGAGGCCGCAACAATTTCTTAACGATAAAGTTTAATTTTCACTTTCCTCACTCATATCTAATGCCTGTTCATCATAGCTAGGAATTGCTGTGTACATCACTTGTGGAAGTACAATAGTTTCAACTTCAGAACTTGGAGCGATTTCATGCATTATATAATATACGATTTTCCACGATCGACACTCGGGGGACTAATTAAAGGATATCATCGAAATCTTATTTCGGTTTTGAGGATCGGATATCATCCGGACTAAATCAGTGTCGAAATCTGTTGTGAAATCTGATAATTTAAAGAAATAACGAGTCCTATAACTCAGCCGACACACACTTTAAGCAACCAAGGCTATGTGCCCTCCTCCATACGTACACAAGAATATGTGAAATTTCCAAAGCATTAAACTTACATATTTCTACTGTTTTGAAAATTATATTGAGTGAACAAAAAATTTATGAATGTGCCAAAATTAACCTGCTTCATTGAGTTATATTATTTAATACATTCACTGCTCGACCTCACGCCCTGTTCCCCAGAGAGACTGCCTATTCATAGCATCTGCCAGATCTATGTCTATATTTTCGGAGGTTTTGCGAGATGCTCTCCAGAGAATCAAAGCAAATGTGGTAAAAAAAGAAAACAAAAAAAAGTGAAAGTTTTTTTAAAAAACGTGATAATCTTTGCCATTTCTCCGTCACCCCCGAACTGATGCACCAAGTGACACGAGCACAGAAAAGCAGGCAAAATGGCAGAATTTCTGCAATGTTTATTTCGTGGACAATTTAACTTTGCGACGTCCCTAGGGTTGTTCTGGAGAAACTCTTTTGTAGGTAGTCATTTTATTTCATTAATTCATTATATTTCATTAACTGCTGCGTGTGCGGTGAAGACCGGCTTTAAAGTTAAAGGGATGCTTCATGGTATGCAGCGACAGCCTGGCCAACCTTTCTTCATCAATCATTGAATTGGAGTGCTTGTATGAGTGCTTCAGCCACTTGCCGAGTGCCCATTGTCAATCGCGGTATTGCGCTGTGTCATTCTGAGCGAATTGTTCACTCACTGTGGACGGTTTGCGGCGCCATGTCATTCAGAGCGAGTGGTTCGTGCTCCGTCACCCTGAACAATTTGTTTGTGCTCCATCACCCTGAGCGAGTGGTTCGTGGTCCATCAAGCTGAGCGAGTGGTTTGTGCTCCATCACCCTGAACAAGTGGTTTGTGCTCCATCACCCTGAACGAGTGGTTTGTGCTCCATCATCCTGAGCGAGGTGTTTGTGCTCCATCACCTTGAGCGAGTGGTTTGTGCTCCATCAAGCTGAGCGAGTGGTTTGTGCTCCATCAACCTGACAAGTGGTTTGTGCTCCATCAACCTGAGCGAGTGGTTTGTGCTCCATCACCCTGAACGAGTGGTTTGTGCTCCATCACCCTGAACGAGTGGTTTGTGCTCCATCACCCAAATTGAGTGGTCCATACTCCATCACCCTGATGGAGTGGTTTGTGCTCCATCACCCTGATGGAGTGGTTTGTGCTCCATCACCCTGATGGAGTGGTTTGTGCTCCATCACCCAAATTGAGTGGTCCATACTCCATCACCCTGAGTGAGTGGTTCTTGTTCCTTCATTCTGAGAGAGTGGTTATGAAATAACACCCGATTTCCAAGGCATTTGCCCTATTAACCTGTTTTCTAAATTGATGAGCCAAATTTTTGTTTCCACCCTTCACACACAGCTGTTTGTAAAGAATAATGTTTGTGAACAAATCCCTGAAACGTCTCTAGAAATGCAACGTTGTTTTTTGGTGAAAGGTACTCAAGGTTTCTGAGTTGTGGACGTTAAGTACTGTAATTGGTAATCTCACTTACACCAACCTGCCAATTCCTGAAAAAATTCTGATATCAGCAAAGCGTTTGTGTGTGT
>CM068963.1:55294954-55305461 GCA_035128595.1 Eptatretus atami
ACCCTCGCCGCCCAGTCACGGGAAACTAATAAGTGCCGAGCATATAGGGCGTGTTCGGCAGGACAGATGGAAAGAGCCCTCACTGCTGTGAAGGTCATTTATTGTGGCTAAATTGGCACATGGCAGTTTGACATTACCGTGCAAAATTGCTGGCATAGGGGTAGACGCCGTTGTGGACACAGGAGCAAGCGCCACCAATTCATCAGCCCTGTGGTCTTAATTCGCGAGTATAGATGGTTGTGGATGATATCCACCATCTGCAAAATCATCGTTTCAGCAAGCTACCGGGGCAACGGCCCCATCATCGGGTGTGGCTTCGTGACCTTTAAATTGGGCTCACTTAAAAAAGATCGAGGTGTGGCGTGCGCGGAGGTGTGTGACCCATGTCTTAATAGGGTTAGATGTGCTAACCCAGCCGGTGGTTGCAAAATCGACTTGGTCTGAGGAGTCATGCAGATGGATATTGAAGAGTTGCCGTTGGGGGGCATAAGCACGGATAAGAAGGTGGAGCTGGAGGCTTCCAATCTACCGTGATCATTCCCCCGGGCTGCCGAAGCAATAGTTCCGGCATGGTGGTGGGCTCACCCAACCTGGCAGGGACCCTGTGGCCTGGTTTGAACCTACTGCGGGGCAATCACCCTAGACTTATTCGTGGACACATACCTAGTAAATACTGATGGGCTGTCATGCCCGTCCAAGGTAATTAAAGTTGAGCACGGAACCACCCACTATTGGACGGGCACGAAGGTGGAGATTGCACCCAGAGATACAAATCGCAGAGCTGAGGGACGATAACATCGGTCGGACCGACCTAGGGGGATCTTTAGTAATAGTGGAATTGGCCTGATCCCAGTTTGCGAGATGGTAAATCAGAGTATTGTAGATTTAGAGGAGGCCCAGTGGGAGGCCTCACACAAACTTGTTGATGCGACACATGAAAATCTTCGTCGACTGGCTGGCACCCGAGGATATTGGGACGTACGGGCCTGGTGGAAAACTATTCAGATCCACACCGCAGGATGGTGGCGCGGCTGCGCTGTCCGTCAGCCTGCCACGATGCGGCTCCCTGTGGTGAGCAAGAGAGGGAGGGCTGATTAACAGTAGAAAGAAAAGATGCTCAATGCAGGTGCCATTGAACCCTCGGGAAGTCCTTGGATGTCACCGGTTGTATTGGTTAAAAAGAAGGATGGGCACGCGTTTCTGCTAGGTCTATCACCAACTTAACAATGTGACCTACAAAGGAGACCCTATCCCTTGCCTTAGAAATGACGATACCCTCGATGCCGTTTCAGGCTGTAAATGGTTCTACTTCAGACCTCAGAGAGTGGGTATTGGCAGGTGAGATGGATAGACGGGGAAGGAGAAAACGGCATTCTCTAAGGAAAGGGACTGTATCAGTTCACTGTGATGCCGTTCGGTTTGTTAACGCCCCGCAACCTTTGAATGATTGATGGAGCGTGTGCTGGGCGGCATGCCATGGCAATCATGCCTGGTGTACCTAGATGATGTTCCTAGTACACGGTAAAACATTTTCCAGGCCATAGCCAATTTGGACCAGGTGTTTGGGTGCCTCAGGCAGGCAGGGCTGAAATTGAGCCCGGGGAAATGTACTTTGTTCACGAAAGAAGTGGCCTATCTCGGACACATGATAGGCCGCGAGGGGGTGAAGACCAACCCAGGTAAAAATACAGCTGTAGAGGAGTGGCCCGCACCTCGTAACATCAAACAGGTATGGGTTTTTTTTGGGTCTCTGCTCCTACTAATGGCGCTTTGTGGCAACATTTGCGGACATAGCCAGATTCTTCACCGGCTTACAGAGAAGGGGTCGCGATTTAATTGGACAGGGAATGCCATAATGCCTTCCTCAAATAAAGGGGTGTTTGACATCCGCACCCATTTTGCATACCCCACAATGACGGGATGTTTACCCGGACACTGATGCAAGCCAGGAAGGATTGAGTGCAGTCTTTTCCAGACCACAGGGGGCGTGGAAAGAGTGATCACGTATTACAGTCGGCGCATGAGTAGTCCCGAAGAAATTACTGTGTCACATCACAAGGGCTATTGGCTATGCTGTCTGCCATGAGCCATTTCCACCGCTATCTGTACAGGCAGACATTTTTGGTTCGAACTGACCATTCCTCCTTGCAATGGCTCTTCAGGTTCAAGGAACCAGAAGGCCAAATTGCAAGTGGATGGAAAAGTTGCAGCAGTATGATATTAATGTGGCCCTAGATCCGGTAAGGCTCATGGGAATGCCGATGCACTCCTCGATGCCCTTGTCTGGAAGAAAACTGTAAATTCTGCACAAAGCATGAGGCACAGGACTAATTGGTGGACACCCCAAAGGCTCCTAGCCTGTGAGGCCCGGTGGTTGGCCCAATTTTTGCCACGACCCGCGATGAGGAATTCGGAAATTTGGCATTGAGCACGGCCAGCGCGGTGTAGATCCCGTGTTAGGACCAGGTATGAGTGGGTCAGGTCGATAGAGACCCAGCGGAGAGGAAGTCACCCCCTTCGGAGCCACAAACGAAGGCATACTGGACTCAATGGAAAAGCCTTGGCAATGAGAGATAACATCTTGTACCGTTAAGTGGGTGGAGATCCCCTCTAAAAAAAACTTCATGGCTAGTGATAGTCCCGATCAATTCAAGACCAAAATTTTGGACCAGGTGCATGGTACCGCCCAGCGGCCATTTGGGCAAAACAAAAACAACATCTCGGGTCGCCGGCAGTTTTATTGGGTCAATATGGGGCGCGATATACAAGACTGGTGTCGATCATGCGGAGCCTGTACTGCTAAAAAAGGGACTGGCATGGAGGATGAGGGCCCCGCTTCAACAAATACAAGTTGGGCCCCCCTGAGTGAGTGGCATCGACATCATGGGACCGCTGCCCTCACTCGCCAAGGTCACCGATACATCCTCGTAATTATGGACTACTTCACTAAATCGCCGAGGCCTATGCCCTTCCAACCAAGAAGCCGAGGTTGTGGCACAGGCCTTTTGTAGAAGGTTTTATATGTCGGGACGGGATTCGCGAGGGAGACTGCATACCGACCAGGGACAAAATTTTGAAAGTGAATTGCTAAAAGAAGTATGCAGTCTCCTGACAATTCAAAAAACCTGGACAACGCCTCTAAGGCCACAATCTTATGGGATGATGGAAGATTCAATAGAACTTGAACTAACAACAATTGGCACTCTTTACCACCACCCGTCAGGATGAGCTGGGACGAACATCTCCCATATTTATTAATGGCCTACCGAACGAGTCAGCATGGAGCCACCGCTTGCAGCCCGGTGCTGCTGATGTATGGACGGGAGATGCGGGCTCCCATTCGATTTGCTATGTGGCCCGACGCCTGAGCGTCCCGATAGACCCCAGGGAGGGCTACGCACATCAGTTGGAGGAAGTATGGAACGGGTCTATGCCTTCGCCCACCGCCAACTCCATCAGGCGGGTGTGAAAATGAAGCAAGTACGACCACCGGAGGCCAGGTGAGTGAGTAACTCTCGGTGATGAATTTGGTTCTTCAACCCCGAGGAGGAAGGGCAAATTTCCGAAACTCACTTCACCCTGGCAGGGCCCGGGGGTCGTCCTGCGCAAATTAGTGATGTGGTCATCAAAATAAAAATGGGGCCACGGGCCCGTGAGATGTCAGGACGCCTAAGACCCTATAAGGGTGACGTTACGCCCTCATGGATTGGCCAGACCGAAGGAGCGGGAGCTAGGTGACCGCCCCCACGGAGGTGGAATGCTCACCAAGATGGCACGGGTAGACAAAGCCCAGGAGGATGTAGTGAAACATCCTCGCCGGGCAAAGGAGCACGAGTTAGGGGAAGGGTATAGTGTTAGATAGACCAGCCCGTGGTTGCATTGGAAGCAGTCCTCCATGTGAGCCGGAACATGAGTTCGGGGAATTTAGGATAGCAATTAGAGATGACTGAAAACAAAGACAGACATGGAACGTATAGTGGGGACGTAGCTTAGCTATGTAGAGTTAAATGGAACGTGCATTCAGTAAGGGATGACGGGGAGCACGACGTTAGTTAGGAGGACGTAGTTAGTAGAGCATTGGTGTGAGTAGAAAAATGATGAGTGAATGCGGTCAGCGGGCCCGATGTAAATGGAGTGAATGTGGAATGCATGGGTGAACAAATGATTGGGGGGAGGAGTGAATCCCTCAAGGAACCCGGGGTGAGAGTAATATTAGTTAGCGGGATAGTCAATATTAACAAAGGGATGTCGTTTTGTGGTTGGCCCGCGGAGGGCAGACATCTTCCCGCACCTCCGACTTGATGCAGCTGCCACCAAGTAGAGGCATGTTTGTGCGGCCCGGATCGTTCGGGCCGCATGGCATACGGAGAGGACAAGACGCAATTGATCGGCGCCAACCACAGTGCGCTGGGGGTGCCCGAGCGAGCATGCGGGACCAGCGTGGCCCTCGGCCAGTCGCCAGAGCACGGCCCAGGAGTTCGGTGCAAGGTGATTCATATCACAGGTTTGGAGCGAGACGATTCCACAGCTGGGCGAGGTCTCGCCGGATGCACCAATGAGGCCGCTTCCGGCCATGGCAGCCGGGCCGTGCGGTGGCCGGGCCCAGTGGGAGTGCCCGATTCGGGTGACGATGCATCGCTTCAGGGCGGCAGCCGCCCTGCACCACAGGGCCTATAAAGGACGGATCGCAAAGCCGTCAGAGAGTAGCCGTCGTGGTCTCCTCGTCCTCCTTACCTGGCCTTGGATCGGTGTCCCCGCGTGTCCCTCGGAAATTAGGTCACGAGGGCGTGTTCCCACCCGCATGACTGTGTGTGTGGTGTGTTGTGGTGTGTGTGTGTGTGTGTGTGTGTGTGTGTCATGGCCCCTGTCCTCGCTTAAGTTAAGTTTGCAGAATATATACCGATACAAGTCTGCTCTGTGTCTACTTTGTAGTGCTTGTTTTACTGTCACACCACACATTTCTTTCTATCCCTGCTTTACACACAACAATAAACTACATTCACTGTGCCACATATTTTTCCTCGCCTGCCTGTAAATAAATGATTGTGTAGAAATTTTCCCAGCTCGTTTTTGTCTTTTCTTTCATTGATCCAGCATGGTCTGTATCCTAGCCTAGCTGAGGCTTTATTCCCAACGATCTGTTTCTCTAGCAGTCCGTCCTTGGCAGTTGTCGCTCGGCTGACACCCATCGATACCAAAAGTGATCTGATTCGGACAAGGCGTTACGAGGGCGTGTCCCCCGGTAATTAGGTCACGTGATTATAATTAGGTAATCGATTTAGATGGAGGACCTTGAGTCACGTGGTTCAGTTATTGGCATTCCGGTCGGTTAGCGACCCCACCGCATCACAGAGTTATCCGTGTGTGACGGCCTGCGATTCCGGGAGTCTGGTGGGAACCGCGAGATAGCTTCCCCCCCCCCCCCCCAGTGGTATTCTCAACCAGACCCTCAGCCGCAACTATATATATGTATATATTATATGCGTGTGTGTGTGTGTGTGTGTGTGTGTCTGTATAGTGCTGTGGTACATGAGTGGGTCTATATTTGGAGAGACGAGTGTTTCTCTGAGAACAGGGTAAGTGGTGTGTTTGTGCGGTCTCAGTTTATGAATGTGAAAATTTTCACCTGGTTTCAGCTTCCAGGCCACATCGGCTGCCATGGATCTTCACAAATAAATGGGTGAAGAATACGCGGTGAAAGACAGGAGAAGAAGAATCAGTGGAAGACGAGAAGAGAAAGATGACGGCCAAGCAGAGGTAAGGGAGATGCATTTTGCCTGAAGGTCGAGTTCCAACTCTGTCAGTGCATGTCCAGCACCAGCCGTGACTCTCTGTCATTTGTTAGATCTCGATCACTCACCACCATGGCTTGCATACACCGGCCAGATAGATTGTGATTGATAGTTAGAAAGCACATAGCACTTCCATGTGCCATGAAACATCCAATTCCTCACCTGGCCTCACCTTACAAAAGGTCAGCCATTTTTCTAACTTTACTCCGTCTACCTTTAAGTTCACGCTCACTGCCTCCCTAGAGCATGTTTACAAGACTACTTACTCTAACAGGTCCCTGATAGATGGCAATCTACCCTACGAGAAACACACAGGCCAATGGGACCATGTCACATCTTCCACAGTTGGCTATGGATCACCCCCCCCCCCAACCGCATTTCCCATACGCAGGATAGATAGCTGAGGTTTTAGTGGGCATACTCCAAGGCCATCTTGCAAGCCCAAAACTTAATGTAGAGGAATAATTCGTTTACACTTTTTTGGGTGATTTTGGCAATTTAAATCAAACATAAAATGTCTTAAGCATCTAAAAATAAATAATAAAGGATTCGCTTTGTGGCATTCTCAGCAATCCAGAACTTTCACAGTTCAACATTTAATGCAAGTTTAACCATTTAAATCAAATTGTGAAGTTGCATCATTAACCTCCTCACCCATTCCCCCAATCATGGACTCGGACATGGTAATTGATTATATCGGATTCTATATTTGTGGAGTAGAAGACCTGTAACCATTATTGCCAAGTTGAAAAGCAACCAGCTCAAGTATCTCCCACCAAAAATTTTGACAGTTTAACCAAGCTCACATGGCTGAACCTGGAGAGCAACCAGCTGCAGAGTCTAACACCCAAACAATTTCAAGAATACAACGAAGACGCAAAAAGGAAATTCTGCTCACCGAGCCGGCATGAAGTCTTCACATCTTCACACAAATACCTTTTAGAATCTCAAATATATTTTCTCACATGGTTTAGGAATACATGGGACGTGCAAACATCATTAAGCAGTAATAAATTACCCCAAGACAAGCATACTCACACCCTGGACCAGATTACCGCACAGGACAATTAGGCCCGGACCCCAAAATGATGTGTAAAAAAAATTAAATAAATCTTTTTTACATTTTCAATAAGACATATTGAACTTACACACCAAATAAATATATGTTCATCAAACGGGAAATATGAACAATCAGATAGCCCTGCATCTGCCTGACAAGATGCTAAGGAGATCAAGGATCTCCACCTGTCTAATTCGTTCCCAACGTTTATCATTTGTCTGTGAATTACCTGTGCGTACCTGTGCGGAACTGCTCAGGAGAAATTAGAATATTTTTCAGTTCTGCATCGGCATGAAGAATCATCTGTGATCAACAATGTGCCAGAAAAAAAACGAAATGCCATTAGTTTACTTGCAATGTTGAGAACACATTCATGACATCCCTGACATTTGATGCACATTGTCGAGGAATTCTCCATCAGGACGGAGGCTTTCTGTGTCTATCATCAAATAGGTAAGAAATGATTAATTACCGTTAATTAATTATATAACACTTACTTAAAGTTTTTTTTTTAAACAGTAGTTTATAGTTTCTCTGTGCTGCTCCTTCCAAACGCGCTAGCCGTATTGGGTTGTATTGCATTTCAGATAAGAATGATATGATTCGTGCGTGCTGTCATTAGGGGGGCTCGGGGGACCGAATGATCTCTTGGCCCTCGGTCCACAGATCGTTAATCCGACCCTGCTCACGCCTTATAAATCTCGTCAATAGTTTATCTTTTGAACTCGTCAACTGTCGTTCCATCCACTACCTACTACACTTCTCAGAAATTGTTTTTTTTCCACATATTAACCATTTTCTGAATCAAGGGATGCGCAAAGTGGCCCTCCCTTAGGGACGGTTCTCTGTATGCAACTTTTACACAGGACATCTGCAAGTTTTGTCTACTGGACAAAATCGACTGCAAGTTTCACAAGTAAATCCTTTGTATGTCGAGATAATATTGTTACGAATCTGGAAACCATGCGCACTCACACATTCAGGTCCCAAAGTTAGTTATGCCGGTAAGTACGTGTGAAGTCAGGACCCCGTCCTTTTGTTTAGCGGGAGGATTAAATGTGTGCGTTGTGACGTCTTTAGTGAGGTTTTACAGCCAACGAACCCTCAAACAAGCCATCTAACAACAACAACCATCCATCTGCATGACCCAACCTGCCCATCACGCGCCATCACCCCCGTTGGCTGCTCGTACCTTGACTTGCCGAGAGGGGCCTCGCAGTTCCAGTCCTCGGCTCGTAGTTCTTGTATGGCTTCTTTCAGCGTTGACCCTGTTACTCTTCGCGAGCGAAGCCAAAGTGGAGGAATAACTAGGGGTCTCGAACAGGGGCACGGCTCGCCTCGGTAGGGTGCGGCGTAGGCCAATGAGGGACGGACAGCGAGATGATTCTCGCCAAGGCCCCTCCCGTGTGGGAGGAGATATATATTCCCGAGCGACTCGGTTGTGGTTGTCGTTGGCGTTGGCACTGGGAGATCTGGGGTGCTTGAGTGGTTGCAAGTTGGTTGACGGTGGTTGGGCTGGAGAGTGAGTGAACCAGCCTGTTCGTGGAGCCTTGGTGGGTCCCGTCCGCGACCCTGATCTCTGCCCCGGAGCTCCGATTGCTCCACGCGGCTGCCGCCACGAGCCACGAGTCCCACACGCTGCGACTGGAGACCTTTGATGACCCACAGGTGCCCATCCGAACTCTGACCCCTAGCTCGTCTCTCTCATCGGCTGGAGGGTCCAATAAAAAACTCCGGGTTTTCTTTTCTTTTTGTGTGTGGTGTGTCTGGCGTGTGGGCCCGTCTATAAGTAGAATTGTTTAAGTGTTTATTTCATCATTGTAAATAATGCATTGCATATTCGCGATAAGTCTCGCCTCTTCTGTCTTTTGATTTTATTGTAAATAAATTATTAGAAAGTTTCCCAGCTCGTTTCTGTCCTTTGTTTATTTGGTCCAGCATGGTCTGGGACTAGAGTTCAGACGGGGTTTCATCGCTGATAATCCGTTAATCCTAGCCAGCACGGCTTTGGCAGTTTCCGGCTCGCGCTGCAACTGAGCCGGAGTTGGTAGTCGCTAGTTGGAACTCTACCGCAGTCGGTAGAGTGACCCGGTTCGAGAAAGACGTGCCGAGGGCGTGGCATCCCTGGTAGCCAAACTGCATGGTTATTTATGCTTCAGTCACATTTTGCTCGGCGGCGTAGGTCTAAAAAATCTATGGCACTAGCAATTATAGGGCGGTCGCAGTATTTCCACGTCACACAATGTAGCAGTCACAGATGTTTTTATTTTCGGGTAGCCGCACGGGTAATTTAGAAATTGTGGAGACCAGAAACGTGGGGTGCCGTACGGTCTTTCATTTGATGTCGCACGGTGACCTAGGGCGTCCCTGCGGCGGCCATAGAATTTTCAAGGCAGTCGCAAGGTAGCTCAAGGTGCCCGCAAGGGACCGCAGGGGGCCCTAAGGCGAATGTGCGGCCAGACGGACGTAACGAGTGGGTATATATACCAGTTCTTTTTCAATGTATATCATATTCATATCTGTAAAAGTAGGGATGGGCCTCTCGTAAAATTCGACAATGCGATGGGAGCGGGAGAGTCATCCTCATCCTCTCCATCAAGGTCATGGTCCTGCTTCAGGCTGGGTGTCTGGCAACCTGTTCTGGCTCCATGGATGGCTGATCCTCTTGCTCATCCTCAGGGACTGGGTTGGTCTTTTTCTTGGCACCTTTCCCCTTGTCCTTGGTTGATCGCTTCTTTGGAGGCATGGTGATGTGTCTGCGTCTGAGCTGCTGGTGAAATGTGATGATGTGTGTGGCAAACACCTATACTCCGATCTCTAGCGGTAGCGCACGGTGGACGCATGGTCGACGCAGACTGCCACGGAGGCCGTACGTAGGACGCACGGCGGGTGTAGGGAACCGTGCGTCGACCCTGCGTTGCCGCGCAGGTAGTCACACAGACCGCAAGGCCACCGTACGGTGAACACAGGGACGCCTTAGGACTACCCTACGGCGACCGTGGAAATAGTGCGGCCGTCGTAATTTTTTGGGGTTGGCAAAATTCATTTTTAATTGATAAGAGCCTACGGCAGCTGCACGAATAACGCAAGCCCACCGTACGCCCTACGTAGTCGACGTGGAACACATCTACGTCATGGCTACGGCTTGTCGAATTGCTACGGCCAACCTAGAAATGAAAAAAGTTATAACTCCGTGCTTTAATTCCACGGAGACCCTACGGCCTGTAAAAGATAGTCATACGGCGTAGGGCCACCCTGAGGCCACCTCAGAAACTCTGCCGACCGCCGCACGTTTCTGTCAATTCAGGGGGGTACGGCCACCGTATCTAGCCGTAGAGCAAATGTGACTCATGCTTTAGGTATTGTTGCGAATTCGCGCCCGCCGGCGTGCGAACGACCGCGTGTAGCCAAAAGCGGCCGCCTCGCCCACCGGAACGGACAATTCAGTCGTGACCCTCCGGAACTACCGCCCGGAGCCAGTCATGGGTGGGGGTTTAACCTCACCACAACTCAGTCCGCATTCTACCCACGTGAAACAGGGTCCGATCTCCGAATGGTCGATTTACCTAAGTACTCGCGCGAGTGGCGTACCGAGGAGTTGTACCACGCCACAGGCTGACTCCGGACACGAACCGCTTAAGCGGTTCGTTCCGTA
>CM068963.1:55309491-55340170 GCA_035128595.1 Eptatretus atami
ATTAATCGACCCGCCGGCTTCGGAGTTATCCGGAGCGACGCCGACAATTCCGGGGAGTCTGGTGGAGACGACAATTTTCCCCACCTAACGGTCGTTCTTGCCACTGACCCCCGGCCTACAACAATATGTTCCAAATTTCAGCAACATCCATTTCCGCATTCTTGAGTTTTTAATGAAAACCCTCGAAATTCACGTTCCATCCGTCTGTCCATTCCAAACGTGTGTGTTGGCACTATCTCAAAAAAAAAAAATAATTGTTTGAGTTAATTGTGTTGGTGCTCACATCTCAAAGGCTACACATTGAAACGAGCTGCAACTTGGAATATACATCGGACAACATGTCTAATTAATGGCTTTCGAAACAAATTCCACCAAAGTGCCATAGTTTTTGCTTTTTGAAAACAAACCTTGCCTTAACTCAATTTTAACTCTGTATTTATAAAACTTAAAGCTGTACCCTATGGTCCTATCTTCAATTACCAACTGAAAAAAAGTCTCCTTGCATTCGTTATATCATTACTTTCTTTTTTTGTTGTTGGGGAAGGGGAAGGAGGCAAGGGGGAAATAGTTCCATTAAGGCTTTCGTCGCTGTAAATATTTACCCCACGCAAGTGAAGCAAAAAGTGGGGTTAAGCAATTGGTTCACTTCTGTTCTTCTGTCTGTCTGTCTAAACACCAGTTTATGATCGAGGAACAACTGAATTTCAATTAAATGTTGTATTTTCAACACAAATTTAGTTTAGCAGAACTTTGGCTCTGAATTTTGCCCAATCACACATGCGCAGAGAGGAATGGGATAAGTTGTTTTTTGATGTCTGCCTCTCTGGTAGTCAAATAAAATTGAAAATAATTCCAAAAGGGAACCTTTCTGTTTTTAAGGACGTCATAAAGGACAAACAGGACTGACCATTGTGGTCACAACCTATGACATAAATACAATACAATATCACATGCTACAAGTGTCTTTTATGTTGTTCTATATTATGTCAATCACAAAACTGTGACTATTTATAGAGAAAAGAAAAATAGTCATTAGTTAATAGCTGTTATGTAATGCCACTGGAAACACCAAACACCCTCCCCTGTCCCCACCAACCTCCCTGTAACACTCCGTAGCATTTGGACAAACACCCCGCACCTCCCCACAGCGTGACGTAATTTTTGAACGGCCCCGACGCGTATGCAAATTACGGGCGGACGTGGTGACCTATCATTCTCGCTTTTAGCTTACTATACATTTATCCTACAGAGAACAAATAAATTTTACACCAAAGTTGATGGGGGAAACTTTCAAAAAACACAGAAATTGAGTAGACTACTTTCGCCAAGTGGTGGTACAGTTTTAATCATGAGTGAAATACATTTTACTCATTTGTGGAAGAGGAAACGAAAGATGCACGCGGACTGCACCGTGAGTAACAAAGCCGATGGAAATCAGACAATGTTTAACAAAACTACCGCAGGAATGGCTTTAGGGAGGCACACGCCGTGAGTGCTGATGGGCTTGATTAAACCTCACCAATACATTTTGTTCGACATATGATTAGATTTTTCAGGGTCCCTCAACGTAACACTTGACCCAAATAAAGCCAATGGAAATCTGACGCAACAAACCCGGCCAGTGTATAATCGGCAGAGGCCTACAGGCCTGATGTCTTCGGCCCACCAGAAAACCAAGATGGCGACCATATTATTTTGTCTCGGCGCCATGGTGGGTGGGTGGAGTTAAGAAACAAATGTGGGTGGGGTCCAGCAGAGTGTGTTAACAGAGTTTGGATGAAGGCCTTGGGGTTGAGATTGATGGAAAGCTGCAAGTTGGAGATTGGTGAGAGGCCTGGGGCAGAGATGGGTAAAAGTCCCAGTTCCGTAGTTGTTGAAGGAGAAAGGTGGAAGAACCAATTGTGGCCGAAGAGGGCTGCTTTCACTTCAGCGGTCTGTTTCTCTGCTATCATGCAAGCTGATCCAAATAAGCCAATGGGTACATAGGTCTTTCTCCAGCCACCGGCCCTTCAGCCTGCTGTGTGGTCTCCCACATTCGCCTGCAGCCATATTATCCAGATTTCCACATAGCCTGCTGTAGTTGCAAGCCCACCTGGCAATTGTCCTTTCAAACACTGCTCGGGTCTTTGAGTGATTGTGTGTCGCGCCTCGAGGGAGTTACATTAATTTTTTCTGGTTGTATTATTATCTCCCTGGAACTACGTTCCAGGGAGCTTATGGGATGGCGCGTCGTCCGTCCGTCCGTCCACAAATACTTGCAACTTCTTCTTTGAAACTATACACATCATTTCAATTAAACCTGACCACAACCTTCATCATCCGGTATGTACCAAAGTTTGTTCACGGCAGTAAAAAATAAATGTGGCCCTAAGGGTCTGACATGGGGTTTCCCCCAAACTAGGTATTTGCTTTCTTCTCAGAAACTACACCCACAATTCCGATGAAACTTGACTACAAGCTTCATCACTCGTGATGTACCAAAGATTGTTTATGGCATTATAAAAAAAAACGGGGTCAAAGGAGATTTACGGGGGGATTGGGGATATTACCCCCCAAATTAAGTGTTTGCTATAACATTGGTTCATTGCTACATTTTGCTGATTCCGTCCCTCATTGAATTCCTCCTCAGTGCCATTATTCTAAAAGTGAGCACCTAGGGGTATTTCCGCTATTTTTATGCCCCGGTGACGCCATGTTTTCAGGTCGTCCGTACGTACGTACGTATGTCCATGCGAATTTTCTCTGTTTTCTCTGCAACCGCTTATTTGATTGACATTAAATTTTCACCATAGATGCAACTAATCAAGCAGAATTTTTCAATGATAATTATGATGTCATAGGTCACGTGGGGTGCAGCCACGTTGGAAAAACCGAAAATATTTGGACCTCTGTATCTCCTAAACCGCACCATGGAAAAAATTGAAACTTGGCCCTTGGCAACTACTCTGCATGGGGAATAAGGGCGATTTGAGTATGACGTCATTGGTGATGTGGTGTCCCAGTCAAAGTTCAACACATAGAATGCTGCATTCGATCGGTATGAAAATTTGTAAGGTTCATATCGGGATAGATTGGTGAACAGAATTTATTTTTCTGACTTCATTGGTCATGTGGTTTGGCAGCCATATTTGTTTTATTTTTTAAAGAAAAAAAAATCTTCTTCTCCAGAACTGCTTTGAAGATCGAAGTGAAACTGCACAGAAATGATCAACCAGCCATGTTGAATAATTTTTAGTAACTATGACGTCATAGGTCACATGGTCTGGCAGCCATCTTGAATTTACCCTAAAACATTCAAAAATCTCCTTCTCCAGAACTGCTGGACAGATTGAGGGGAAACTTAACAAGCTTATTCAACATGCCTTGGTGATACTAGGGTGAACAAGAATCATTGATAAATCACGCGGTTCAGTGGCCATATTGGATTGAAGAAAAATATTAATCATTGATAAATCACACGGTTCAGTGGCCATATTGGATTGAAGAAAAATATTAAATAATGTTTTCTCTGGAACCACTTATCTGATCGGATACAAAATTTACCAAATATCATCCAACAATATAGCTGCATAAATTGTTAAAATGATGATGTCATAGGTCACTTGGTGTTGCAGCCATACTCGAGAGAAAAACGAATCTTATCCGATCAAAACGAAACTTCACACGTGATCCTCCACCAAATGATGGGCAGAGTCCACGTTTTCAATGCCAGAGGTCACGTGGTTTGGCAGCCATGTTAGTTTGAAAACTGAAAATTAAACAACCTTTTTCTCCAAAACCACTTAATGGATCGATGTTAAAGATGTTGAATTACATGGAGCAAGGGCAGTGGATCACAACTGCAAAGCTTCCAAAATATAATATTTTAAGATTTTCCTTGAAACCATTGTGGCTTCCACACCACATGACTGATGATGTCATTTTTAAGTCAAAGGTATGCAGCAAGGACAGTATATTATCATAACTGCAAAGTCGAGTATTGATAGGTTAAACGGTTTCAGAGAGATAATTGTTTAATTATTTCCTTAAAACCAACATGGCTGCCACATCATGTTACTGATGAGATAATTGTTAAATAAAATATTCGCAGCAACAGTAGTGGATAATCACTGCAAAGTCTTGCATCAGAAGGCTTAGCAGTTTCAGAGAAATTTTTGTTTTAATATGATCGACTCGGCATGGGGAATATTGGTTGAAAATTTCCAACATCATCGGTCACATGGTCTCACAGCCATGTTGGGCAAAAACCCTAATCTGATCAACGTGAAACTCCAAAGACGTGATCGGCCACCCATTCTGAATTTGATTTGATAAAGAGGACGTTGTGAGTCAGGTGTCCGATCGAAGCGGGGCGGCATGGTTTGTTTTATTTTAAAACCACAGAAATTTCACGAAATTTTCACCATAGATGTGACTACTTCATGTAGTCACATGTTGGAAAAAAGGAAAAAATTTGGACCTCATTTTTTGATGATGTCATATGTGGCTTCATTGTGACGTCATAATTGCATATGCCAAACGCTTTATCCGATCAGTATGAAAAATTTTGAGGGTTATCTTGGGCTAAATTGTAATTGGCAAAAACAATTGATGACGTCATCGGTCACATGGTTTGGCAGCCATATTGTTTTTAACATAAAACCTTTTAAAAATCCTCCTCTCTGGAACGGCTGAACAGATTCAAGGTGAAACTTCATAGGTATGATCGCCTATCCATGAGGAACAAAAAGTTCTCCACCTATTAAGTATATAAGTTACAGGGTTTGACAGCTATGACTTCTTGAAGAATAAACATTTTAAAATCTTCTTCTCCAGAATGGCTAGACAGATTAAGGGGAAACTTCACTTCCATGTTCCCCAAGCCTTGGGTATACCAGGGTGTTCACGAATATAATTAATAGGTCACATTGTCTGGCAGTCATAGTTCTTTGAACAAAATTCTTTAAAAACTTTTTCTTGAACCGCTTCATCAATCGATGTGAAACATCACAATTATTATTGAGTAGACATGTGGAATATATGTTTTAAATTTCAACCTGATCAGACACATCGTCTGGCAGCCAGAATTATTTAATATTTTACATCTGGGTTCAGGGATTTAAATCAAACTGGGGACAAGTATTATAATGATGTAATAATGTGGATGGAGGCATATCTGGCGACGTCGAAGATCGTCGTTCTTGTTGTGTATATTGTGACAAAAATGATTTTGTGGATAGAGGGATTAATTAATTAGAGAGCTATCTCCTTATAGATGTTGGAAGTGTCATAATTATCCCAATTAACATGTTCAGAATTAATCATCTGGTATATAGTTCCTCGTTTTCCTTTCATCCCTCTGTAATGTCATCTATTACACATCCTTTCACTTCCTCTTGCCACACCATTTTTTATTTTTTTTTTACCAATTCCTCATGCCTCGTGTGATGGCACGCCTCGTAGAGGCGGGGCTTCCGATGTGTGATGTCATAATGCTCAGGGACTGGTGCTAAGAGATGATGAAGCTGTGTACAAAGCCAATGGGGAGTCTGTTATATAAAAAGACCACCACATGACCAGTTCAGGAAAGTCAGCCAGTGAGTACAGCAGTCGCGTTCATCCTAGGTCTTCTGCCAGTAATTTATCTGGGGATCCTCTGAGGAGACTAATCAGGCAAGGCCAATGCAGTGAGCGTCGGGCCATCGGTCGGTCCAGCATGGTTCCTATTCTAGCTTAGCTGGGACATTATTCCCCAATGATCTGTTTTTCTAGCCGGTACGTTCTTGGCAGTTACGCTCGGCTGCATCTGATCTGGTAACGTGATCCGGTTTGAACAAGGTGTACCGAGGGCGTGTCCCCCGGTAATTCGATCACGTGACTATTAGGTAAACAGTATTCATTATTCTCGCCCCCGCTTGATTGTAAATAAATGCTTGGATAGCAATGTTCCCAGCTCGTGGGTCTTCTCGCACCCGACCCCCGGGTCCGCAACAATATAGATCTTCGAATATAGAGGGAATTTGTTGTACTCAAAACGTCAAACCAAGTGTGTTTTTAAGAATTCTTGAATGAAAAATTTATAATGAAAAAAAAAATAATATATATATATATACTAAATAATTGTGTTTCATTCAACCATGAAATGATAGTCAATGCAGAGGGGTAGATTAATTTTCACAAAGAAGACAGTTTTTGTTTGTTCTCAATATAAAAATAAGAAATTGGCCAACGTTATAATTACCTTTAAATCCTTAACATTTTGATTTTCTTGATAAAATATGAATGCATTCATTGTGTTTGTGGTTTTCTTTTAAGTTGTTATCGTTGACTGACCTGCAATCGATATTTCTTTATAACAACGACTGGGACTGTGAAAGCTGTGACATTCTTTACCTTAGCCAGTGGATCAGAGAAAATGTGCAGATTGTACCAGCACTGGGGCATACACAGCAGGGTAAGATTATAAATCTCTCTTCAAAGCAACGACTACAATGGAACAATACAATAAATACATCCAACATGGAAAAGCACACTGGCAGTGATTAGATAGAGTGAGAGGTTTCTCGAGGTGTTTTTTGTAATCTCAAGTTGCAGATTGATGACATCCATAGATATATACAGGGGGCTGCAAAAATAGGTATGCAGTAATGAAAAACAAAACGTGCGCACAAAACTTATTTTATTGATTATACAAGCATATCAATAATAACATACCAATAATAAACATATCAATAATAAACATATTAATCCCTCAAATGTTCAAACTGTGTGCCCTAGTATTAAATGAATCCGAGCACCACTATTATAATACTGGTAATACTGGTATAATCCTTACTGTATACCTACTTTTGCAGCCCCTGTATATATGTATATATAGGTATATATATATGTATATATAGGTATATATAGGTATATATATTATATGTATGTATATATGTATATATAGGTATATATATTATATATATATATGTATATGTATATATATATATATGTATGTATATATAGGTATATATATATATACATATATATTCAGCGATGTCCTGTAACATAGGAACTGAAGGAGAACGGCAAGATCAGGGAGAGCGTATTGCCTCGAAATGCAGATTATTAGGAAAGTAGAAAGAGGCAGATGATTCCAATTTCATGGTGAAAGGAAAGAAAGAGGATGGTGCGTTTTTTGTCCCAATGAGAACTACATTCGTACAACTACAAGGGTAGTTCATGAAAAAAAAACATTAAAAAGACATCAGACAAAAGACATCATTAACAGACAAAAGACATCAAACGTCAGACAAAAGACATCATTAACACGTTTTTTTCTTTTTTTATGCATGGTCTAGGCTCGTGGAAGTGCTAGGACACAGAACAAAACAGTACACAACACAACAAAGGGAACAGCAGGAGAAAGGGGAAACACCAATAAATAGCAGGGCGCAGGGAGAAGGTAGACTGATACGGACAAACAAGGGATGCAGGTAAAGATGAGAGTTAGGGTAGAATGCAAGGGGTGGACAAGATGGATACCTAAACAAAATTTTGGGAGGGGTGGGGGTAGTTTAACAGGTGTAGAAAAAATCATGGCTTTGGATGGGGGATGATCTGAGATGGTGGTGAACAGCTGTCTTGAAGACCAGGAGAGAAGAATGAGATTGGAGAGAGTGTGGAAGGTGGTTCCACAGGTGGGAAAAGAGAGGAATAAATGAGCGGAGGTGAGTAGTGGTCCTAGATTTAGACAGTTTCACTCGGAGGAGGTTGCTGGTGGACCATGCGTATCCCTGCAAGATACTTGGGGGTGGGGGGACAGAGCACGGAGAGGGCAGAGGGTACGAGACCAGAAATAAGGCGGAAAAAGACGGAGAGACCAGACCTGATGACGAAGTTATAGGCCCATCAACTCAGCTTCATCACGAGAGATTCCAATGATCTTGAAAGCATTGGTTTCCATGATGTCAACCTGAGCAAGATGTGAGGCAGGGAAGCCAGCCCAGAGGGGAGAGCAGTACTCTATCAATCTGTGGATTAAAGCCTTGTCAGTGGATAAGAGTTCAGGTGTGCCAAAGAAGGACTTTGCACGACAAAGGATGCCCAGTTGGTGTTTGGCTTTGGAGGCCAACTTTGAAATGTGGCTTGCCCAAGAGAGATCATGGCTGAAAGTGAGACCCAAGAGTTTGAGTGACTGATCCTCTTTGAGACGGTTATTGAGAAAGTAGATGAGAGGGTTTGCGGTATAGTCCTTTTGGAGAGAGAGTGAGTGTGTGGGATTTGTCAAGGTTGAAAGACATATTCCAAGTGTTTGACCAGGTTGATTTTGTTGAGGTCTGAGTAGAGGGAAGAGGCTGCTACCTATTTGTCAGAAGAATGAGTGATGTCACAGTAGAGAGTGAAGTCATCAGCACGAAGATAAAGCAGATTTTCTAGAAAGCCGGTGAGATTATTCATGAATATTAGGAATAGGATGGAGCCTCGAACTCTGCTTCGGGGTATGCCAACCTTGACAGGGAGAGGAGATGAAAGGGTTCCATTTAGTGCCACATTGTTGGCTACGAGAGTAAAGGAAGTCAGTAATCCAAGAGTGGAGTAGGCCTTGGATTCCATAGGCAGACAGGATGCCAGACTGTATCGAAAGCACGAGATATGACCAGAGAGAGGGCCGTTGATCTCATGTCTGATATTGAGGGCCTCCATCCATTGTTGGGAGAGTCGAAGTAGCATGTCCAAGGTAGAGTGACCAGGTCTGAATGCAAATTTATGATCTGAGGTGAGGTTGTTGGAGAAAAGGAATGATTTTATGTTAACTGTGATGATGGATTCCATGACCTTGCTGGTGATTGAAAGTAAGCTGATTGGTCTGTAGTTCAGGGGATCAGTTTTTGCACCTTTTTAATGTTATGCTGCGATGTTGGCTGATTTCAAAGGTTTTTTTTAAGTTTTAACTAATAATAGAGTCTAAGTTTAAAATGCTGTAATTTTAAACGAAGAATTTTGAGTATCATCATCTCGAGTTGCTTCAGATCTTTATTGGTTAGCTCTTCTCTGTATGTGTGTGGTTGCAGAAGTTGTGTCACGTCGGCTTCTTCCACCTTATCAAAACCCGCTCTTTGGCCAAGCCAAGGATAACTTTCTTCATCGCAGGGACAACATCTTTAGATGCTTTCAAGTCATTGACACATTCAGGCCACAAATTCCACCACACACCATTCATGCACACCTGAGTAACTTCAGCCAAGGACCCACCAATGTCATCAATACACTTGAGGATGTTTCCATCAGTTTAACATTTAAACACGTGGCAGCTAGTCAGGTGGATCACTTCTTGTCAAACACCTGAGATCGGAGAGGGTGATGTAACCATCTATGTATATGAGGCCTATACTGTAAGTACTCTGGATGGGCATATTCACTATTATTTACAGTACGGCTTATGCACCGGTATTTACGGTATGGTTTATACTGTAGCTTTATTAAAACGAGGAAAACCATTCGTTTGGTACGAAATTTGAGGTTGTAAGATGTTTTGATGCAGATGAGCTATGTAGTAGTTATCTACTTTACATAACGTTACAAAGTAACAGTGAACGACTTTAAATGAGTGAGTGACTTTAAATATATCAGTGATTTAATAGCGAAGTAATGTTAACCAGGATGATGTTAAGTGAGGACTTGCTGTGCTGTGTATTGATATCCCCCCCCCCCCCGCCTCTTCCCTGCCACCCACCCTCACCGCTCCCACCCTCCCTCAAGTTCAAAACAAGAAAAGAACATCAGAGATTGCAGACCCTCGCCAGGACTTCTTTTGAGTGTTTGTAATTTTTTATAGGTTTGAGGTAAATCCAAAAGGCTGCCAAACCATGTGTCTCATCAAGTTGAATTTAAAACATGTATTCCCCATCTCCACTAGATAATAAATGTGAAGTTTCACATTGATTGATTCAGCGGTTCCAGAGAAAACATTATTGAATATTTCATCAATCCAATATGGCTACCAAACTATGCGACCTATCAATTATTCCTTAACACACTTGTGAACCATGGCTTGCGAACACTTGTGTGAAGTTTCCCCTCGATTGTCCAGCCATTCTGGAGAAGAAGATTTTTTTTTTATAGGTTAGGGTAAATCAAATATGGATACCAAAACCATGTGACCAATGACATCATGTGTGTGAACTTTTCTTCCTCATGGATAGGCGGTCATATGAGTAAAGTTTTGCCTCATCTGTTCAACCACTTCAGAGAAGAAGATTTTGAAGGTTAAAAAAAAAACAATATGGCTGCCAAATCACGTGACTGATGACGTCATTGATTTTTTGTGGACCATTTTATCCCTAGATGACCCTCAAAAATTTTCATACTGATCGCATGTGGTGTTCTACATATGCAATTAGGACGTCATAACAAGGGCACCTATGACGTCATAAAAGTTACTTATTTCACCATGAGGAGTACTTGCCATGTGCCAACATTCAATTTTTTCCTTGGTTGGGTTTCAGAGATACAGCGGTCCAAAGTTTTTCCGTTTTTCCAATATGGCTGCCACATCACATTCCAATGACGGCATAAGTGTCAATACAACATTCTACATGAGTAGTCGTACCAATGGTGAAAATTTCATCTCAATCCCACAAGCAGTTGCGGAGAAAAACACGAAAGTTCTGTGCGACAAACAAACAGACAGACAGACAGATAGACAGAGTCAGACAAACAAGAAGAAGACGTCATGCAGAGCACGATACTTGCAAAATCCATAAAACAAATTTGACCTCAAAAATAATTGGTGGTTGAATTCAATGACCAAATATACAACTCCTCTTCAAATTTCAAGTGATTCGGATGAAAATTGTCAATTTTAGAATCTGGCCTATGTTGACCTTTTGGCCGATGTGGACCTCCAAAATAATTAGCTGGTTGCATTCAGTGACCTGAAAATACATATCCTCTTCAAATTTCAAGTCAATCGGATGAAAATTGAGGATTTTAGAAATACCACCTTATTTGTTGACCTTGGCCTATGTTGACCTTTTGACCTCAAAAAACAATAACCTTCTTCCTGATGCAAAACTCTACCATGTGGTGAAATTTCGTGAAGATCGGTTGAAAATTGTAACTTGTAGGCGACAAACAGACAGACAGACAGACAGTCACACAGTCAGACAGACAGACAGACAGAATAACAAAATCGACTGACCAATATACTTGAAAAATCTTCGATTTTGCAAGTAACAAACAAACAGACCCAAATGCAATACCCTCTCCTTTGGCGAGAGTTAAAAACACTCTCCGGATTAAACCATGAGGTTTCAAAACTCTTGAAACTTTCTTGAAAAAAAGAAAGCAATAAGCTTTCTGTCTGATAGCTACACCTTGATCATTTTTGTGCTCGAGATCAAGAATGTCTCCATTCCACACTGACTCGCTTTGAACCCGATTCACATCACTTGTCACAATCGTCCTCAAGCAATCTCTTCTCTGGTTGGTTTCCAGCCATGACCGATACTCTGGGTCGGCCTAGGTAGGCCACACATACCCAAAATTGCAGAACATATGAATATATTTTGCTTTGTGTTACCAATAAAGTCAATTCTCATCTTATTCATATAAATATGAGTTCCCTTACAATGAACTTCATCACAGGAGGAGGACATTCCTCCCATCAAAGCCTGTGCCACTGTTAACAACTGAATTGTTGTTTGTCCATGCTCTATCCTTTCTAAATTCTGAGCCTCAAGCAAGGATGCAGCACGTATCATGCTTAAAGTCTTTGGTTGGTATGACTCAGCCTGGATTTGACCCACCAACTTCCCAGAATCAGAGCAGACGCTCTCACCGTTACATCACTGCATGAGGCTGGCTGAAAGCCAGTGAATTAGGGACGAGAAAATTATTGTCGAAATGAACGAGGGGTATTTATTCAGAAAGGTGTATTTTGGAGTATTCTTGGATTTTTCATGCTTTTAAAAGTATCTGATTGGACGACATAAAAAAAAAATTGAGGCCCACACAAAAATCTTCCTTTAGTTGTGGCGTGAGTTGCGGCTCTGCTACATGAGCCACATTGGTTGCCTTCTCATCAAACGTGAGGTCCTGTAGACCGCCGTACCCACTTTTCACGACCTTATTGAACTTTAACCAAGATCGAATGATCGATTCCACACTTCCAACATCCATATCCAATTATTGTTCAATTCCATGTTTAGTAATCTTCCCATTCTCCTCCAAATCAGCTGTTCCACACGTGTAATGTCTGTTTGAATGAAATTGCCAAATTGCTGTTTCCATGGCAACGATTGGTTAATTGTATTTCACAATAAGTATCGTGCTATGCATGACATCTTTCTTGTTTGCTTGTTTGTTCACCCCACTTACGTTGTTGGTCGCATCATGTTGCCGAAGCAGTTTCATTGACTTGGGTTTACAGTCCGAGACGAGTTGCTCCTCTGACTCAGGATTCTCCACCGTTAACGGTGCTGGCGATGGCTTGCCTCCTCTATGCGAAGAAGGACGCCGTGGGATCTCCTCCACTAACTATTGGCAGCAGATGGGACACCCAGTTTTACGTCCATCCGAGGGACGGTACACGCATTGATTCCTCGCCCGACCTGCGGATACCAGGATGGCAGATTATAGCTTCGTCAAGATTCAAACCCAGGAAAGACAGCTCAGAGGTGAGTGTACGGACTCCTAAGTTATCTTGCCAGCCCCCTAATCATTTCTAAACATTTTAATGGTGATGTGCACCTGATCGTTGAATCTGAGATCAGTCGACTAATGGATTTTTAAATTTTTTTAATATATATTTTGAATGTTTTGATGTGTAGTTAAGGCAGATGCATGGAAAGCATTTGGTGACCTTTAAAGAAGCTGCGAAGCGTTCCAGATAAGGCTTTTGACAAGCTTTCAAAACTGCAAACGATAACACTGGATACGAACCACTGGGACTGTGAAAGCCGACCGTCTCACCTGAGGTTTCTCAGATGTTTCTTGCACAGAATTATCGATGGTTGAATGTTTTCACTCTCACTTGGAACATGAAGAACAAAGAAGAACCATAGAACTTTCTCCAAATGAGATAGTCAGAGTTAACTCAAAAAAATTTTTTTTGGGGGGGGGGCTATCTATACCATAGCTATTGTGTGAAGCCTGCGGCTGCTGGTTGCATCATTCTCTTGGGGTGTGGCTGTGCCACTGATGCAGTGCCCTCTATACCATACACTGGTACTCATTTCATCGACTCAGAAGGATCATAGGTTGAGTCAACCCCACCTAGTGTTACTTCAGTGGTTGAGAGGTGCTCAAACTCAAGACCCTAAGATCTTAAGCCAGCCACGTTCACCACCTTAGCCACCACCAGGCTTATAAAAACTATAATATGTGTGTGTATGTGCGTGCGTGTTTGTTTGTGTGTGTTGTGTTTGTGTGTGTTTATGTTTGTGTGTGTGTGTGTGTGTGTGTGTGTGTTTGTGTGGTTTATGTTTGTGTGTTGCATGTTTGTGTGTGTGTTTTGTGTGGTGTATGTGTGTGTGTGTGTGTTTTGTGTTGTTGTGTGTGTGTTTGTGTTTGTGTGTTTGTCATCAGTTTTCTGAGAGATGGCTGAACGTATATTCGTCAAACTTTCAGAGGTTCATCAGTCACAGGGAGTTTTTAGGCAAAAAAATTGAAAAATAATTCTTTGTATTTTTTTATTTTAATTGCTCTATAATGCCCTAAGCCTTTGTATCCATGTGAAAGTTAATATTAAATGATTCCCAACCCCACTCCTTCGTGGGTGTAGGGAAGTGTTTGGATCCCCACAAAAAAAAACAACTAGAAAAAAAACCCCCAAAAAACGGATTTCTTCAAAATGCCAAAGGGATGAGAACAGCACCAGGCAATGCCGGGTCCTCCTGCTAGGTTTACACAAAGATAACTCTAAAGTTGGATATATAACTGAATGAATCATGCACGATTTGAAACTGAAAGACCAAAGAGATAGAGCCGTTGTTTCAAGCAGAATTCTTCGATATATCTGCATCTTTGCATTTGTACGTAATATCTGTGCTTTGCTGCAGGATGGAAACACCACTCGAGTCGAAGGCTTGTGTAGTTTAACTCCATCTTTATAACATCTTCAGTATTGTTGAGCTATATCGATTAACTGTATTAACCTTCTTCCCGACATCCTCAAATACCTTTGGATGCAAGAAACGCTTCAACAGTATGAGTGCTGTCCAGCACCTCCACCTAATTAGCACAACGCTTCATATAGATGAGCTAACCAGTACCCTGACATTTCTATCTCAACAACATGTTTTTTTTAAAAAAAATATACAAGGTTGAAGCTCATGGAAGAGCAAGTGCAGTGAACGGATCAGGACGTAACAGACAAAAACATATGACACAAAACACGCGCGCATGGGGTGGAAAAGATGGATACAGAAGGAAACTCCAAGGAGGGAAAACTGGAAAATTGTGAAAGGAGGAGGGGTTTGGGAGGGGTTAACGAGGGTAGAAAAAATCATGGTTTAGGATTGGAGATAGTCCATTTGCCGTTATTATGTGTTCCGTTGTCAACCTTGTTGATGTGAAAAGTGTATGGTTTTATGATTGTTTTGGACTAACATGGGTCCATTAATAAAATTCGGTCTGGTTCGGGGGGTGGCTACTTTGGGGAACTCCTGTAATTTGCTAAATTCAAGATGGCCGCTACAGGTCAGACGATGGGCCTAAGTTTTTAATCGGTCAACATATAATCCTGTGTAATACCTCTTTCCATATGATTTGACATGAGGAATTCATTTTGGGTTATTTTTTACGTTCAGGAATAATAGAGGTTCACATGAAATGTCCATGACATTTTCTGCTGAAATTATGCAACACCAATGCAAAAGTGAAGTCATGAATGGTTCACAACAGTATGTTGATAATCAGAGCATACACATTGTCATGTCATCATATTGGACATCTTAGGAACAGAGGACATAGAGCCTAGTAGACAACTTACGTATTGTTCATTCCCATTCATTGTACTCGTCCCCTCCGTATCCTCGTCTCTTTCAGTTCTGCTTCGACACTCCCTTCTTCCACTTCACTTTCACTGTCCTCACACGTTTGTGTGGGTTGAAGCACTTGTCACTGCAACCACAAGTGCAGTATAGCGTGCAGGAGATCTTTGCATGGTGACAACATACTTGCAGTACTCGAGGCCTTCCCCTCTGCTTTGCATCACACGCACAACATCCATGAGGTCCAAAGGGCTGGTGGAGTAGCAGAAGTTGCTGGCACTGGGATTCCATCTCTGATGTCCATCCATATTTTGTAATGTCAAGTTCAGGTGGGGCCTGCTGATCAGCTGATTTTGCAAGTACTGTCTGTAGATGTGGCAAAAATATGTAGGAAGAGATTGATCTCAGTTGGAGGTAATGCAATGAGCTGTAGGGGCTGCCAGACTTCCTTGTGTACATATAGTACTCATCACTCACTCATCGTGGTACTTCTGGCTGACCATACAGGGCACAGAAGAATGTCGCCCTGCTTCCATGAGCTGTTCATGGCTTGCGTTCAGCTCGCAAGTGCAGAGTACAAACCAGGGAAGTTGCCAGCTCTCAGTGTCTTGAGGGCTGACACTTTGCCCTTGCCGTATGGGTATGACGTGGTTACTGAGCCAGTGATGTAGTGCATCCCAAAAGCTGCAGACACTTGGGGCCAAGCTGGTCACAGGTGTGTGATATCCCAAATTGCTCATCCCACCTTTCCATCTGCACTGTGGCCTGGATGTTGCGCTGGTAAACCCAGTAAACCATCAATACAAAAACATCAGTGTCATCAGAGAGGATACGTATCACTCTTGCATTACATTCACAGCGCCATGAGCAGTGTGAGATCATTGTAATGTCTGCTTCATCATGGTTGAACGCACCATGGCTACGGCTCTCCACAGTAATCCTTCACCAAAGTTATAGGTACTCAAAACCTTGGACAGCTGCAACTTGTTCTGCTTGTTTTTCAGGATGGCGTCTCGACTAGGCAGGGGTGTGTTTATTGTGAGGTCATAGTTGATGGAACCAATGCCAGCACGCCTCACTCGTCATGGTCCTTTGTAGAAACATCATAATATTTGTCAAAGACCAAGATCTTCTGACCAGCAATGGTAGACAGCCTTGTCTTGATGGACTCAACTAAGACTGACACAGTTCCCCTGAAAGGCCAGACAATATGATAGAGAAGTTGGCTCGCGTCAACAATGGTAACATCTGGTTGCAGAGGCTGTTGTGCCTGAACACAGAGTTTGTGTGCCAGTGGTGCTTTGTTGCCTTTCCTTAAGCACCATATTTCATCAATCAGTGAGGGGGGTACTGCGCAGAGCTCAAACTGGAAGATAGGTCCTAGCTCCATTTGTCTTTGCTGTCCAATAGTCAGAGCTGAGGAAGATGGTTTCTAGATCAAAGATCGTCTTGTCCCCAATTTTCACTCCTTTCTGTAAGTGCTCCATTATCTTGATGGGGCATGAGATGGTTGCATGGAATCCACATGGAAGGGATGCATGGAACTCTGCAACCATTTTCTGACCTATAACACGGAATCCTCAAATTCCATTCAGCTTCTCGGGGAGCAATTCGACCATTGGAAATGTTGTACAGATGTGGTGAGTGATTCTCAAGAGGATGAGACACATTCGACAATTCAAGTAAAATCCGGCGCCTATCATCTGCATCAAGTTCTCTCCTCTTCTTCCTCTATCCTTGTGACGTGGTCCGATTCTTGTGTCCTTTTCTCTCACTTGGTCTTCATTGTCCTTGTTTGAGGAGTCAGGGTAGATGTGCTCCATTGTATCTGAGATGTAGGCAGTGACAGGAAAGGAATCGATCCACTCTGCTACCATCTCTGGAGAAAGAGTCATACCCTTGAGGCCACTCTTGCCAATTCTAATAGCAGTTTGTTCCCGAACTGATCAGAGCTCACACCATTCCAAATGCTTCCTGGTAACGACACAAAAAGCACCTGATATGAGCTCTGACTTGGCATCTGGTGGCAGCAGATAGCGCATCTCCAGAAGGTGATGGGTGATGTAACGGGCATAGTGATGGTGACCAGCAACAAAGAAGTAGGGAAGCATGCGTTCAAGTGTTAGCTGTTGCAGCAGGAAGTCTGCCTCCCTCTCACTACGCAGAAGTGTGAACAAGCAGAGTAGGCTTGATGAAGTTATCAACCCAGTGCTTCCCAGTTGGGTGCTGTCTGCATGTCTCAAGGTAGCTGCACAACTCCTGGAATGTCTTGGGGCCGGTGGTGAGGAAGGAAATGAGAAGGGCAGTCAAAACCATCCGGAAGGCTCTCATTGATCGAACCCAGGACTTGCCACTCATGATTCCTGCCAGGCCCCAAATGCTGAACTGATGAGAGTCCAACACCAGACCCACGCATGAGTTTGCCAATGCAACCACAGAAGGACTGCACAGTGTGCATTATCCCAGGCCTCGAATCACATTTTTAAAGCGATCCCGTCATGCCACTTGATTTGGCAAGCCACCATGTAAAGCTGGAGATCCACAGAGATGTGGACATAAGTCATTCCCATATCAGTCAATGACTTCTGAAGATACTCCAGTGAAGTCACTACAGTGTCTGGATGAGAAGCTTTGGCATCAATAAGGGGTCCGAACATGTAGGTACTTGCTGGCTGTTTTTCTGCATGACTGGTGATGCTTCTTGGTTGTTGAACCCACCCCATTCCATGGCGTTCACCTGTGTGCTGACTGTGTTTAGCCACTTCATGTCCTTTTCTGTGCAGCAGCTAAACTAGCTTCGGGGCACACACTTCTTGGTAGGAGAATCCAGAGGTTGCATCCACAGCCAGGGGGTTCACTTTGGATGGCCCAGTGTAGTGCTGCAGAGGAAGGCTCCCAGATGAGCTGTGCTTGTCCTAGACTGGGCAGCTTTCTTAGACAGTCGTGGGATAATAAGGTCGCTCTTCCTGGGTGAGCATGCCCATACTCAAGAATGCCTGCAGGATGGGGTTGCTGAAATTCATGTGAGAGGACATGAGTAGTGCGCCGACCATTAGGCGTGAACACTGCAAATCAAGATTATCAAACCAGGCAAAAATCACGCCAACAGTTCTACTCAAACCCATTAATTGGTGGAGAAGCTGAGCATTGTACCGAGAAAGTGAGCAGCGGATTTCCTGAATCTCAGGACCTCATCATATGACGTTGTGAACCCATGTTCATGAAGGAGCTTTGGAAGATCAGAATGCCATGGCGGTGCAGTAGTTTGACAGCCAGTCCTAATGTTGTCTGATTTCTGGTACCTGTAACATGACTTTGAATTGACTGGCTCAGGCTTAGAGATTTTCTGGTCATTTCACCACCAGACACTAAGTCTGAAATCAACCTCATAAAGTTGGACTTGTTGCCTTGATTGTGTTGGCTTGTGTAAATTCTGAGGTCATAATTGGCACTGTTGTACTTGACTGAGCGTGCCTCCTTCTTGATCTGCCTTACCACAGAATCAATACTCCTCTCATCTGCATCATCCACTTTAACCATTTTCAGATGGTTAGCAATGGACTCACGGAAACCAACAATGGTAGCACATCCATCTACCCGAACTAACATAACGTCCTTATCATGCAGTCTGTTAGTTTGCTAAACATATCACGTCGAGTGAGTTTGCCACCAAGATCACAGTACAGGGAATGCAGTCACCGCTATTCCACATCTTTGACCTGTCACAATTCATGCGCTCTATGACATTCTTTGGGGCACTTTCTTCTGCAACACCAGTTGGCAAATCAGCATATTTAGGGACTGTCATGAAACTGTTTATAACAGCGTACATGGTATTTGCACTCAGCCGCAGGGAGATCAACCAGATATCCAATATGTACTTGACCGTTCTGGCTACTTCATCATTACGTTGCTCAGAGCATTAATGATGGCATCTTTCATAGTTGGGATGGGATTACCTTCCTTGTCAAAACGTTCTTTAGTCATGCACTGACGAACACGATCCCATCTTTTCTGGATGTTTGTCATCAACAGGTAAACATTCTTTGCCAACAAAAATGCAGTCACGTTTGTAAACAAACACACCACTGCCTGTTGCCTGTGTGCGAGATCTTGTTGTCACTGTAACACAATCATCTTCAGCTTTTCTTTTCTGTGATTTACGAAGTCTCTCAATTTTTTGTTTTGATGTGTAAGTACAGTAGCATCCTTTGTGACATTCTATGCGAACAGCATCACCACCACCATCACAAATGTCTGTAGTTTTGCACGTAGCTCTTCATCTCCACGGGCTTTGGCACAGGAGATCAATGTCTTGATCCCTTGATCAGCGAATTTCTTCAATTCCCCTACCATGACCACACGGAAGAATGCACCTTGAATCAGCCATATCTGTAAAAAAAAACAATGAATTAGTAACTCGCATTAATGTCGTATGTGAGCGTCCAGTTGTCAGAATAGTGACCTTGTTGTCATTCAAATGTATCTCCCACGGCAAACAATTGCCAGGAACTCGAACATTGACCTCAAATTTACTTCTAATCAAAAAATAAGGTTAAATATCGTTCCTCGTGCCAAAATTATATGGAAAAGATGTCTCATGTGTAATTTTAAGTTCATTACCTAAAAAGTTATATTTTCAGCCCGGTCGATGACGGCCATCTTGTATTTGCGCAAAAATAACAGATTTCCCCATGGTTGCCATCCGGGCACCCAAGCTTAATTTTGTCTATCATGCCTGTGAACAAGAAACCAACATAAAACCACACACTTTTGAGGACAACAAGGTTTACTTCTCTGGCAAATGGACTAATAGACAATCTGAGATGGTGGTGAACAGCTGTCTTGAAAACCTGGAGGGAAGAATGAGATTGAAGAGGAGGTGGAAGTTTATTCCACAGGTGGGGAAAAAGAGTAACGAATGAGTGGAGGTGAGCATGATCCTGGATTAAGGTAGTTTCACCAAAATGGGTATGATGGTGGACCATGTGTGCCCAGCAAAAACCTGTGGGGGAGAAACCACGGAAAGAGCAGAGGGGGCAAGACCAGAAAATAGGCAGTAGAATACAGAGAGACCATCGACCTATCTGTGATGGCAAAGTGATGGACCCAGAGGCTTCATCATGGGAGATTCCATTGATGTTGAAGGCCTTTTGTTTCCATGGCATCAAGATGAGCAAGATATGAGGCAGGAGAGCCAGCCCAGAGGGGACAGCAGGACTCCATCAAGGTCAGGTCAGGTATTGGAGCATGCACCGGAGCAGCGCGTCGCTGATCTTAGTGTCCACTTTCCGCTGCTCCACTCCAGGGGCCTCCGGCTGGCCATCCCCCAGGCAGCTGCCTGGGCCATCCCCATCTCCTTGAGATTCCGATCAACCTGCTGCAACCACGAGAAACGTGGTCGGCCCATTGGCCTCCTCCACTCACGAGGCTCCCTCGCTGAGAGAATCTGGTACTCCAGGGTCTCCGTCTGGCCATCCCCCAGGCAGATGCCTGGGCCATCCCCATCTCCTTGAGATTCCGATCAACCTGCTGCAACCACGAGAAGCGTGGTCGGCCCATTGGCCTCCTCCACTCACGAGGCTCCCTCGCTGAGAGAATCTGGTGAGCAGGATCAGCGTCAGGAAAACGAGCCACATGTCCATACAGCCGCAGCTGATGCTCACAGACTACGCAGGTAACAAATCTCATTTGACTCTCTCTCAGCAACTGCTCATTGGACACAAAGTCCAACCAGCAATAGCCAAGGATTCTCCGAAGAGACCTGGTACCAAAGGAATTAAATCTCCGTCTCAGATCCCTGGTCAGAGTCCAGGTCTCACACCCGAAGAGCAAGAATGGAAGCACCAAGGACCTGAAGACTCAGACTTTCGTTCTCCTGCACAGGTACCGACAGCACTACACCCCATGATCCAGTGAATCCATGACTCCCCAGGCCTGACCCAGACGTCTTTTGACTGCTCGCTAACAGCCAGCAGAGACATGAATATCACTGCCAAGGTAAGTGAATCTCTCCATGACCTCAGCATCCTCACCACAAACAGGTACAGACAGGAAAGCAGCATCCGAGATGTCATTGAGAGCCTGGATCTTTGTTTTGACCCAGGAAACCCGTAATCCAAGCAGCTCTGACTCCTCAATCAGCACCTCGAGGGCCCCCAAAAGGATATCCAGAGTCTCCACAAAGATGACTGCATCATCTGCGAAATCAAGGTCAGATATCTTGAGATTCCCAAACGATGCAAAGCAGCTTGATCTCTCCGACATCCTCCCTAGAATCCAGTCCGTACAAGCGCTGAAAAGTGTGGGGGCCAGTACACACCCCTGGCAAACTCCCGTACCAACTGGAAATAAGTCGGAGATAGTATCACCACATCTCACAGCACTCTCAGTCCCAGAGTATAGATCAGAGATCAGATTGATAAGTTTTGCTGGCACCCCACGAAGACCAAGAATCCTTCAGAGGGCATCCCAATTCACTGAATCAATTGCTTTACAGAGATCAACATGGGCTGCAAGCAGCCCCTGCCGAAACTCTCGTCTGTGTTCGGTGAGGACCCGAAGAGAAAGGATACGGTCAATCTTTAACCTCTTTTGTGTGAAGCCTGACTGCTCCATCAAGCTGTGGATGAAAGCCTTGTAGGTTGATACGAGTTCGGTCAGGTGTGCCATGGAAGGACTTTGTATGACGAAGGATGCCCAGTCGGCAGCTCGCTTTGTTGGCCAATTTTGAAACGTAGTTTGCCTATGAAAGATCATGGCTGACAGGGAAACCTAGGAGTAAGAATGACTGAACTTCCTGAAGAGGATAAATAAATAAAACTGTTCCTATAAATTGAAATATCTTGCATAACTGTGTTTGCATTTGATAAATTAAGATAATTTCTCATGGTTTGGTTTATCTTGGAGCTTGCTTTTACATTGATACTGTGGAAGAAAAATAATTATATTCATGTATTCTAAATTATAATTGTTGCTGGTACTTTATATATTTAATTTTTGTACGATAGTTGAATTGGCTGTCGACCGGGCGTAGTGGCGTGCACCTGTAATCCGGCTACTCGGAGGCTTGGGTTGGAGGATCGCTTGAGGACGGGAGCTCTGCGCTGGGCCGCGCTATGAGAGGGTGTAGGGCAGCCCGGAATCATGGCGAAACCCAATCCTTATCCCTGTGTCGTAAGAGGCGACCAGGGTTGCGTCAGGAAGGGCATCCGGCGTAAAACCTATGCCAAATCAGTATGCGGATCATAAGGGATGATCCGCTGTGGCTACCCCTAACGGGAGCAGCCGAAAGATGAACAACAACAACAACAGTTGAATTGGCTGTCGGTAATGTTTCCATTTTACCCAAGAGTCTTTTGACCTACATATTGATAAAAGGAATGTCTTACTATGAAACAGGGTGACCTGGTTGATACCACTGCAAACTTTTGCCATGATTATGTCATTCTCTTCCTTCCAACCAAAGTGGACATGTATTGCAGTTTTGAGTTATTTTGCCTAATGCTTATCAGCTAATCCTGTGGTTGAGTTGCCAAATGTCTCACCCTCCCATTCTTTGGAATGCCAAATTGGATATAAGAAGAATTGCTTCGGGCTTCTGTTTCAGTGAAGTCCATTCGAATGTTTCAGTGAATCATTCAATGTTCTTCCTCCGAATATACGAAATTAACGATTCTCCTTTGGTATGCCGATCCAACTTATGGAAATTGAGTTATTTTCCACTACAATTTAAACACATTGCTAAGCTTGATCTTGGCAAGCAAGCTGGAAACGAGTCTTGTTGGTCAATATCCTTGTGGCCAGGTTTGCTATGAATCCAATGTTTTCATGAATTGAAACACTCACTCCCTACGGGCCCTGGGAGACTGGGGAATTGGAGGGAAGGGGCTGTGTGTATGTGCAGGTGTGCACCATTCTTCATCATTGAGTACTTGAGTTGCATTTGTATTCAAAGTTATTTTCCCCTTAGTTATGCATTTTCACACTTGCTTAGCTTATGATGCTTTAGACTTGGCCATATTATTACCTCGGCTACTGAAGGTGAAGAAGGTTATGTTTTCACCCCTTTCTGTCTGTTTGTCTTTTTTACTGTGTACAGGATATCTCAAAAAGTTGTGGACAGGTTCGGTGTGTGACAAGGACGAACTGATTAGATTTTGGTGAAGATCCGGATCCGGATCGACTAAGAGAATTTTGAAAGTGATCCTTCACCATTGAGAGATGGGGCCTAAAACGATATAAGCATAATATCTCAAAAATGTATTGGGTCAGATATGTTCTCGTGGATCAGGCATTACAGGCCAGAGGTATGCGCTCTACCGAGTGCCCTTCCAGTTCCCATCGTGTGCTGCCTTTTTGGCTGCTGGTTGCATCATTGGTTTGAGGGCACCCCTTCTAGTTAACCCTAGCATTATTATTATTTTGTGATAACATTAATATTTTTATTCTTGTGTTGGCTTAATGGTTAGGGTGGTGGGCTTGGGATCTGAGTGATCCTGAGTTCAAATCCCACTTGGCTGTTGAATTAATACCAGGGAGAGGGTTGACTCTGCTGTCATCCTTCTGAGGTTGGCAAAATGAGTGCCAGCTTGCTGGTATACTGTGTCAGAGTGGTGACCCGTCCAGGATTGTGTCCAATAGCCAAGGAGAATGCTGAGGCAGCAACAACGCTCTGCACAGTGTGGTCCCGATGGGTGGATGGATGGATTATTATTTTTATGTGGGAGGTGGTGTGGAGGGGGGCAAGGTTCCATAGCGAGATTGTTGAAAGTGTAACATGGACTGTGTTTAGAGTAGATTAGATTGCCATGTTACAGGGACCTGTTAGGTTAAGTTGTTGGTATTATGTGCACCATGGAGGCGGTGAGTGTTAACCGTTAAGGTAGTCGGGATAAGGTTGTGTCATGTGAAACTGCCTGCTTGTAAGACGAGGCCAGGTGGAGGATTTGTGAAAGAATGGCACAAAGAAAGCACTTCGGACCATGACAAACTGTCAGCACGTATTTATGGGCCATGGTGTCGAGATGAACTGCAAAGCCCAGGGGGGAGGAGGGGGTGGTAAAATACGTTTTTTATCGGCACACCCCATTGGGAGGGATGGCGAGAGCAAGGTTCCACCTGCACCAGTGGATGGCCAATGATGGGACCTGCCATTTGGGGAGGCGGTCCCAAAGTCCGGGAAAAATCGGATTCAGGTGGAACATCGAAGGAACGTGATTGGCACTGCGCAGGAGAGCAGACACACCTGGGCTGACCTCTAGGGATCATCATGCTTGTGAGAAAAATCATATGGACTGGATTCTGGGGAGGATGTCAGAGAGATCAAGCTGCGGTGCATCATTTGGGAATGTCAAGATCTCTGACCTTGATTTTGAAGATGATGCAGTCACCTTAGCCGAGACTGAATATCCTTTTGGGGGCCCTCGAGGTGCTGATTGAGGAATTCGGAGCCGCTTGGATTACGGGTTTCCTGGGTCAAAACTAAGATCGAGGCTTTCAATGACATCTTGGATGCTGCTATCCTGTCTCTGCCTGTTTGTGGCGAGCATGTTGTGGTCACGGAGAGATTCACTTAGTTTGGCTGTGATATTAATTTCCTCTCGCTGTGCTGTTAAGGCCCAGTCACACCTTGACGTTTTAGCCAGCAATGGCAACGTATAAAAATGTATGTAAAACGCTGGCTTACGTTTAACTTTTGATGTTTTTTTTTAAAGATTCGGACGTATTCATAACGAGTTGGTCGTATGCATAACATATTAGTAACGGACACAGAACGTTTCGTTGTGTTATAGCTAACTTATACCAACGAATGCTGAGCCTGTTGTCGGCCTTCCCAACCTATGCCCAACGATAGTCTAACTTATGCATAGCGCGCTGCACGTATCGCCGACGATCACGTGGCGTAGCCTATTAAAAGGCTGCCGCACAACGATTCAAATCATAACCGCCGCAGAAATGGAAGTGTCAACATCGCAGTCACACCTTGGCGATCTTGCCAGCGTATGCCGACCTCTGAAAAATGCGTCTAAAACGCTGGCGCACGTCGAATACGGTAGGGTAAGTTTGGTATGGCCCAGTCACACCTTGACGTTTTAGCCAACGTATGCCGATTTTTGAAAAAATTGTCTAAACGCTGGTACACGTCGAATACGTTATGGGTAAGTTTTGATAACATTGAGAGCACGCTGAAAAACACTGCCATACGTCGTTGCACGCTGGCTTTAAACGTTGTACTTTTCGATTGTCCTCAAAGCTTTCCATGCTTGAAATTTTACGACTTATGCCAGCGTATGACTCACACGTTCCACATAACGCTCGCCATAATTGTAGGCACGTCACGCGATCGTTGACACACGTTACTTGTAAGTTACTCATAAGTCGAAACACGTCGAGGTGAGTATGTTAGCGTACCCGAAACTTATTTCTAAGCTATGAGTTACGTGTTGTACTAACGTTACGCATCGTTGACACACATCGACACACTTTACTTGTAAGGTGCTCATCGGTCGAAACACGTCAAGGTAATGGTTAGCGTCAGTGTTCCAGATCCCTGGTTTATTTTTTTTTTCTTCCTTCCTTTCGGTATGACGGTGATGTGACACTTCGATTTCTAGTGCGGTAATATAATATAATTAATAGACTGCCGCTCAACGATTTAAATCATAACCGCACTGTACACTGAACACCGTCATACCGAAGAAAAAAAAAAACCGGGAGTCTGGAACACTGACGCGAACCATTACCTTGACGTGTTTCGACTTATGAGCACCTTACAAGTAACGTGTGTCGATGTGTGTCAACGATCGCGTATCGTGCGTACAACTTATTCCCATCGCATACGAACGTGTTCATACGGCAAGTACATCGTAAAATTTTCAACATGCTTAAAATTACAAGACGTACTCCACTTAATAGGACGTATGATAGCGTACTTTAGCGTTCTATTCACGCATACCCAACTTACCCATACCGTATTCGACGTGCGCCAGCGTTTTAGACGCATTTTTCAGAGGTCGGCATACGCTGGCAAGATCGCCAAGGTGTGACTGCGATGTTGACACTTCCATTTCTGCGGCGGTTATGATTGAATCGTTGTGCGGCAGCCTTTCATAACCTACGCCACGTCATCGTCGGCGATACGTGCAGCGTGCTATGCATGAGTTAGACTATCGTTGGGCATAGGTTGTGAAGGCCGACAACAGGTTCAGCATTCGTTGGTATAAGTTATCTATAACACAACGAAACGTTCTGTGTCCATTACTAATACGTTATGCATAAGACCAAGTCATTATGAATACGTCCGAATCTTTAAAAAAAACATCAAAAGTTCAACGTAAGCCAGCGTTTTACATACATTTTAATACGTTGCCATCGCTGGCTAAAACGTCAAAGTGTGACTGGGCCTATGCGTGAATAAAACGCTAAAGTACGCTATCATCGTCTATTAAGTGGAGTACGTCTTGTAATTATAACGTGTTAAACATTTTACGACGTACTTGCCGTATGACACACGTTCTGCATGCGATGGGAATAAGTTGTACGCACGATATGCGAACGTTGGCACACGTCGACAAAAGTTACTTGTAAGGTGCTCATAAGTCGAAACACTCAAGGTAATGGTTAGCATCAGTGTTCCAGACTCCCTGTTTTTTTTGTTTTTTTTTCTCTTCGGTATGACTGTGATGTCGACACTTCGATTTCTAGTGCGGTTATGATTTAAATCGTTGAGCGGCAGCCTATTAATTATATTATAACCGCACTAGAAATCAAGTGTCGACATCACCGTCATACCGAAGAAGAAAAAAAAAACCCCAGGGAGTCTGGAACACTGACGCTAACCATTACCTTGACGCGTTCGACTTATGAGTACCTTACAAGTAACGTGTGT
Source organism: Eptatretus atami (assembly GCA_035128595.1). Taxonomy (NCBI): domain Eukaryota; kingdom Metazoa; phylum Chordata; class Myxini; order Myxiniformes; family Myxinidae; genus Eptatretus; species Eptatretus atami. The sequence continues at coordinate 55,336,336 of CM068963.1, forward strand.
CGATGTGTGTCAACGATCGCGTAACGTGCCTACAACACGTTACTCATAGGTTAGAAATAAGTTTCGGGTACGCTAAACATTACCTCGACGTGTTTCGACTTATGAGTAACTTACAAGTAACGTGTGTCGACGATCGCGTAACGTGGCTACAACTTATGGCCAGCGTTATGCGGAACGTGTGAGTCATACGCTGCATAAGTCTTAAAATTTCAAGCATGGAAAATTGAGGACAACCGAAAAGTACGTTTAAAGCCAGCGTACTATGACGAGTATGGCAGTGTTTTTCAGCGTGCTCTCAATGTTATCAAAACTTACCCATAACGTATTCGACGTGTACCAGCGTTACACAAATTTTCCAAAAATCGGCATAAGCTGGCTAAAACGTCAAGGTGTGACTGGGCCTTTAGCCAGAGGTCAAAAGCCATCTGGGTCAGGCCTGGGGAGTTATGGGAGGACGAAAGTCCGAGTCTTCAGATCCTTAGTGCTTCCAGTCTTGCTCTATAGATGTGAGACTTGGACTCTGACCAGGGATCTGAGAGGGAGACTTAATTCCTTTGGTACCAGGTATCTTCGGAGAATCCTTGGCTATCGCTGGCCGGACTTTGTGTCCAAGGAGCGATTGCCGAGAGAGACTCAAATGAGATTTGTTACCTGCGTAGTCCGTGAGCATCAGCTGTGGCTGTATGGACATGTAGCTCATTTTCCTGACACTGATCCTGCTCACCAGATTCTCTCAGCGAGGGAGCCTCGTGACTGGAGGAGGCCAATTGGCAGACTATGTGTCTCGTGGTTGCAGCAGGTTGATCAGCATCTCAAGATGGGGATGGACCAGGCATCTGCCTGGAGGATGGCCAGATGGAGGCCCCTGGAGCACCGGCGGAAAGTGGACGCAGCGACGCGCTGCTCCGGCGCATGCTCCCATACCTGACCTGACCTGACCCAGTGAGGGCAAAGCACAAGACCTGTTGCTTAACATCGCAGACAAATCGATGGCCTGTTTTTCACTTCCTGTCCTGTGCTCTAGCTCGCACACATTCTTACACGTATCCACTCCTCGCTCAACTCCCAAAATGTAGGCTTTCTGCCCATCTCCACTATTTTATCCTGTTTGTGGAACTGCCTTTGGGAGATGATTCATTCCCACTTTCCCCACCAAGGTTTCAAGGAAGTGGTGCACCACCATCAAATGTTATCCCCATCCCAACCTGCAATCTCTTCTACACTAATTAACCCTACCTTATCCCCCCCCCCCCCCACCTTCCCCCATGTAACAACTGCCCCTCACTTCTCACCTTTGTACGATAACTCTTCCATGATCCTCAATGAATTTTTATGCAAGTGTTGTTAACTGCAGAGTTAAGTAAAGTATTCCATCCAGTATTTGCTGTTGTTCTCTCCATAAAACACTAAAAAAACAATGATTAATTTGGTTTATCTTGTATTTAAATCATGAATATTTTATTTTTAATGATAAAATGTAAAGGCATTCATTTTGTTTGTCGTTTTGCTGAAGTTGTTATCGTCAACCTGCAGTCGATATTTCTTGCTGACAACGACTGGGACTGTGAAAGCTGTGACATTCTTTACCTTAGCCAGTGGATCAGGGAAAATGTGCGCATTGTGCCAGCACTGGGGCGTACACAGCAGGGTAAGATTTTAAATCTCTCTTCAAAGCAACAACTACAACAGAACAATACAAGCAGGTCTTCTACTTCCGGCATAGAAAAATACATTGGCAGTGATTAGATGAGTGAGAGGTTTCTCTCGGTGTTTTTATACTCTCAAGTTATAGGAGGTGGACACAACATAGGAACTGAATGAGAACAGCAAGATCAGGGAAGGCATATTGCCTTGAAATACAAAACTAGAGAGTTCATAGAACACTATATCCCATGCAGTGTTGAGAAAAAGGACATGGGAAGTTTCTTTTTGAAATGTGGCTTTGCGTTTCGCACTCAACAAACAGAGCTAGTTGCCGCAATTTTTGTCTGAATGCTAAATGTCAGCAATCTCACAGTTACTCTGCCTTCAGGGCATGAGACAGTGTAAATTTTTCCAAGTACTGTATTTTTGAAAGTAAACGTTTTTACATCCGCTAAACAGAAGGTTTTTGAAAGTGCCAAGAAGGCGACGTGTTTTACAGTGTTGAAGTAATAATGTAATTCAATTTAGATAAAATAAAGGTTTTAAAGGTTGTGGAAAAAAAAACTTTTTTGGAAGTTTCCCGCCGCTGATGCAGTCTTTTATACCACCTTATTTAACACTTTAAAATTGGTTCTTCTTGACTGTTGTTTGTACGTCCTTTATACCGTCCCTAAAAACGAACTTTCCTGTTTGTAATGATTTTCAATTTTGTTTGATTGTCAGACAGGCAGACAGACGAAGTATATTACCTTCTCTCTGTACACCTGCGATCGGGATGAGATTCTGTACACTTTGCCAATTTGAGAGCTAAAGTACTGCAAAACTGCAGGTTCGTGTTCTGATTAGTATTCTCTCGTGTTCAAAATGTAGCATTCAATTGCAATTAAGTAATTCCTTGATCGTAGACTGACGTCTGTAGACAGACAGACAAAGTGAACTAATTGCTTAACGCCACTTTTCGCTTTGCAGGCACGGGATAATTAAGGGAAAGTAGAAAGAGGAAGATGAATCAAATTTCATGGTGTGAGGAAAGAAACAGGATGCATGTTTTGATCCTAATGAAAACTACATCAGTACAACTCCAAGTCAAGTTCAAGGTTAATGTGGCATTTGATTCCAGAAAAATCAAAAAGGTGTGGGATAATTTATAAAACTTTACCAACTTATCAAGGACTTCCCTTGTTGTATATACACACTCATCGTACATAATTTGTAACAAAGTATTCCACTTTTCGAGTGTGGATAGGTACAGGAATGCTGTTCGCTTGCAGCTTCATGTATAAAGATCGTATCAGTCATTCACAGAGGTCAAAGACCCTTCAGCTCAGAGGGTATGTGTTAACAGAATCTCTGACATGACTATATATATATATATATATATATATATATGTCACCTCCAGGGGGTTAAGACCGACCTGGATGAATAGCCGAGCAGTTCTCCCTTTGAAGCGAACACATGATCACGTGATCCTTGGAGATTATAGCGCGCACGAGATGAGAGGGCGGAAAAGGCATGCACCAGAAAAAGACACCAGACGTGTTCACCAGGACGGAGGACAAGGGTCTATACTCGAACCCACATCGAATAGACAGACACAAACAATGTTTAATAATGGACATATGGACATGGACATAAATGGACATAAAACAAACATTCATAATATAAATAAATCAAAAATGATTTTAAAAAGGTGAGGAAAATTAAATTATAAAATCGAGGCGCCTCTACACACAGTTACAAAAACGGACAAGAGGAAAGATAAAACAAAAGAAAAATCCCTCTCTATATTCAGGCACTTAGCTTTGTCCAGAGATCTTTTAGGGCTTTACGATCAAACTGCGTCAACCTGCACGGGAAGCCTGCAAAATGGCACCAAACCGCTCTTTTGGTGGGAAACGTACGTGAGGTATTCCTGTGGTGGTATTCAATGCCAGGACTCAGAAACCGCCGGCAGCTTCTTTTCACGACCGCACTTGCTGACGCCACTCCTCTGCAAAATGACGCCACCTTCTTCCCCGATAGCACAACACGAGGCTCCGAGGCGTGGTCTCACATGACCCAGCCAAACAGTCAATGGCTGGCGTTTTGCTCCAGCACGTGGGCAAATTCACACAGCACATACAACGAGAATCGCACTGCTATATTTCGTCGTGTCGAGTAGCCAGCCAGCTAGATCCTTCTGCCTCCAAT
>CM068963.1:55341107-55351843 GCA_035128595.1 Eptatretus atami
CGCCAACAACCCCCTTCTGGTAAAACTACCAAAATCACGAACCACTGCTCACCTTCACTCCTTCATTCCTCTTTTTCCCGCCTTTGGAATAAACTCCCTCACTCATTCTTTCCCATTCTTCCCTCCAGGCTTTCAAAACAGCTGTTCACCACCACCTCTTATCATCCCCATCCAAATCCTCGATCTTTCTACCCCGATAATCCACCCAAGCCCACTTCCTTCAATTCCCCTGCTTTCCTTCTGAAAGTCCCTGTAATGTCCATCTTCCCTTCCCATGTCCCCGTCCCATCCCCATCCTCTCCCTTCCACAGATCACCTAATGTGTCTGTTCCCCACTGTTTTTGTCCCTTCCACTCCCGCCCTCTTGTCTCATGCCCCCTGCTGTGCGTTGTGTGTTAGCTTTCATACGAGCCTCGACATGGTATACAAAAAAAAAAAAAAAAAAAAACCTGCACGGGAAGCCTGCAAAATGGCACCAAACCGCTCTTTTGGTGGGAAATGTACGTGAGGTATTCCTGTGGTGGTATTCAATGCCAGGACTCAGAAACCGCCGGCAGCTTCTTTTCACGACCGCACTTGCTGACGCCACTCCTCTGCAAAATGACGCCACCTTCTTCCCCGATAGCACAACACGAGGCTCCGAGGCGTGGTCTCACATGACCCAGCCAAACAGTCAATGGCTGGCGTTTGCTCCAGCACGTGGGCAAATTCACACAGCACATACAACGAGAATCGCACTGCTATATTTCGTCGTGTCGAGTAGCCAGCCAGCTAGATCCTTCTGCTCCAATCGTTTACCTCCACACTCTCTTCTCGTCTCTCTTATCCTTCTGCCGTCACACCCATCCTTCATCCACCCCTGGAGGCGAGTTTTTGCCTGCTTGGCACGTATGGCTCGGTTTTGGTGTTTTAAGGATGTGATTCCTTTTTATCGCCAGTCTTGTAAATGCTAAAACATTAGGAAAGGTCACAGGGGACAATCACATACTGGGAGAAATTAGCCTTAATCCTACCTAATTAATACAGCACTGCCCCCCCCCCCGTGCGGTGACATGTAACAACTTAAGCTGACAGTTCCCTACTTCAGTTCCATCGAAATGTCTCTTACCGTCCACTATACAATCCTACCTTTGCTATGAAATTCCTCCATCTACCCCCAAACATAATATTGTACGTTGTGGAAATTCGCATTACACCATAAAGAGTCCTCAGGTGAGATATATCGGTAAGTTCATGTGTAGTTAGCCCAAACCCGTTGTTATAGAGGAAGATGTGTGATTCATCCGGGCTGCGACGCTTTGAGTTAGCCATTTTTCTTTCTCTATTGTTATTTTCGACCATTAAGCCCAACAACGCAAACAGCCACTACCTTTACCTTCACAACTCCATCCCGCAAACATCGCTTCACCGCCATTCCCAAACGACGCCCGCCAACCACCAAACCACCACAGAAAACCCCCCCACACCTTCGCCTATCTCCTTCTCCAACCATCGACCACACCACCAGTCAACACCAAACGTCGTGCTGTCCAGGCCCGTTCGGCGATTGGTGCCAAACGCATCGAGCCCGAGCGCGAATGGCGGCCTTTCCGAGGGAGAAATTCGGATCAGGAAGGCTTCACGCCCCCTTTTTCTCCGTCCAATGGGCGAGCGTCGGCGGTATGGCCCGCCTCCATGCGCGATGAACTGGATTCTTTACGAGAGGAATTCGGTCAAAAGAGGTTCACGCCCCCTTCTTGCCGCACCAATGGCTGAACAGAGGGTGGCGTGGCCCCGCCTCTAATCGCGTTTTGATCCTGAAATTTGCATATAGGCTCCTCCTGCGGCTCTAAATACGCAAGCATAAGGCGACTCGCGGAGTTCGCGCGGTTGAGTTGCAGGCGGCTGGTCGGGGGCAAGTGAGGAGTTCAAGTTCGAGTCAAGTGAAGACGGTGGCAACGAGGTTGCGTGTGGGGGCGCTCGTCTCGTCGCGGGGTCCAAGCCAGCCAGCCATTTCCCTTCCCTGAGCATCAGCAATTCCCCCCCCCCCATCCGCGCTGAGATAGTGCCGGGGGCCCCGTTCCTCCCCCACCCTAAACGTGGTGCCAACAAAACTGCTTGCGCGGAGCACGCCGGAGAGGGCTCGCCGACCACGCCAGGGGCACGGAGTCGGGCATAGCGGCGCGGACATTGCGGCTTGCCCGCCAACGCGTCACGAGGACGCGGGTAAGACCTTCTCGGTCTCGTGGACCTGGCCGCTCCTCCAGGCTCCACGCACATTTGGTCCACGGACCTGTCTGCCTCCTTGCCTGTGAGCGTGGCTTTCTTTGCTTTTTGTATGAGTGATGTGGCGCCGAGTCCTGACAAGTAGAACGTATAAGTGTTGTAAATAATTGCCCCCTTTATTCGGTCGTATTGCATTTGCTTTTGTTGCATCTTGTCTTGACTGTAATATACGTGCCTTCCGTGTTTCCGTAATAAATGTGCATTGCTTGTTGAACTGTTCCCGCTTTGCTTCGTCTCCTTCCTTTATTGAATCTCCATCTTGCATCACGTAAGGGATTCGTAGTGGATTTCAACATCCAGTAATTAATCGGAACCGTCAAGGCCGACGATAACTCCGCTCGGTATCCCTGTAATACGGAACGAACCGCTGAAGCGGTTCGTGTCTGGAGTCGGCTGTGGCGTGGTACAACTCCTCGGTACGCTACTCGCGCGAGTGCTTAGGTAAATCGACCATTCGGCGATCGGACCCCATTTCGCGCGGTAGAATGCGGACTGAGTTGTGGTGAGGTTAAACCCCCCACCCGTGACTGGCTCCGGGCAGTAGTTCCGAGGGGTCACGACTGAATTGTCCGTTCCGGTGGGCGAGGCGGGCGCTTTTGGCTACACGGGGTCGATCGCACGCCGGCGGCGCGACGCGAATTCGCAACAATATATACACCTTCAAAGGAGGAGAGGGTGTTGCCTTTTGGTCCATTTGTTACTTATGAAATCGAAGATTCGCAAGCAAATTGGTTGGTCTGGTCTGTTATTCTGTCTGTCTGCCTGTCAATCACCGACGGGTCACATTTAAAAAAATCCAATATTCACAAAACTTAAAGACATGGGAGAGCTCATCAAAAGATTGAAGCCTATTATTTTTGAGGGCAAAAGGTCAAATTTCAAGGTCACAAAAAAAATATCAATTTTCATCCGATTGACTTGAAATCCCTGGCAGGGGTCCTTCTGGTGCGTTCAGGACTGACAGGGTGCAACACGGTTCCAGCACCAGAGTACACGCAGGTACTCATGCCTGAGCTGGTGAGTCAGGTATTCGAGCCTGTGACTTGTCGGGCAGCGGGTGAGTCTGCCCATGTGGGAGCGAGGTTGGACAGCTGGTGAGTGGGGCCATACCTATGCTGGTGAGAGAGTTTGTGCCTGTTGAGTTGAGCGAGCTGGCATTGAAGGTCATGCCGGGACACCAGGGTGTTCGAAGGGGACCCTGTGGGGATCGACTCAGCATCCAGTCATCGACTCGCCACGCACGGGGTGTTTGTTAGTGACTGCAGGATAGGGGATAAAAAGGAAATGCTCAAAGAGAAGGAGAACGCCATTGTGGAAAGGTGTCAAATTGAGCCTCAATTAGCTCTTAAATGTTTTTCTCTTGAAATGGGTATTGTGAGTCATGAGCAGCTGGCTGCTCATGGCAGTTGGGAAGGGTACAAGAAAAGGATGCTCAAGGCCAGCAGCGGCTGCAGAGAGGGGCAAGTCCCAAGAGTCATAGAGTCTTCACCTGCAGCCGGAATTAGGTACAAGAGGCCAGGAAAATGAAATTCAATTTGGAGCAGCTGTGGGACCGGTGATGTTGTTTCAACATTGATGGTGTTAAAGTCAACAGGGGGATTGGTGATGTTGCGTGACGTCAACTGTCCATTGGGGAGCTGCCCGAGTGATAGTCCCAGGCTGGTGGGGTCACCAGACGAGTAAGTGTGCGGTGAGAGGACCACTAGGGAGAGGTGTTGTGGGCCATGACTTGTCGGTAGCACCGAGGGCCAGTAAGGGCTTGAGGTGACTGCCTGGTCATTCGGTCAAGCAACCTCACCCTGAGGCTTTGATACAACCTCTCTCTGTGGAGATCTGCTATGCTGGTATGTGGATGCAGGTTTCACACTGCATGGATTGGATTTTGAGTACCGCCACCGGACGGTCAACCAAAGCATCTGTGGAAAGTTATGGAGTTAAATGGAAATGATTGAAATGATTGGGAAAGACCCAGAGAGGTACACATGACCTTCCACAGATAGTCCACTGTGATTTTATGGGATCTCAGTTTGGGAAGAGAGTTCTGGGATTTAATTGGCATGGGTTACAATGAGAAGATTGACTTCATTGGGCATTCACCTGGTAGAATAATTATACTGAGGAAGAAGTCAACGTGGGACAGAATCAGCAAAATCTACTAATGAATGAATGTTATAGTAATGTTGTCCACATGGAGTTGTGATCTGACCAATCACGTTCAATATCCATCCATCCATTGGGACCATACTCTGTGGTATGTGCAGAGCGTTGGTGCTACCGAAACAGTCTCCTTGGCTATTGGGCACAATCCTGGATGGGTCGCTACTCCGACACAGGATAACAGCATGCTGGCACTCATTTTGCCGACCTCGGAAGGATGACAGGCCGAGTTAACCCCACCTGGTATTAATTTAACAGCAGAGCGGGATTTGAACTCAGGACCTAGGATCCCAAGACCACCACCCTAACCATTAAGTCAACACGTTCAATATGCTGACAGAGAACATCAGATCGAGTGTGGTATTGTGTTCAGTGGTCGGTTCAGTCATGAAATGATGTGCATTGAAGGTTGCTGTGATGTGAAGGAAAGGCGTTCGCTGGACAGCATCCTTATTGAAGTCACCAATGAGAAGCAGTGTGTTCGATAAGTCGATAGTTTGTGCCAATTCGCGAAGAGCAGCTCGGTCCACAGAAACTGGACATTTAGGAGCCATGTACAGTGCCTTCAGAAAGTATTCACACCCCTCGACTTTTGTCACATTTTGTTGTGTTACAGCCCGAATTTAAAAGGGATTGAATTAAAAAAAAATTGTCACCGATCTCAACAAAATACACCATAACAACAAAGTGAAAACGTGTTTTTAGAAATGTTTGCAAAATGATTAAAGAGGAAAAGCCAAAATGTCTTGCGTCAATAAGTATTCAACCGCCTGAGTCAATACTTTGTCGAAGCGTCTTTGGTAGCGATTACAGCTTCGAGTCTTCTTGAGTATGCCCGTATCAGCTTTACACATCTGGATTTAGGGATTTTCTCCCATTCTTCCTTGCAGATTTGCTCAAGCTCTGTCAAGTTGGATGGGGAGTTGTCGGTGAGGCCTAAGGCTAAGTCACATTTGCTCTATGGCGAGGATACGGCGGCCGTACGCCTCTGAATTGACAGAAACGTGCGGCGGCCGCAGAGTTTCTGAGGTGGCCTCAGGGTGGCCCGACGCCGTTTGGCTATATTTTCAGGCCGTAAGGTCGCCGTGGAATTATAACGCGGAGTTATAACTTTTTTCATTTCTACGTTCGCCGTAGCAATTCGACAAGCCGAAAAAAAAAAACTGGTAAAAAAAAAAAAATTAACCCATTCGTTACCGTCCGTCTGCCGCACGTTTGGCTTAGGGCCCTCCTGCGGTCGCTTGCGGGCACCTTGCGTCTGCCTTGAAAATTCTATGGCCGCCGCAGGAACGCCTAAGGTCACCGTGCGACATCAAATAAAAGACCGTACGGCAACCCCACATTTTCGGTCTCCACAATTTATAAATACGCCGTGCGGCTCCCCGAAAAATAAAAACAATGTGACTGCTACATTGTGTGACCGTGGAAATACTGCGGCCGCCGTATAATTCTCGTGGCCGTAGATTTTGGAGACCCACGACCGCCGTGGCAAATGTGACTTACCCTAAATACAGTGCGGCTCCCCGAAAAATAAAAACTATGTGACTGCTACATTGTGTGACTGGAAATACTGCGGCCGCCGTATAATTGCTAGTGGCCGTAGATTTTGGAGACCCCACGGCCGCCGTGGCAAATGTGACCTAGGCCTGAACAGCAATCTTCAAGTCTTTCCACAGATTCTCGATGGGGATTAAAGTCTGAGCTTTGGCTGGGCCACTCAAGGGTTTTCAAGTTCTTGGTCTGAATCCTTTCAAGTGTTGCTTTGGCTGTATGATTGGGGTCATTGTCCTATTGGAACATAAATCTTAGCCACAGTCTAAGGTCTTTTGCACTCTGAAGCAGGTTCTCCCAAAATATTTGCCTGCATATGGCTCCATTCATTGTTCCCTCTATCCTGACAAGTCTCACAGTCCCTACTGCTGAAAAGCATCACCATAACATCATGCTGCCACCACCATGCTTCATGGTAGGGACAATGAAACATGGGTGATGAGCTGTGCTTGGACGATGTAACATGGGTGATGAGCTATGCTTTGTTTCCGCCAGATGTAGTGCTTTGCATTCAGGCCAAAGAGTTCAATTTTCGTCTCATCAGACCACAGACTCTTTTTTTCCTCATGCTCTCATTCTTTCCCGTGCCTTTTTGCAAACTCCAGGCGTGCTGTCATATGCCTTTTTCTCAGGAGTGGCTTCCATCTTGCCAATCTCCCATAAAGCCTCAATTTGTGAAGTGCTATGTAGAGACTGTTGTCCTTCTGGCAGGTTGTCCCATCTCAACCGAGGAACTCTGTTGTTCTGTCAGAGGGTTCTTGGTCACCTCCATGACCAAGGTTCTTGCGCAATTGCTCAGTTTGGTGAGACAACCAGCTCAAAGAAGAGTCTGGGTAGTTACACATTCCTTCCATTTCGTCATGATGGAGCTCACTGTGCTCTTGGAAACTTTCAACACTAGAAACTGTTTTATACCCTTCCCCAGATCTATGCCTCCTCACAATTCTATCTTGCAGTTCTAAAGACAGTTCCTTGGACTTCATGGGAAAATTTCTGCTCTGACATGCACTGTCAACGGTGGTACCTCATGTAGAAAGGTGTGTTTCTTTGTAAATCATGTCGTATTAATTGAATTGACTACAGGTAGACTTCAATAAGGATGTAGAGATATATCTCAAAGATGACCAAAGGAAATTGGATGCAACATTGTTCAAGTTGTAGTGCCATAGCAAAGGGGTTGAATATTTATTGATGCAAGACATTTCAGTTTTTCAGTTTTAATTGCTTTGTAAAAATTTCTCCAATTTAAATTCAGGCATCAACACAACAAAATGTGACAAAAGTCGAGGGGTATGAATATTTTCTGAAAGCAGTGCAACCACTTCGCCAGGTCTCTTCAGAAAACCCGAGGCTATCGCTGGTCAGAGCCTGGTGTTGGCTTCGTGGTTAGGGTGGCGGCTTGGGATCCTAGGATCCTGAGTTCAAGCCCCATTGGCCGCTGAATTAATACACCAGGGGGGTTGACTCAGCCTGTCATCCTTCTGAGGTCGGCAAAATGAGTACCAGTGTGTACTGGTAGAGGGGCACTGCATCAACGACACAGTGTGCTTCCAAGAAATGATAGCTACCCTGGTAGCTAAGCTGCCATATGCAAGAAGAAGAAGAAGATCGCTGGTCAGACTTTGTGTCTACCTAGCGGTTGCTGATACTCAGATGAGATTTGTTACCTGTGAGCATTAGCTGTGGCTGTATGGGCGTGTGGCTCGTTTTCTTGATGCTGATCCTGCTCACCAGATTCTCTCAGCCCGGGAGCCTAATTGGTGGAGGAGGCCAACGGGCCGACCACGTACCTTGTCGCTGCAGCAGGTTGATCGGAATATCAAGGAGATGGGGATGGGCCAGGTTTCTGCCTGGGGGATGGCCAGATGGAGGCCCCTGAAGTACCGGCGGAAAGTGGACGCAGCAACGCGTTGCTCCATTGCATGCTCCCATGCCTGATCTGACCCCCATAGATGTTAGTCTTAATGCTGTTAACAAACGTCACTACATCACGGGTGATGAAGATTGTGGTCAAGTTTCATCGGAATGCTGTGTCGTTTCAGAGGAAAAAGCAAATACCTGTTTTGGTGGGTCAAACTGGACCGACTTTGATCCCCGCTCGACCCCCTTCGACTGATTTTTTTTTTAATGCCATGAACAAACTTGATTTGCAACATATCAAGTTTGTCCACAATCCCATCAGCAGTTTCAGAGAAGTTTCAAGTGTTTATAGACGAATGGAAGACATGCCATCCCATAAGCTCCTCGGAACGATGTTCCAGGTGAGCTAATGAAAGGCTAAAATGTCTCGAGTCGATAAGTATGCAACCCCCTTTGCTTGGACACTCCAAATTGCTCAGGTGCATCCAATTTCCTTTGATCATCCTTGAGATGTCTCTGCAAATTGAGTGGAGTCCAGCTGTGGCCAATTAAATAGATTGGCCATGATTTAGAAAGAAACACACCTTTCTATAGAAGGTCCAATAGTTGACAGTCTGGAGTCAACTATTGGACCTTCTGGAGTGTTGAAAGTTCCCAAGAACACAGTGAGCTCCATCATTAGGAAATGGAAAGAACATGGAACCACCCAGACTCTTCCTAGAGCTGGCCGTCCAACCAAAGTGAGCAACCGGGCAAGAAGGACCTTGGTTTGGGAGGTGACCAAGAACCCAATGACCACTCTTACAGACTACAGAGTCCCTTGGCTGAGATGAGAGAACTTGCTGGAAGGAAAACAAACTCTGCAGCACTTCACAAATCCAGCTTTTGTGGGAGAGTGCCCAGACAGAAGCCACGCCTGAGAAAAAGGCACATGACAGCATGCCTGTAGTTTGCAAAAAGGCATATGAAAGACTGAGAGTATGAGGCAAAAAGTCTGTGGTCCGATGAGATGAAAATTGAACTCTTTGGCCTAAATACAAAGGGCTACATCGGACAGAAACCAAGCACAGCTCATCACCCATCTAACACCATCCTGCCCGTGAAGCATGGTGATGGCAGCGTCATGCTATTGGGATGCATTTCAGTGGCAGGGACTGGAAGACTTGTAAGGTGAGGGAACAATGAATGGAGCCAAATCCAGGCAAATTATTGAAGAGAACCTGCTTCAGAGTGCAAAAGACCTTAGATTGTGGTGAAGATTTACAGTGCCTCGAGAAAGTCTACACCCCTTTTCAAAATTTTCACATTTTGTTGCCTTAGAGCAGCGTTTCTCAACCTTTTTACCCTTGTGGAACCCTTGAAATAGTTTTCATGTCTCAGGTATCATGTGCAGTTGCTGGTATCAAGATCACGAGGTGCAGAGGACACAGCAGCGCAGCGCCTCAGTGAGTTCTGGCAGTACCGTCCAGACTGCCCACGCAGTCTTCTTGCCATGTCTATGAAAACTAGACACAGTGTCGCATCCAGTTAGAGCGTGGAACATGGCATTGCACGAGCCTTCTCTCGTCCCAATCCAGCTGCTATTTCGTGTGCTGCTAGGTATCGGAAACTCTGGCCTGTTCCGAATGCCAGCCACAGTTTGTCTTCTGGTTGCAACTCCTGTGCCAGGGACACTGCCAGCACCACAACATCGGTGTCTACAGTCCGGATGAGTATGGCGTGTCCATGCTGGACTGCGTGAGATGCATGCAGCAACATCCGACGTCAGCTTCTTCATGGTTACAGGGGGGCGAGTGAGGTCAGATCTGGCAGTAGTGCTTGCTGAGCACTGCCTCCATCAGTAATGACGAGTTGCTTGTCCTCCTGGTCAAACATCCCATGAGGCTGCTGAGAAACCTGAACAGCTCGGTCTTGTTGCTGTCCACTCGAAGAAATTCTGCCAGTTCCTGGTATGGCTGCGGCAGCCCCCACGTCTCCGCACACCTTGTCCCCGCTTTGCACGTGTCTACCTTCAGTGAATCAGCAAGGTAAGTATCCAGACCAGATCCAGGCGTGACCACGTTTGCAGCTTCGTGACATATATGGGATGAAGATCTGTTGTGCATATCTTCAAAGGTCTCTTGATGCAGCCGGCTTCAGCATCTGGACGATGGCTGCTCATCAAGCACAATACAGGTCGTGACAGGAGTCTCTGTCTTTGCGCGAGACTTCTTCAAGCATGTGAGGAGATCACTCTTGGTACCAGTGCAGGAGGCTTCCACCATCAGACAATGCAGGAGACATGCCTGATTCTTCGTGACAAAAGAACTCCTCAAGGTTCCATCCCTCGTCTGGCAGCCAAGTACAGCTGCGAAGAGTTCACGGTCATTCTTGATGGAGGAGCTGTTGCTGACCTATGCTCTGGCTTCTTGGAGTGGAAGTGTGAACACCTTCAGCTTGTTACGAGAATGGGTGCGTCACTGCTTTGTTCTGTCCAACAGACACTCCTGGTGAAAGCCTCGAACTGCTCTTGGCCAATCCTCTTGGCATTCATCACGGTCCCACAGCAGCAGGATCTGCGATCTCCTTTGTGTCCATTGACACATCCTGACTCTCCTCCTCGAATGGTTGCCCATCTCCTCTATGACACCGACGAGAGAGCGAACATCTTTCACAAATGAGGCCTGTACACTTGGCGTCTGATCATGATGACGTTGTTCGCTGTTTGCCTCTCCAGTGTTGGTCCCATCCTGGAATTCTTCGATCACCCTGGCAACTTCTGGTCCCGCACCATCCAGCGACGTAGGGACAGGTTGTCAGTGACCCAACTGCTCCACCGTCTCCTTTGATGCAGGCATTATTCGCTCATGTGCTGTCAATCGGATGGAAGAAACACCCTCTGTGTTTCTGAACGGTGAATGGCT
>CM068963.1:55351868-55364450 GCA_035128595.1 Eptatretus atami
CAACAATGTCTTCAGGGAACCCTGCATAAAATTATTATATACCATTATTAATATCTAGCTCTTTATATTTTTTCGTAGTTCACGTGGTAAATATAAATATTTTTTTCGGATACCTGGTTTAAGGAAAAAATGACTCCCTTTTTTGTCAAATTTATTGGCAATGAAAAAAAAACATGCTGCTCGTTTATGAGACCTCACACAAAGGTTATCATTCACAAAAGAAAAAAACATTTTTTTTTTGTTGAAAACATCATTTTTGAAAGTGTTTGTCAACCCCGAGTCGTTTGACAATTAAAAAACACACCTCATGTAACTTGATCAACAAAATTAATAGTGTAGAAGTAGCAAACCTGTTGTGCATTTTGTGATACAAGCACCAAATTTGGCACAAATGTACATTAATATGTTGCGAACATTTTCAGATATTGGGCCACTTGAAATTCTCTCTTTATGTCCGCCATATTTGATTTCAAAATGGCCGCCACTTGAAATCTACATTTGCTATATCTCTGGATGTAATGCAGCTATTGACTTGATTCTGGTATCTAAATGTATGTTTTTGGGGGCAAGGAATCCAATGGTACATTTTCAACTTATATTATCTATCACAGTCTGTTATATATATTTTATTTGGAAATTATCTAGCAAAATTGGATTCAACACAATACTTTGAAAGAATGTCTTAGTTCTGTAAATGTCTTAGGTATAATACTGACATGCTACATGGTCTAGTATTTGAGGCTAGGTGTACTGGTATCTGAGGCTAGGTATATACCGTACTGAAGATACGTGTACATAAACAGTGTCATGTTAACAAGTTCAGCATTGCCACAAGTACATGTATGTTGTGGACTCATCGTCATGTGCAGTCCCCTTCAACACACAGAGGGTGTGCACTGAAGGGCAGCCTTTTTGCACTTGCAGCCACTCACAACCTTTCTTGCACTTGCAAGAAACCAGCTCAATGCAGCTGTGAGCTGCCTCAGTTAGCCTGGTCCAGTAAGGTGTGTACTCCCTTTCCAGTCCTTGACAACCCCAGTTGGTTGGTGGAGGAGCTGTGCTGGCAGCAGTATCTGACCCACACAATGTCACCTTGATACACACTCTTTGACATGTTCCTCCAGAGCTGCCTTCGTTGGAAGGATGAGCTGCACATTGTTCTTCTTTGCGAAGGAGTTTCCCCGGCCTTGTAATGTCTGTGCATTTGCTGGTTCGATCTACAACAGGACACGAACCTCTCGATGATGCCATTGCATCGTCTGGTATGTCACGAGGTGCAGAGGACAGCAGCAGCAGCGCCTCAGTGAGTTCTGGCAGTACCGTCCAGACTGCCCACGCAGTCTCTTGCACTGTCTATGAAAACTAGACACAGTGTCGCATCCAGTTAGAGCGTGGAACATTGGCATTGCACGAGCCTTCTCTCGTCCCAATCCAGCTGCTATTTCGTGTGCTGCTAGGTATCGAAACTCTGGCCTGTTCCGAATGCCAGCCACAGTTTGTCTTCTGGTTGCAACTCCTGTGCCAGGGACACTGCCAGCACCACAACATCGGTGTCAACAGTCCGGATGAGTATTGCATGGTGTCCATGCTGGACTGCGTGAGATGCATGCAGCACATCCGACTGTCAGCTTCTTCATGGTTACATGGGGCGAGTGAGGTCAGATCTGGCAGTAGTGGCTTGCTGAGCACTGCTCTCCATCAGTAATGACGAGTTGCTTGTCCTCCTAGGTCAAACCATTCCATGAGAGCTGCTGAGAGAACCTGAACAGCTCGGTCTTGTTGCTGTCCACTCGTAGGAAGTTCTGCCAGTTTCCTGGTATGGCTGCGGCAGCCACCACACGTCTCCGCACCACTTGTCCCTTTGCACGTGTCCTACCTTCAGTGAATCAGCAGGTAAGTATCCCAGACCAGATCCAGGCGTGACACTGTTTGCAGCTTCGTGGACATATATGGGATGAAGATCTGTTGTGCATACTCTTCAAAGGTCTTGATGCAGCCGGCTTCAGCATCTGGACGATGGCTGCTCCATCAAGCACAATACAGGTCGTGACAGGAGTCTCTGTTTTTGCGTCGGAGACTTCTTCCAAGCAGTGAGGAGATCATCTTGGTACCGTGCAGAGGCTTCCACCATCAGACAATGCAGGAGACATGCCTGATTCTCGTGACAAAAGACTCCTCAAGGTTTCCATCCCTCGTCTGGCAGCCAATGTACAGGCTGCGAAGAGTTCACGGTCATTTCTTGATGGAGTGAGCTGTTGCTGACCTATGCTCTGGCTTCTTGGAGTGGAAGTGCTTGAACACCTTCAGCTTGTTACGAGGAATGGGTGCGTCACTGCTTTGTTCTGTCCAACAGACACTCTCTGGTGAAAGCCTCGAACTGCTCTTGGCCAATCCTCTTGGCATTCATCAGGTCTCCACAGCAGCAGGATCTGCGATCTCCTTTGTGTCCTTTGACTACATCCTGACTCTCCTCTCGAATGGGTTGCCCACTCTCTCTATGACACCGACGAGAGAGCGAACATCTTTACAAATGAGGCCTGTACACTTGGCGCTGATCATGATGACGTGTGTCTGCTGTTTGCCGTCTCCAGTGTTGGTCCCATCCTGGAATTCTTCGATCACCCTGGCAACTTCTGGTCCCGCAACCATCCAGCGACGTAGGGCACTAGGGTTGTCAGTGAGTCAAACTGCTCCACCGTCTCCTTTGATGCAGGCATTATTCTGCTCATGTGCTGGTCAATCGGGATTGAAGAGAAACCCCTCTGTGTTTTCTGAACGGTGAAGTGGCTTTCCCTGAATTTTCGGCTACATCTGGGTGTTTGATGGTGAGTTCGGCCTGTCCTTCAGGTGCACTGGTATCCACCTAGCATAGTGGGTGTGATCCAGTGCATGAACCAGGAGACCAGCTCTGTCAGAGCATGAGGTACATCATTAACGATCCCTGCCTGAGAGAACGCACATACACTAGAACCAACAGTTCTAGTTCCAGCACGGTTGCCCAGTAGTGAACTGGGGATGTCTTCTCTTCTGGCAACACCAGTCTTCAAATCCGGAAGGCCTCTGCATCCTGGTTTCTCCCAGACAGTAGTGGTTTGTAGGCACGGTGTTGCAGGATGTACAGTGCTGCTGCAGTCACTTGATGTGCTCTTCTTGTGCAAAGTATGTGTTGAATAATCATATTGCCTAGATAATTTCCAAATAAAATTATATAACAGACTGTGATAGATAATAAAGTTGAAATGGTACATTGGATTCCTTGCCCCAAAAACATACATTTAGATACCAGAATCAAGTCAATAGCTGCATTACGTCCAGAGATAATAGAAAATGTAGATTTCAAGTGGCGCCATTTTGAAATCCAATATGGCGGACATAAAGAGAGAATTTCAAGTGGCCCAATATCTGAAAATGTTCGCAACATATTAATGTACATTTGTGCCAAATTTGGTGCTTGTATCACAAATGCACAATTCTTTTGAATATTTGGGCTAAGCCGCCCCACTATAACCAAATAAGCTGAAGCAATAAAGGTAAACAGAAGAACTAACCTTGAGAGAGATAGACTTCGCGCTAGGAAGCACAGAGAAGATAGATGGACACCGTGCATGCGTCGCGTACTTGAGTCAGTCACTCAATGATACACGAATCGCCGCGTACAGGACTCCACTAACCAGTGAGGGCGGTTTCACACTGGCGCCATATAGACATCGTTAATACATTCCTATGGTTGTTATAATTATAAATAATATAGAGGTTGAAGCCTCTTATAATAACCAAGGAGTTTCCAACAATATGCCGTACGTGTATAGTAAAATTACGAATATTAAATCAACAAAAACTACTCAAAAATACATTAGCCTATTTATTACTGTTTCTCACGGACCCTAGCGACCTCTTGAGGAACCACCGGATTGAGAAACACTGCCTTTGAGCCTGAACTTAAATTGCATCAAATCAGACTTTTTCATATTTACACATATTAACCAACACATTCCAAGTGAAAAACAAATTCTACAAATTTCAGAAAATTAATAAAAATACAACACTGAGAATATCTTGCTTGGTGTGTCCACCCCCCCCCCACCCCCCTTTAAACAGCAATGGTAAATTAGCTCAGGTGTCACCAATCACCTTCAAATCACACACCAAGTTAATTGGCCTCCATCTGTTTTAAATTGTAGTGATTGATTATTTCAAAAAGTAATGCATTTCACAGCAAGACTCAACCATGAACACAAAGGAGCTTCAAAAGACCTCTGAAATAAAGTTGGGAAAGTCACAGATCAGGGGATGGGTATAAAATATTTCAAAGGCCTTGAATATCCCTTGGAGCATAGTCAACAAATTGCTAAGAAGTGGAAGGCGTTTGGTTCCACCAAGACCTTGCTGAGATCAGCCGTCTCTCTAAACTGAATACAAATCAAGGATAAGCTGATTAAAGAGGTTACCAAGAGGCCAATGGCAACTTTGAAAGAGCTAACATTCCTTTATGGCAAAGACTGTCACTGTGTGCATGAAACAATATCCCAAGCACTCCACACATTTGGCCTGTAGAGTGTAGCAGAGGAAGGAGCCATAACTCAAAAGAGCCTACCTTGAATCCCGTTTGAGGTATGCAAAAAAACCACTCCGAGATTCTGAAGCCATGTGCCAAAAAGTTTTCTGGTCTATGAAACCAAGATGAATTTTTGGCAAGATGCAAAACACAAACCCAACACCACACATCACAAAGAAACACCATCCTACGTGAAGCATGGTGGTGCAGCATCATGTTATGGGACGTTTCTCATCAGCAGGGACTGTGCACTTGTTGAGATAGAAGGGAAAATGGATGGAGCAAAATACAGAAAAATCCTCAAGGAAACTGCTGCCTTGAAAGAAAGCTGAACTGGGATGGAAGTTTACCTTTCAGCAAAAACCCGAAAGACCACAGCCAAAGCTAACACTGAGTGGCTCAGGAACAAAATATAAATGTCTTTGAGTGGCCCAGTCAGAGCCCCAACCTAAATCCAATGAAAAATCTGTGGCATGACTTGAAGATTGCTGTCCATCACCACCCCACGCAACTGACTGAGCTTGAACAGTTTTGTCAGAAGATGGGAAAATGGTGCCCAATCAAGGTTGGAGTTCATAGAGACCTATCCCAACAGACTCACAGCTGTTGACCAAGTTAATTGCCAAGCTGTAATTGCTGTCAAAGGTGCTTCCACAAGTATTACTCAGGGGTGTTAACTTATCAATCAAGATATTCCAGTTTTGTATTTTTTAATGAATTTTCTGAAATTTGTAGAATTTGTTTCACTTGGAAGTTGTGGGTTACGATGTGTAATAAAGATGAAAGTCTGATTTAATGCAATTTAATTCCAGACTGTAAGGCAACAAAAGTGAAAATTTTGAAAGGGGGTGTAGAAATTCTATAGGCACTGTATGCATACTTGACTGAGCTGTCTCACCTGGGTTCAAATCTCAACAGAGCTGCAAAGTGGCATCCTCGTGTCTCACAGGCAGGGTGATTCATTCATGTGTGTGCCATCCTTTGGAAGGATGTTAAACTGGGAATCCTGCTGGTGTATTAGTTGGTGGATGTGAAAGATCCCAAGGTGTCCTTCACGAAAGGAGGTAGCTATCGTCTGCACCCTGAATAAATTCAAAATTTTGTCCTAACCTAATTGAAAGGCAGGCCTGGAACTGTTCATGAAAGACTTGGGACAACCTTCCCTGGTAACCCCAAAGAACGTGGAATATTTTTGTGCTTTAAAGAAGCCGCCGTAAAATGCTCTGCTAGCCTTCAAGATGATCTCAGATAAGAAACTCGAAGGCACTCGGAGCGCATACCTCACCACACAAGGCTATGCATCCAGTGGAACATATCGAACACAAAACTTTTGAGATACTGTATTGTGCTATATATATTTTTGGCCTATCTCTCAATTGTGAAAAATCACTTCAAAAATTAAATAATCTCGTATCCAGTCCAGATTCGGATCTTCATCAAAATCGAATAAATTTGTCCTCATCACACAACCAACCTGTCCATCAAGTTCGTCAAAATCCATCCCAACTTTTTGAGATATGCTGATAACATTTCAGTTCAGCCCCATCTCTCAATGGTAAAGAGTGACTTAAAAATTTTCGGATCTCACTAACATTGTATCAATTCTTCTTGTCACACACACCAACGCATCCACAAAGTTTCATCCGAATCCAGTGAACAACTTTGAGATATCGTGCCATTTATCGTTTTTGAACCCGATCTCTCATTGGTGAAGAATCACTTAAAAAAATTAGCACCGAGTCTTCACCAAAATCTAATCATATTTCCTTGTCAACACCAACGTGTCCACAATTCATAATCCGTCCACAATTTTGAGATATCCTGCAAACAAAGACAGACAGACAGACAGACAGACAAACAAGAAGACTACGTCATGCAGAGCACGATACTTGCTACAAATCCTAAAACAAATTGACCTCAAAATAATTGTAGTTGATTCAGTGACCAAATAATAAATCTCTTCAAATTTCAAGTCAATGGGATGAAAATTGAGGATTTCAGAAATACCAGTTGTTGACCTTGGCCGATATTGACCTTTTGTCCATGGTGATCTCAAATATTGGCTACTGAATTCATGACCTGAAATCTAAATCCTCTTCAAATTCAAGTCAATTGGATGAAATTGAGGATTTAGAAAACCCCTCATTGTTACTTGGGCGATGTTGACCTTAAAAAATAATTTGCTGGTTGAATTATTGACATGAATATAAATCCCCTTCAATTTCAAGTCAATCGGAAATTATATATTAGGAATCCCACAAAAGTTGTTGACCTTTGGCTTTGTTGACCTCAAAATAATTGGCTACTTGAATCAGTGACCTGAAATATAAATCCTCTTCAAATTTCAAGTCAATGGGATGAAAATTGTGGAATTAGAAATCTCATCAAAGCTGTGACCTTGCCCTATGTTAACTTTTGACCTCAAAAAAAATAGGCTTTCTTAACTTATGACCAAATGTGGATAGTTCGTTTGAAATTGTGCCCTGCAGGTGACAAACAAACAGACAAACAAATAAACAGAATAACAAAATCGACTGACCAATAACTTGAAAAATCTTCGATTTTGCAAGTAACAAAGACAGACAGACAGCAAGGGCTATGTGGTCGTATGGCAGCTTATCCGCCAGGTAGCTATCATTTCTTGAAGCGTGCTGTGTCGCTATGCAGTGCCCCTCTACCAGTACAACACATGGAACTGGTCTTCATTTCGCCGACCGGAAGGATGACAGGCTGAGTCAACCCCGCCTGTACGTATTCACGAGCGAGGACGACTCAGACCGAGATCCCAAGCCGCCCATCTTACCACTGAGACAGATAGATAAGACAGAAAGCGAGGTGAAATACAAGAACGCTCCGCTTCTCACCTTGATGTAGTAATTGTAATAACCAGCTAGTGAGATAGACCTAGAAGTACTTAAGGAATGATCTCAGAAGCAGGCAGGAGCGTATGAACACAAAAAACTTCTTTTTGTATTCTTGACTCATTGTAAACCAATGAAACAAAAGCAAGATACAAAGAGAAAGATTAGTAAACGTTCATCGACTGCTCAAAAGAATACAAGTTGAATCCTCACAAAAATATAAAGGCTGATAAATACACGTATTGATACAAATGGTCAGGCAAGTGCAGAGAGTACCGAGCAGAAAATGGCGCTAAGGATCAGTGGGTGTACACTATGTAAAAGACTAGATGATCATTATGGTGAGAGGAGAGAGGAGCCTTCAGCCAAAGTAAACTTGATCTGCAACGTATGTACGCATATATTATGCGTACAGATGGAATCATGTAACTACAGGGTGATCAGAGAGCAAGAACAACGAGATAAAGAGACCCCACGAGTATGAGCGATAAGTGTACCTACGTTCAGACGAGAGAGTGCGTCTGTCTGAGGCAAGACACATTTAAGAGAACTGCAGTTGGGGCAATGAGAGACGTCAGCAAGAGAAGTACTCGACTGTTGTATCCGAGATACGATGGAGAGATGTTGCACAGCGGAACAGTTGAACATCCGGCTTCAATAACTAGAGAATGCGTAGGTCGCATATTGCATCCAGTTATGAAAAGAGAAAGTGTTAGATATTGAGAGAATTTGAAGGGAAGTGATGAAAGCGAGGAGATGGTCGTAACCATCGCATAGGTGAGCGTCCAACCGCCTTAGGTCACGAAATCTAGTAATAAGCAACTTGGTTCTCAGGAAGCCTATGAAAGAGGTTGCCATGGTGGGTCGGTGCTGTGATTGTCAGACAATCAAGCATGCACGTGACGATGTGCAGACGCATGGAAGAGATGTTAATAACTTTGTCCAACAACATGTGAACGGATGAAATCGCAAGATGCCATTGGTTGTTGACAATGCGATTCAACTTTTCACCAAAGAGTGGTTGCATATCACTCATCGAGCAAACCACTTTGTTGAGTTATATGATCTGAAGATGACCCTTGACTTATCGAAAGCTTGTGAGCATCGAGGTGAAGTGATATACACACACTGGTTCGAAAAGCCTCTTCATAAGGTGGACAACGATAATTGTATCATACGCGACACTTGGGTGTGTTGCCGATGTGTCTCTCCGTGACCAAAATAGTTGAGATCGAGAGGGAGTCAAATGTCTTGTGGGTGAAAATAAAAATATCTTTCTAAGAGTGTTTGTCTGAGGATTGAGGTTTCAGTGCTTATAGGGACTTACTTGCCATTGACTACCTGACAAATTCCTATTTCAGAATACAAGCGGCGTCTACTCGCCGCGGCATCGCACTCGGACAGAAATGAATGATGGTATCAGCAGAGGAGCTTCCGCTACAATGTCAGTCGACATATAATTTCTGTTCAGCCGAATATTTACCGATGTATGAAGATCTGCAACGAAGGCAGAAGCTACCTTGCTGTAAAGTATGCAGAACGGAGAGAACAGCAGTTCAATATGCTGAATATCTCCCGTCAACAGGCAGAACCGATCCGGAGCTCATCCATTGATTAAAAAAAAAAAAAATTTGGATAGCGCCAGCGAAAAAGGCAGATGCATTAAAACAAGAAAATGTTAGACATTAAAAATTATATAAAAAAGCGAGAACCTACGCAGAATAACGAAATTCTGAATCATCATACTCTCCAAGATTATAGAAACCAAAGCTATAACCAACATGGTGAGTGGCCGCGTATTCCAATATAAATCGGTAATGCAATTATAAATCTGATATGACCACAATGGGAGATCTAACAATTTAGACACCAAAACAGGAAACTTTCTAACTATCCAGATGATTGTATGAAAACCACATGCATACCGAGGTTGTACTTACCGAGCGAAGAGGAAGATTGGGTGATGTGACGCATAAACACAAGTGCCGCAGAACAACGTGTGTTCGAGATCTAGTGGAGTAGTGAAGAGCTCTAACTATGACTATCGATGAGATTTGCTACATGAGCCAAGAAAAAAAAAAAACCAGAAAAGGGATGCGTTAATCATTGAGCAACAATTTTTTCAAAAGCAGGTGCAAATTATGGATACGTCACACAGGAAAAAGTCGAAACAGAAGACAAATATGCAGCGGCACAATGATTAATGAGAAAAAAATATACTCATTCAGAGATGGGGAGTTTCCCCACTAACAAATGAAAAAGTCATCATATTCCAGATAATGAGGGGAGGTCGAATTGGAAAGAAGGAGAACAAGGCCATTTGCGTCATCATCTCGAAAAAGTTCCCCGCCAGGGTGAGGGAAAGTAATACCAAAAATAATGTGAAATCAGGATAGAGCGGTTTTCCATTAATTACATAAAATACTTATTTTTTTCATAGATGGCGCCCAGATCGCCATCTTGAGATCAACGCCATCCCAAAAATCAATAGGGTTCTTCCTTTCAGTGGTAGCAATGTGTGACCTAAGTTTCAAATCGAATGGCGAAAAAAAAATTTTTTTCAAAGATTGGCCCACTCAACCAGTCGGCCATTTGGAATCGCAGGCCACGGCCCAAAATCAATAGGGTTCTCCTTTTAGGGTGTACATGGTGTGACCCAGAATTTCAAAATCGATATGGCGAACAGTTTATATGATTATCGCATCACCAGGTATAAATGTTGACCCCGGTACGGACGGACACGGCGCGGATACCTGGGTGACAAACAATATCCTTGCTCAGCACGCGGCGGGGGATAAAAACAGGAAAACTACAATTAAGAAAAAGAGACAATCAAGACGGATGGCACAGACGAGCCATCTCACCCGAAGGCCTTTTTGTTGTGTGGATGTATCATGTGTGCACTTGTGTACTGGGTTACGTAATTAATTAAGAGCATAATTAGAACTGCCCGCATTAAACTGCGAGCAGATGATTAACCGAGTCCAACGCCCACTTTTATAGGACAGCCTGACCCCATGACCCATGACGTTTTTTTTTTAGTATTATGATATATTTTCAATTGCATTTAGAATGGGATGAATAATAAATTCAATTCAAATGTTAAATGGCAACCAAATAGGTAAGAGTCCTGTAGTTGGAGTAACAATAAACCCGAACAAATGCAAAAAGCAAGATGAAGCCATCAGGCGGAACCCTGGCAGGAACTCGGGTTTCAACTTGCTACTCCTCTACCCGAACGAACCCATCTCAAGCACAGCATCAGAGTGAGACCTGATATCAAAAATAAATAAATATAAGTAATTTTTAAAACAAAATGGGACGGAAAAGAGGGGCTAGATGATTTACATCATTAGTTACTATCAGTAGTAAATAAAACGATTCCTGCACCTCCAACCATAGAACCAGAGTAATCCCTGCCATCTATGGTCTTCCCAAGAATAACACACAAAATCGGAATCTATTCCCTCACACATATTTTAAGCAGTGTGGACCTCTTGCACGTTAATATTGGCTAAATTGTCGGCAGAAAATATTTGCCCCTGGTTGGTGTCGATCATACGTGCCTAAGTACAGAAGACTCACTGTTTGAAGACCAAAGGACCTTACGGTAAATCTGCTACGGAAGATAGCAGCATTTGTTTATGTCGTGCTCTCTTTACCGTAACATCCGGACAATGGGCCACATCGTCTGCTAGTGGATTGTGAATGTCTTGAAAAGACAGCATCTTTCGGAAACTAGTTTGGCCTCGCTTTGGATCAGTTGTGGAATTGTGTCTTTAATGCTTAACTCAACTAAACTTCACAATACAAAAACACATTTGGTATCAAGGACAACAAGGTCTGTCTTCCCTGAATTTCCTGGCTACATCTGGGTGTTTGATGGTGAGTTCGGCCATGTCCTTCAGGTGCACTTGTATCCACCTAGCATAGTGGGTGTGATCCAGTGCATGGAACCAGGAGACCAGCTCTGTCAGAGCATCGAGGTACATTCATTTAACGATCCCTGCCTGAGAGAACGCACATACACTAGAACCAACAGTTCTAGTTCCAGCACGGTTTGCCAGTAGTGAAACTGGGGGATGTCTTCTCTCTCTGGCAACACCAGTCTTCAACTCCGGAAGGTCCTCTGCATCCTGGTTTCTCCCAGACAGTGTGGTTTTAGGCACGGTGTTGCAGATGTTACAGTGCTGCTGCAGTCACCTTGATGTGCTCTTCTGGTGTCTAAGATATATTATGTTGAATCAATATTTGCCTAGATAATTTCCAAATAAATTATATAACAGACTGTGATAGATAATATTAAGTTGAAATGGTACCATTGATTCCTTGCCCCCAAAAACATCATTTAGATACCAGAATCAAGTCAATAGCTGCATACGTCCAGAGATAATAGCAAATGTAATTTCAAGTGGCGGCCATTTTGAAATCCAATATTGGCGGACCATAAAGAGAGAATTTCAAGTGGCCCAATATCGAAAATGTTCGCAACATATTAATGTACATTGGTTGCCAAATTTGGTGCTTGTATCACAAAATGCACAATTCTTTTGAATATTTGGGCTAAGCCGCCCCACTATAAACAAATAAAGCTGAAGCAATAAAGGTAAACAGAAGAACTAACCTTGAGAGAGATAGACTTCGCGCTAGGAAGCACAGAGAAGATAGATGGACACCGTGCATTGCGTCCCGTACTTGAGTCAGTCACTCAATGATACACGAATCGCCGCGTACAGGACGTCCACTAACCAGTGAGGGCGGTTTCACACTGCGGCCATATAGACATCGTTAAATACATTCCCTATGGTTTTATAATATAAATAATATAAGAGGTTGAAGCTCTTATAATAACCAAGGAGTTTCAACAATGCCGTACGTGTATAGTAAAATTACGAATATTAAATCAAACAAAAACTACTCAAAAATACATTAGCCTATTTATTACTGTTTCTCGCGGAACCCCTAGCGACCTCTTGAGGAACCCTAGGGTTCCAGGGAACCCCCGGTTGAGAAACACTGCCTTTGAGCCTGAACTTAAATTGCATCAAATCAGACTTTTTCCACTTTATTTACACATATTAACCAACAACTTCCAAGTGAAAAACAAATTCTACAAATTTCAGAAAATTAATAAAAAATACAACACTAGAATATCTTGCTTGGATG
>CM068963.1:55367765-55382202 GCA_035128595.1 Eptatretus atami
GAAGGATGACAGGCTGAGTCAACCCCCGGTGTATTAATTCAGCAGCCGACGGGGCTTGAACTCAGGACCCGAGGATCCCAAGCCGCCATCTTAACCACTGAGCCAACACCAGACTACGACAGAAAGGGGTGAAAACAGAACCTCCTTCTACCTTTGGTGGTAGATGTAATAAGGCTCAGCTGTGTATGACTAACCAAGTTATTTCAGGAATGATCCAGAAGAGCTTAAGCGATGAAACAAAAAACTTTTTTTTATTCTTCTCATTGTAAACCAATGAAACAAAAGCAAGATACAAAGAGAAAGATTAGTAAACGTTCATCACTGTCAAAAAAGAAATCTAAGAATCCTCCACAAAAATATAAAGGCCTGATAAATACAAACGTATTGTACAAATGTCAGGAAGCGAAGTGCTGCAGAAAAGCCAAGTCATGGTCTCAAGGCTTAGCCTACAAAGTAAACCCTTTATCATCGCCGTTTGGTGCATAATTCTGCAAGTGAATCATAAAGCTACGGAAGAGGGCAAGAATGCAAGAATAAATCACCCTTCCGAGCTTGACATTAATAATTACCTGACTTCATGGGACAAGTAAAGGTCGCCGTCAGGCAGGCAAACCACCAAAGAACTGGCCCGATGGGGCAAGTGGAATCGTTCCACAAGAATAGTACTCGACTGTCTGTATTCCAGATTTTAGATGGGTCAGACGATTGTTGGCACAGCTGGAAACGGAAATCTCGGTTAACAATAACCATAAGAATCGATGCAGGTTGCTATTATTCATCCAGTTGAATGAAAACAGTGAAAGTGTATAATTTGAAAAGCTGGACGAACGAGGTGGTAAAGCCATCGCTTCGGTGAGCGTCCACCCGCCTTGGTCACGGAAGATGTTAAAGTGAAGAAGCAACTTGAGCATCGCCATGTGACCTTAGCCGTTGGTAAGGTGAGTTGGTCTGTAGACCAATCCAAGCATCACGTGACGATTGCAGACAGCATGGAAGAGATGTTATAGCTTTGTCCAACACATGTGACGGATGAAATCGCAAACTGCCATTTTTGTTGAGAGATGGCGATTCAACTTTTTCCCAAATGGATTCTTTTACACCTCGAGCAAACCACTTGTTTTTTTTCTTGTCTGAGATGACCACTTGACTTATCAAAGCTGTGACCATGCAGGTTGAAGTGAATATACACAGCAGAGTTCAAAGCCTCTTCATAAGGTGGACAACGATATTGGTTCATACGGACCTTGGGGGTTTGCCGAGTTTCTCCGGTGCCAAAAGTGAGTTGAATCGAGAGGGAGATCAAGACTTGTGGGTGAAAAAAAAATCTTTCTAAGAGTGTTGTCTGAGGATGAGGTTTCAGTGCTTTATAAGGGACTTAACTTTGCCATTACTCCTGACAAGATTCCTATTTCAGAATACAGTTACTCAGCCGGCCATTCACTCGGCAGAAATGAATGAGGTACAAGCAGAGGAGCTTCGCTACAATGTCAGTACTTCATTTTGTTCAGCGAATATACCGATGCTGAATATCTCAAAGGCAGAACACTTGGCTGTAAAGGAAGGCAGAACGGAGAGGCAGAACAGCAGTTCAATATGCTGAATATCTCCGTTCAAAGGCAGAACGGAGCCTCACCAGTGATTAAAAAAAAAAAAAATTGTGATTAGCGCCAGCGGAAAAAGGCAGATGCATTAAAACAGAAAATGTTTAGAATTAAAAAGTTTATAATAAAAAAGCGAGAACCTACGCAGAATAAGACAAATTCTGAAGTCATCCATCTCTCCAAGATATAAAACCAAAGCTATAAACCAACATGGAGTGCCGGTATTCCAATATAAATAGCTATGCAATTATAAACTGATATGACCACAATGGGAGATCAACAATTTAGACACCAAAACAAGGAAACTTCTAACTATCCACAAGATATTCTATGAAAACCAATGCATACCGAGGTTGTACTTACCGAGGCGAGAGGGAGATGGTGTGATGGAGCATAACCAAGTGCGCAGAACAACGTGTGTTCAACTAGTGGAGTATGTGAAGAGCTCAACAGACTATCGGATGAGATTTGTACATGAGCAAGAAAAAAAAAAAGACCAGAAAAGGGATCGTTAATCCATTGAGCAACAAATTTTCAAAAGCAGGTGCAAATTATGGATACTACACAGGAAAACGAAACAGAAACAAATACAGCCACAATGATTGCAAAGAAAAAAAATATACCATCAGAGATGGGGAATCCCCCACTAACAAATGAAAAAGGTCATACATATTCCAGATAATGAGGGAGGTGAATTGGAAACGAGACACCATTTGGTCATCATCTCGAAAAAAGTTCCCCAGGGGTGAGGAACGTAGTAACCAAAAATAATTGAAATCAGATAAGCGGTTTCCATTTATTACAAAAAACATTTTTTTTCAAGATGGCCGCCCCAGTCGGCCATCTTGGATCCGGCCACGCCAAAAATCAATAGGGTTCTTCCTTTTCAGGTGGTACATGTGTGACTCAAATTTCAAATCGATATGGCGAAAAAAATTTTTTCAAGATGGCCACCCCAGTCGGCCATCTTGGATCCGGCCACGCCCAAAATCAATAGGGTTCTTCCTTTTCAGGGTACATGTGTGACCAAATTTCAAATCGATATGGCGAACAGTTTTGAGTTATCGCACTCACAGGTATAAATTGTTGGAAAAAAACGGCCCCCCCGGACGGACAGCCGGATGACCTGGGTGACAACAATATCCCCCTTCCGCCACGCGGCGGGGGATAAAAAACAGGAAAACTACAATAAGAAAAAGAGCAATCAAGAGATTGCAGACTCTCACCAGGCCTTTTTTTGTGTGGTGTATCATGTGTGGCATTTGTGTACTGGTGTTACGTAATTAATAAGAGGCATAATTAGAACTGCCGCATTATAACTGCGAGCAGTGATTACCAGGTACCAAGACGTCCCACTTTTATAGGACACCTGACCATGACCCATGACGTTTTTTTTTTTAGTATTATATATATTATTCAATTGCATTTAGAATGGGATTAAAATAAATTCAATTCAAATTAAATGGCAGACCAAATAGGTAAAGTCCTGTGTTGGAGTAATCATTAGGAACCCGAACAAGCAAAAAGCAAAGATGAAGCCATCAGGCGGAACCTGGGCAGGACTCGGGTTTCAACTGCTACTCCTCTACCCTGAAACCCATCCAAGCACAGCCACCAAGTGAGCCTGATTCAAAAATAAATAATAATAATAATTTTTAAAAACAAAAAGAGGGGCTAATGATTTGCACTCATTAGGTACTATCAGTAGTAAAATAAAACGATTCCTCACTCCACCCATAGAACAGAGTATCCCTGCCATCTATGGTCTTCCCAAGATACACACAAATCGGATCTGATTCCCCTCACACATATTGTTAGCAGTGTGGACTCTTGCACGTTTAATATTGCTAAATTTGTCGGAAAAATTATTTGCCCCTTGGTTGGGTTGTCTGATCATCACGTGCCTAATACAGAAGACTCTGTTTTGAAGACCAAGGACCTACGGTAATTGTTGAGGAAGATGAGTCCATTGTTTATGTCAGTGCTCTCTTTACCTCAATCATCCCGACAATGGGTGCATCGTCTGTAGTTTGTGAATGTCTTGAAAAGGACAGCACTCTTTCGGAACGTATTGGCCTCCATGTGGATCAGGTTGTGGAATTGGTGTCTTTATGCTTTAACTCAACCTACTTCACATACAAAAAACATTTTTCAGACAACATGGTTGTGCTATGGGCTCCCCCATCTCACCAATTGTTGCCAATCTATATCTAGAAAAGTTTGAAAGTGTTGGGCTGGAGAATTACAGTCGTTCCAAACCTAAGTTATGGTTGAAGTATGTAGACGATACCTTTGTGGTTATAAGTAGTGTGAACAGCAAGAATGTTTTAATTATCTGAACAGTGTGGATGTTAACATTCAGTTCATACAGAAACCATACAATGATCAGTTAGCCTTTCTTGATTGCAAGGTTCACATGAATGGTGACAGCCACTTAGATTTGAGGTGTACAGCAAACCCACAAATACCAACCACTATTTGTAGTTTCATTCACACCACCCACTGATCCACAAATTATGTCATTTGCACTCTTTTTCCGTTGTGCAGATGCTATTCTGACCACACAGGAGGGGAAACCATGTGAGAAGGAGAATATCAGGAGTGCTCTTCGTAAGTTTGGTTACCCTGGATGGTCTTTTTTAAAAGTGGGAAGTAGCAAAAACATCACATCTGGTGAACAACAACAGGGCAGAGCTCAAGAAAATATGATACGAGTGACCATTCTGTATGTGGCTGGGCTATCTTTGAAAGTGAGAAGATCCTTCACCAAATTTGGCATCGTTACATCATACAAACCCTGCAGAATTCTTCGCAGCCAGTTATTTCATGTTCAAGACAAGATCCAGAAGGATAGGAAACACGACTTGGCATACGGCATCAGACGTGGAGACCCATCATGCACCGAGACCTACATCGGAGAAACTCGGCAAACCCTTAAGGCCTTTATGAACCAACATTGTTGTCCAGCTCATGAAGAGGCTTTGACCTCTGCTGTGTATACACTTGAACGAGCATGGCCACAGCTTTGATGGTCATCTCAGACAGAGAAAAGGTGGTTTGCTCGAGGTGTAAAGGAATCCATTTGGGAAAGAGTTGAATCACCATCTCTCAACAAAAATGGTGGTTTGCAATTTTACATGTCACGTACGTGGGACAAAGCTACAACATCTCTTCCATGCAGTCCGTAATAGTTATGTGCTGCCCGGATTGGTCTACAGACCAACTCACCTTAACAATGGTTGAGGCCACGTGGCGATGCTGAACCTTCTTCTTCACTTTAACATCTGCTGAGCCTCGCCGAAACGTCGGCTTTACCGACTAGTAAAAGTCCTCCAGCTTCTTTAATTATAAACTTTTACTGTAATAACCACAAGGGTCAAGATTGCTTTGACAGTTTGGATCTTCAACAAAATCTAATCATTTCATTTTTGGCACACACCCGACCTCTCCACCAAATTTCATCCGAACTATCCACAACTTTTTGAGATATTCTGTTCAAAGACGGACAGAGGTGAAAACATAACCTTCGCCCACCTTCAGCCAGGACAGACACACACAAAGACACACACGTGATTGTAAAACCCCAATCCCGCTGCGCGGGGGACGGGCCAAAAATGAAAGCTTTATTACTCCAATAAAATTATTTAAAATACAAGCAAACCTGTAATATTTCAGGAAATCTTTACGAGCCAATTGAATGCCGTCAGATGCAAGTTACAGAGTGAAGTGAGATAGTTAATCAAGAGTGAGTGATATATAACATAGAGTCTTGATGTTTAACATCAATCTTTTCAAAAAAAAAACACAACTCATTCCAAAAGCTTCAATGAGCCACGGCTTTCGTCTTTCCTTTCGCCAATGGCCTGGCAGAGCGTGATGCACCTTGCAGGATCTGGCTGCCTTGCTGCCGAGATACGGTTGATATTCCATCCACAAAGCGAGTGGTGAAGAGGACGTTAGCATTGGTGAACATCCCATCTTTTAAGGAAACCACCACAAACTGGAAATGAAAGAGGGGGCGCATTGAAGCATTACCAGTTCCGACTGTGCGTTAAAAAACTGCAACATTAAATGATGTGGAAGAAGAATGGGAGGGAAGTGCGCGTGCGCAGGCACGCACAAAAAATCATTCAAGTGTGGATGACAAATTTTTTGTTTATTTATTTTTTAGTGCTTAGATCCTGAGCAGGAAGTTCAACCCATATAGTGGGGGATCTTAGTGCAGAAGTGTGCACATCCGGTCCGGAAAAAAGAGTGACTTTGGCACACAAGTAGTTTAAGACCTTGACAATCAAAAAAATTGATGGAAGCACTTTGACACACCCCTTTTATGGCCGCCATCGAAAACCTATTTTATTCTATATCTCCAAAACTAAACCAGCTAGAGAGTTCATTTCAGTGGCTCCACCCACATTTATGGGTCTAGGAATCATATGGACTAACTCTGAAAGGGCTCAGGTGGCAGCCATCTTGAAAAGTCAAAATTCAAAATGGCCACCATTCCAACTAACTTTTAATGATAGCTTGATAACCAAACAAGCTAGGAAGATAAAATTGGTGTCTACACCCATATTTGTTGGGTCCAGGAATGTGATGAAGTCAATTTTAAATAGCTCAGATGGCAGCTGTATTGAATTTCTAAAAAAAAAGGCTGCCATTAGCAACATAATACAATCACATCTCAATGCCTGAGCAATTCGCTATCAATCTTGATCACCGAACAGGTTAGAGGATAAATTTGGTATCATCCATATTATTTGAATCCAAGAATATAATTATGTAAATTTTAAAGAACTCTGCTGATAGTCACATTGACTTTCTTAAAATTCAAAATGGCTGCATTTGCAAAGTACAATCAGTAATATCTCAATAACCAAACAAGCTGAATATTCAATCTGGTGTCTATACCCATATTTCTCAGCTCAAGGTTTTTTAGATAAATACAATATTAGGACGTCTAACACATTCAGTTTTGTCATCATCTAGGAATTAACCAAGATGTCTTCATTTTATATTTTTCAGGGCTTGGTCATGGTGTAAAGTAAGTTTTCTGCTGAAAAGTAAAGGTAGTACATAATGGAAGCTGCATCTAAAGGTCCTTGAACTGGAAGTTGTGCTGCTTGTGTCAGCAAGAGACTGATGAGGACGTTCGATGCCGCCTGCAATCAGAAGCAATTTCATACTTCATATAAGACATTGGAAAAGGACTTGTATGATCTCAAAAATGCGAATGCACTGCAAAGGGTATGGAAGTGCGAAAGGCCTCAAACATGCTGTCTAACAAAGCTGTGTTTCACAAAACTGCAAACGAACGAAAATCAAACAATGGTGAAGCGTGCTGAACTCAAACTGAAAGAACTTCTGAGGCACAGGTTGAGGTGCAGAGCCCTAAAAAGACTAGGTCAATGGTCACTGCAACTGTTAGTCGTGTTGAACCGGAATGCATTCTGTGTAGACAGAATATTGAGGGGGAGAGACTACACAAAGCTTCAACAGATGCTGTCGACTCACTCTCAAGTCTTGGGCAACAAAAACCAGAAATACAGAACTCTTGGCCAAACTAGCCACAGCTTCAGATTTGCATGCAATGGACGCCTATTACCACCGAACTTGTTATGTCAGACTTGAAAATGCTGCACGATCAGTGAGCGAGCTGAATCTGCAACAGTCTGAATCTGAACATTCTTTTAATCCACTTGTTGTTGCAGAGTTGGCGCATATATTGTTGAATCAAAACGTGTTTTCCCTTTGAACGAACTGAAAGTCCTATACACCACTAAAATGAAGGACCTTGGCAGAATTGTTGACCCCAAAAGCATTCACTCCACTAGGTTCAAAGAGAAGCTATTGAAAATTGAGCCTGAAATAATTGAAGCCAGTCAAGGAAGGGGTCGTGGCGTCTATGTTGTGTTCAAAGGAAACTGCTGGGACGGCTATTGAGACTGAACTGAAAAGTCAAAATGAAGTGGGCGACAATGAAGCTCGCATGATTGTTCAAACTGCCTTGTTCTTGCGCAAGCAGATTTTGTTTGAACAGAAGCCATTCGATGGACACTTCTATCCTGACTGTTTGAGGTCACCAATCCAGAATCTTTATTGGCTTTCATGAATGTGGTGCTTCAAGGTCCTACTGGTACTAGTCAGACTGATGTCAACAACAATGAACCACATCTTAATCAGCAAAGATCATGTGTTGCATGTATCTGTCTCAGCTGATGAAGGGCATTCCAAGGTGATGGTTCATACTGTTGACAGTGATGTGGTTGTTATCGCCATTAGCATATTTGAAAGACTTGGACTCCAGGAACTTTGGATAGACTTTGGTACCGGAAAGAATCGTCAATTTATTCCAGTGCACACAGTCGCTCAAAATCTAGGACCACAGAAATGCCACACTTTGCCTCTGTTCCATGCCTATACAGGGTGTGATACCACCTCACCCTTCTTCGGTATTGGAAAGCGAACTGCATGGGCAACATGGGAGGCCTTCCCGCAGATCACAGATACCCTAACTGTGCTGATGGCTCATCCAGAGGAGCTAAGACATTGATAGTATCCACATGGAGCTCTTGGAAAGGTTCACGATCTTGATGTATGCCAAGACAACAAATGCTTCTCGTGTCAATGTTGCTCGTCGGGAGCTTTTTTCCCAAGGAACTCGAACACTTGATAACATCACACCTACCAACAGGCACTACTGCAGCATGCTTTCCGTGCCCTTTACCAAGCATCCACATCTTGAATCAGTGTCTCGAACCACAGCAGGATTACCTGATGCCATCAGACTGGGGGTGGGTGAAGGATGAAAAGAGCAACGTGTATGCTCCACTCTGGACTGTACTACCAGATGCAAGTAACAGCATGTGCACTGCTTTTTCATTGTGGGTGCATAAGTTTGCAGGGGCAACTGCAAATGTTCAAGAGCAAGTCTGCGATGTACACTCGCCAATGCCAAGGTGGGTTGCATCAATAATGATACCATCTAATGGTAGTTGACATTTGTTGGAACTGCAATCTCTTTGTCAATGATGATTCAGCCTACCAGAGTCGGTCAATATAGCCGCCCGACTATCAAAATGTGTTGCAAATGATAGCCGATCATGATTCGAATAGTTGTCTACTTGAATGTGCTCCATTGATACTGAATCTAAAACCGGTGTTAAGCAGATTGATGTAAGGTACATCATTACCTTTTGCAGACATATATGGTTTTAAGTTGGGAATGTTAGTTGTCTTTGATATTGTAAATAGTCAGTGAAATGTTATCATGCCAGGCATTTTTTTTTCATTCATTGACTTACCAGCTTGTATCTTTGACATATCATTAAAATTATGGCACATGTAGCTGCCATCTTGATTCCCATATATAAAAACTGTATAACAATCAAACAGCTTTTTAAATTTGTTTTGATTCCTTGACGGAACAAATATGCATGATGATACTAGATTGATTTTCCTAGCTTGTTCAGGTATTGCGGTTTCATTGAATTATGTTGCTAATGGCAGCCATTTTAGAAATTCAATATGGCTGCCACCTGAGCTATTTTACAGGGTTCCCACTTATTTTGAGATGTCTTTTTTAAGGACTTTTTAAGGACTTTTAAGGGCTAAATAACCCCTTTTTAAGGACCACATCCAGAAATTCCAGGGGTAAATTGAGGTGAGTCACCTAGAAATTAACAAAGATAGTAAGTTTACAAAAAATCTATTTTAATAATGAACATAAAGAACACAGCAGGAGCTTATTCAGTCGACAAGCACAACGCGCACACAGCCAATTGGCAAATTCACTTCACAGTTACTGTAGAATCAGCCAGGAGCAGTCACAAGTTTCCAGATGGCAGCACTCTCAATGTTAATGTGTTTGTTATGTTAAAATGTTATTGTAGGTGCTGCCACCTGAAAAGTTGCAGCAGCTCCTGACTGCTTCTACACTACAGAACAGTAATTTGTAAGCTACATGTCATTGTAATATCCAATTAGGACATAGCAGGCAAGGATTTAGCCTTCTCCTCAATTTCTCTTTCTAGAACTTTGAGTTCCCCCGTTTTTGCTTGGCAGAGTGCCTGAGAGCATTTGATTTACAGAAGACTGTGGCTAGTTTTGCCACTTTGCTTCATCCTCGTCTGCATATTTTTCTGACAATGTGGTCAGACCTTCTATGTCAGTTTCCAACACCTTCTTTCTCTTTTTCAAACCATCCACTTCATCTTCAACCATTTTTCGTTTTCTTTGGATGGCTTCTTGCCCTTTCTTTCTTTTCTCTTCTCAAGTTATTGATGGTATTTATGTCGAGAACTGGAGCTGAGGATAGCAGTTCCTTTGTGATTTCAACTTTGAGCATTCCACCTACCAGTACAAAATAATCAATAATCTGCCTCAGTGCCACAAGCATGCCTTCACCGAGGTTGTCCTTCTCTATCTGTCTGTTGAGGGAAAAACCCCTCTCAAGACACCTGACCATGGGAAACTAGCAACACTTTATTGAAATAGCATTGTCCAGGCATCCTTTGATGTATTGTGCATATAAATTTGGTCAACAAATTCTATAAATGCGATGATAATGGATATAATAGGCGTATTGTTCAGCTCTTTTATCGTGATGACAGCGATCACAATGCGGCCGAAGTTTGCCGAGATGACCCGAATGCAGACACGTGACCACTTCGGCAGCCGCGCAAAAACAAAGCCACGTGCTCTGGCATGAGGGTGGGCGGGAATGAAATGCGACCATGCCGCTTAACCGGAAAACAGTTTTTTTCAATAAAATATCATTTTAGCCGCGTCTCGTGGCTCTAGGAGAGCTCGGCGTTGTTCTTCTTCTTCTGGTGAAGACAAAACTTTAGGACTCGGCTCTTTTATATACAGGATCCGGATCTCCTTAAATACTAAACACCTGTACACATCCTCGCATTGAGGGTGCCTTTTGAGAGCGTCTATCATGAACTTTTAAATATATTCGGACATTTGCTTTAAAGTTTCGAAAAGTTCACGTTACTATTTAAGATTATTCCATTTAATGTATTGTAATTTCGTAAATACTCGATTTATTTCGTAAATACACTATATTTCGTAAATACGTAAATACACTATGACGGGTCTCGCTATTGGCTTAATCAAGGCACGTGACGAAATATCGGAAGTTTTGTTTTTTTTTCTTCTTCTTCTCTTCTTGTTCTTCTTCGTGGTGAAGACAAAACCTTTAGGACGCGGCTCTTGGACACATTTGTCCTTGTTAGAATACTAGTGCGAGGAAAATGAAACACCCTTCACCAAATAACAGGAAAATCTGATTTTTATTGACTTTTGAACATTTTCCTGAAATTTAAGGACATTTAAGTACTTAAATTGTACAACTCAGAAATGTTGGACTTTTATGGGTTTTAAGGACTCGTACGAACCTAGATTAAAATTGATCTCATACATTCCTGGACCCAACAAATATGGGTGTAGACACCAATTTTATCTTCCTAGCTTGTTTGGTTATCAAGATATCATTAAAAGTTAGTCGCGAATGGTGGCCATTTTGAATTTTCGACTTATTCAAGATGGCTGCCACCTGAGCCCTTTCAGAGTTAGTCCATATGATTCCGAACCCATAAATGTGGGTGTAGCCACTGAAATGAACTCTCTAGCTGGTTTAGTTTCGGAGATATAGAATAAAATAGGTTTCGATGGCGGCCATCTTGAAATCCAAGATGGCGGCCATAAAAGGGTGTGTCAAAGTGCTTCCATCAATTTTTTTTGATTGTCAAGGTCTAAACTACTTGTGTGCCAAAATTCACACTTTTATCCGGATGTGCACACTTGGTTGGTTTTGTGCACTAAGATCCCCCACTAATAGTCTTCAACAGCGATTGCACCATTATGAGCATATTGAGATCCTCATGGTGGAATAAAGCTTCACCCTTTTACCAGGTAACATGGAAATGAACAAACTCAAACACAGGTGAAGTCAATTTGGTTCAACATGCCTTTTTTTAACATCTGCATCTGACTTCCAAACAAACGGCACAATTTCAGTTCTTGCTTCCACTTCCAAACCCCACAATTTAAGGGTGCGGCATCCTGTTACAGGGCTTGCAAAACATTCAAAACGAGTTTTCTCCATTCTATACCACAAACAGGGAAGCCAGTGGAGATCGAGCAGTCTTGTGGTGGTGAAGGAAAAATGAATCGTACATTTCTGCCCTTCAAAATAAAATAGCCCTCGAGAGCAAAGAACTGTACTCCAAAAAAAAGAAGAAGTAGAAGAAAAGACTGCTAGCAACATATCGTAGACAGGGAAAAGGGGAGGGGTGGGAGAAAACTGGGAACAAAAAAGAAATCCACTGTTCAAATTATATGATGGATAAATTGAGTCAATAATGGGCTTGTAAATTAGGTTGATGCTGACATATTAAGGTCACCGGGGTACCTGGGAGTGGAGGAAATGTGAGCGGAGCATGTGGCCAATATTCTGGGTATGAGAGAGATCCAATGCTGCATCAACTTCGTCGAGAATGTAAATTGTGCTGGCTTGAACAGTAACATGGCTAAAATCAGTGAGAGGGCCAAAGGATCTGAAAAGATGAAGAAAGCGATGGAGAAGAATGAAAGTAAAACTAGAACGGCATTCGGTACAGACGCATACTGCTGAAAAGTTTATGTTTTGTGTCCCACTGATAGCCGGATCTGCATCCGGACCTGAAGCAAAATCTAATCGGTATGTTCTTGTCACCTACCCAACTCATCCACCAAGTTGTAATAATCCATCAACACCTTTTGAAATATTGTGCTCCATATCGTTTTTGGGCCCATCTGTCAATGGTGAAGAATCACTTGGAAAGAAATTAAAAAAAAATTAATGTATCCAAATCTCAGATCTTCACATAAATCGAAGCAATTCATCCTTGTCGCAGAAAACAATCTGTCCACCAAGTATCGTCTGAATCTGTCCATAGATTTTTGAACTATTGTGCTATATATAGTTTTTGGCCCAATCTCTCAATGGTGAAGAATCACTTTAAAATTCTAGTATCCAGACCCGATGTCACCAAAAATCTCCTTGTCACACATCCAACATGTTCACAAATTTCATCAGAATCGTTCATAACGAGATATCCTGCTCACAAACAAACAAATGACAAACAACTCATAGAGCGACACTTGGTAGAGCGCATACCTCGCCAGGCTGAACAGTTTACGTTTTGTATCCCACCGATAGGCGGATCTGGATCCGGACCTGAACCAAAATCGAAACGATTCATCCTCGTCACACACTCAACCTGTACCAGTTTCATCTGAATCCATCCACAGTACATCGGTTTTGGGCCCATCGCTCAATGGTAAGAATCATTTTTAAAAGTCGAGTATCCGGATCCAGATTCGGATCTTCACCAAAATTGTGCGTTGCTGCCTTGGCCAGTCAACTACAAACACAAAAATAATCACATGATTGCTTCAAATCTGTAGACAGAAAAAAAAAAGTGTGACAAACAGACCAACACTTGGCAAAAAACTATTTTGCCAAGTTACAAACAAACAGATGGACAGGGATGAAAATAACCTCCGTCCCCTTTCGGTGGCAGAGTAACGAAACAAAAAAAAAAAGTTGCAAAGGTAACAGAACAAATGATACAATAAACAGAGTTACGATGAAATGGGTAAAACAAACAAGGATAGAGACCGTTGCCCGCCACTGAGTTCTGAGAGGTTTTCCTTCCACACGTTCCAAGGGCTACATGGAACTCAAGCCCTTCCAAGAGGGTGGAATTGCTGGGAGGAGCGAGACGTGCTGAGGAACCCGGGAGAAGTGCAGCGAAAATGGATCCAAAATCTTTGTTAACCTGCAAGCAATAAGTTTCAGAGAACGGAAAGAATTGAGGAAATGGAGTTGTCTGGAGGAAAGACAACTTACAATAGCAGAGGATGAGCATTGGGGTTGGTAGCAAGGTGGGCAGGGAGGTTGGAGGGATAAAGATGATGTACCTGTTGCCAAGCAATGTTCAAAGCTTCCTGCTTCTTGCTGTCAAGCTTGTTCTATGTAAGCAGAGCTTCTCCGATCATTCTCAACGATCTGCTTCTTTCGAATGAGATCTGAATACTGTTCAAAAGGAAAGAAAATATCAAGATGTTGTGGTGGAGGTACCACCCTTTCCCTTCCCCAAAATTAGTCTCATAACAGAGATTCCTCACCCGCTCCTCGGCTTGCTCAAGAAGGCCCCTGCTCGCTGATTCACGCTCCGCCCATCTTCGCCTTAGCCTCCACCACCTACGATCTAAACGATGTTTTGCTTCACGCAGGTCGGAAGATGAAAAGTCGTACACACCGAGCCGGGCGTCCGAAGAGATGGCGCTCAGACTTAACCCATGGGTGATCATGAAGGAGACACTTTAGCTGCAAATCAAGCAAGGACCCATTAGCAAGGGGGAAAAAGGTTTTACCATCCAATGTGATGATATTAAAATACATTGGCATCATTGCTACGATTAAACCAGGTATGAAAATATTTGACACATTACTTTTAAAAAAAAAAAAGAACCACAACGGCACTCGGAGAACACATACCTCCGCCGGACTGAACAGTTTACATTTTGTATCCCACTGATAGGCCGGATCTTCACCAAAATCTAATCGGCTGGTTTTGTCACCTAACCAACTCAATCGACCTAGTTTTGTCAATAACTCGTCCACAACTTTTTGAAACATCGTGAAATGTGCATTTTTCGCCCCATCTCTCAAGGGTGAAGAATCCTCTTGAAAAATTAAAAAATACTTGTATCCGGATTCAGATCTCCACAAAAATCGAATCAATTTGCCCTAGTCACACACCCAACATGTCCACAAGGTTCAT
>CM068963.1:55382227-55399229 GCA_035128595.1 Eptatretus atami
TAACAAAGATAGTAAGTTTACAAAAAATCTATTTTAATAATGAACATAAAGAACACAGCAGGAGCTTATTCAGTCGACAAGGCACAACGCGCCACACAGCCAATTGGCAAATTCACTTCACAGTTACTGTAGAATCAGCCAGGAGCAGTCACAAGTTCCAGATGGCAGCACTCTCAATGTTAATGTGTTGTTATGTTAAAATGTTATTGTAGGTGCTGCCACCTGAAAAGTTGCAGCAGCTCCTGACTGCTTCTACACTACAGAACAGTACATTTTGTAAGCTACATGTCATTGTAATATCCAATTAGGACATAGCAGGCAAGGATTTAGCCTTCTCCTCAATTTCTCTTTCTAGAACTTTGAGTTCCCCCGTTTTTGCTTGGCAGAGTGCCTGAGAGCATTTGATTTTACAAGAAGACTGTGGCTAGTTTTGCCACCTTTTGCTTCATCCTCGTCTGCATATTTTTCTGACAATGTGGTCAGACCTTCTATGTCAGTTTCCAACACCTTCTTTCTCTTTTCAAACCATCCACTTCATCTTCAACCATTTTTCGTTTTCTTTGGATGGCTTCTTCCCTTTCTTTCTTTTCTCTTCTTCAAGTTATTGATGGTATTTATGTCGAGAACTGGAGGCTGAGGATAGCAGTTCCTTTGTGATTTCAACTTTGAGCACACCTACCAGTACAAAATAATCAATAATCTGCCTCAGTGCCACAAGCATGCCTTCACCGAGGTTGTCCTTCTCTATCTGTCTGTTGAGGGAAAAACCCTCTCAACAGACACCTGACCATGGGAAACTAGCAACACTTTATTGAAATAGCATTGTCCAGGCATCCTTTGATGTATTGTGCATATAAATTTGGTCAACAAATTCTATAAATGCCGATGATAATGGATATAATAGGCGTATTGTTCAGCTCTTTTATCGTGATGACAGCGATCACAATGGCGGCCGAAGTTTGCCGAGATGACCCGAATGCAGACACGTGACCACTTCGGCAGCCGCGCAAAAACAAAGCCACGTGCTCTGGCATGAGGGTGGGCGGGAATGAAATGCGACCATGCCGCTTAACCGGAAAACAGTTTTTTTCAATAAAATATCATTTTTAGCCGCGTCTCGTGGCTCTAGGAGAGCTCGGCGTTGTTCTTCTTCTTCTGGTGAAGACAAAACCTTTAGGACTCGGCTCTTTTATATACAGGATCCGAGAATTCTCCTTAAATACTAAACACCTGTACACATCCTCGCATTGAGGGTGCCTTTGAGAGCGTCTATCATGAACTTTTAAATATATTCGGACATTTGCTTTAAAGTTTCGAAAAGTTCACGTTACTATTTAAAGATTATTCCATTTAATGTATTGTAATTTCGTAAATACTCGATTTATTTCGTAAATACACTATATTTCGTAAATACGTAAATACACTATGACGGGTCTCGCTATTGGCTTAATCAAGGCACGTGACGAATATCGGAAGTTGTTTTTTTTTCTTTTCTTCTTCCTCTTCTTGTTCTTCTTCTGGTGAAGACAAAACCTTTAGGACGCGGCTCTTGGACACATTTGTCCTTGTTTAGAATACTAGTGCGAGGAAAATGAAACACCCTTCACCAAATAACAGGAAAATCTGATTTTTATTGACTTTTGAACATTTTCTGAAATTTAAGGACATTTAAGTACTTAAATTGTACAACTCAGAAATGTTGGACTTTTATGGGTTTTAAGGACTCGTACGAACCTAGATTTAAAATTGACTTCATCACATTCCTGGACCCAACAAATATGGGTGTAGACACCAATTTTATCTTCCTAGCTTGTTTGGTTATCAAGATATCATTAAAAGTTAGTCGCGAATGGTGGCCATTTTGAATTTTCGACTTATTCAAGATGGCTGCCACCTGAGCCCTTTCAGAGTTAGTCCATATGATTCCGAGACCCCATAAATGTGGGTGTAGCCACTGAAATGAACTCTCTAGCTGGTTTAGTTTCGGAGATATAGAATAAAATAGGTTTTCGATGGCGGCCATCTTGAAATCCAAGATGGCGGCCATAAAAGGGGTGTGTCAAAGTGCTTCCATCAATTTTTTTGATTGTCAAGGTCTAAACTACTTGTGTGCCAAAATTCACACTTTTATCCGGATGTGCACACTTGGGTTGGTTTTGTGCACTAAGATCCCCCACTAATAGTCTTCAACAGCGATTGCACCATTATGAGCATATTGAGATCCTCATGGTGGAATAAAGCTTCACCCTTTTACCAGGTAACATGGAAATGAACAAACTCAAACACAGGTGAAGTCAATTTGGTTCAACATGCCTTTTTTTAACATCTGCATCTGACTTCCAAACAAACGGCACAATTTCAGTTC
Source organism: Eptatretus atami (assembly GCA_035128595.1). Lineage (NCBI taxonomy): Eukaryota > Metazoa > Chordata > Myxini > Myxiniformes > Myxinidae > Eptatretus > Eptatretus atami. Next base: position 55,384,593 of record CM068963.1, read on the forward strand.
TTGCTTCCACTTCCAAACCCCACAATTTAAGGGTGCGGCATCCTGTTACAGGGCTTGCAAAACATTCAAAACGAGTTTTCTCCATTCTATACCACAAACAGGGAAGCCAGTGGAGATCGAGCAGTCTTGGTGGTGGTGAAGGAAAAATGAATCGTACATTTCTGCCCTTCAAAATAAAATAGCCCTCGAGAGCAAAGAACTGTACCTCCAAAAAAAGAAGAAGAAGTAGAAGAAAAGACTGCTAGCAACATATCGTAGACAGGGAAAAGGGGAGGGGTGGGAGGAAAACTGGGAACAAAAAAAAAATCCACTGTTCAAATTATATGATGGATAAATTGAGTCAATGAATGGGCTTGTAAATTAGGTTGATGCTGACATATTAAGGTGACCGGGGTACCTGGGAGTGGAGGAAATGTGAGCGGAGCATGTGGCCAATATTCTGGGTATGAGAGAGATCCAATGCTGCATCAACTTCGTCGAGAATGTAAATTGGTGCTGGCTTGAACAGTAACATGGCTAAAATCAGTGAGAGGGCCACAAGGGATCTGAAAAAGATGAAGAAAGCGATGGAGAAGAATGAAAGTAAAACTAGAACGGCATTCGGTACAGCGCATACTGCTGAACAGTTTATGTTTTGTGTCCCACTGATAGGCCGGATCTGCATCCGGACCTGAAGCAAAATCTAATCGGTATGTTCTTGTCACCTACCCAACTCATCCACCAAGTTGTAATAATCCATCAACACCTTTTTGAAATATTGTGCTCCATATCGTTTTTTGGGCCCATCTGTCAATGGTGAAGAATCACTTGGAAAGAAATTAAAAAAAAATTAATGTATCCAAATCTCAGATCTTCACATAAATCGAAGCAATTCATCCTTGTCGCAGAAACAATCTGTCCACCAAGTATCGTCTGAATCTGTCCATAGATTTTTGAACTATTGTGCTATATATAGTTTTTGGCCCAATCTCTCAATGGTGAAGAATCACTTTAAAATTCTAGTATCCAGACCCAGATAGTCACCAAAAATCTCCTTGTCACACATCCAACATGTTCACAAATTTCATCAGAATCTGTTCATAACGAGATATCCTGCTCACAAACAAACAAATGACAAACAACTCATACAGCGACACTTGGTAGAGCGCATACCTCCGCCAGGCTGAACAGTTTACGTTTTGTATCCCACCGATAGGCCGGATCTGGATCCGGACCTGAACCAAAATCGAAACGATTCATCCTCGTCACACACTCAACCTGTCCAAGTTTCATCTGAATCCATCCACAGCTACATCGGTTTTGGGCCCATCGCTCAATGGTAAAGAATCATTTTTAAAAGTCGAGTATCCGGATCCAGATTCGGATCTTCACCAAAATTGTGCGTTGCTGTCCTTGGCCAGTCAACTACAAACACAAAAATAAATCACAGTGATTGCTTCAAATCTGTAGACAGAAAAAAAAAAGAAGTGTGACAAACAGACCAACAGACTTGGCAAAAAAACTATTTTGCCAAGTTACAAACAAACAGATGGACAGGGATGAAAATATAACCTCCGTCCCCTTTCGGTGGCAGAGGTAACGAAACAAAAAAAAAAGTTGCAAAGGTAACAGAACAAATGATACAATAAACAGAGTTACGATGAAATGGGTAAAAACACAAAGGATAGAGACCGTTGCCCGCCACTGAGTTCTGAGAGGTTTTCCTTCCACACGTTCCCAAGGGCTACATGGAACTCAAGCCCTTCCAAGAGGGTGGAATTGCTGGGAGGAGCGAGACGTGCTGAGGAACCCGGGAGAAGTGCAGCGAAAATGGATCCAAAATCTTTGTTAACCTGCAAGCAATAAGTTTCAGAAGAACGGAAGAATTGAGGAAATGGAGTTGTCTGGAGGAAGGACAACTTACAATAGCAGAGGATAAGCATTGGGGGTTGGTAGCAAGGTGGGCAGGGGAGGTTGGAGGGGATAAAGATGATGTACCTGTTGCCAAGCAATGTTCAAAGCTTCCTGCTTCTTGCTGTCAAGCTGTTCTATGGTAAGGCAGAGCTTACTCCGATCATTCTCAACGATCTGCTTCTTTCGAATGAGATCTGAATACTGTTCAAAAGGAAAGAAAATATCAAGATCGTTGTGGTGGAGGTACCACCCTTTCTCTTCCCCCAAAATTAGTCTCATAACAGAGATTCCTCACCCGCTCCTCGGCTTGCTCAAGAAGGCCCCCTGCTCGCTGATTCACGCTCCGCCCAATCTTCGCCTTAGCCTCCACCACCTGATCTAAACGATGTTTTGCTTCACGCAGGTCGGAAGATGAAAAGTCGTACACCGAGCCAGGGCGTCCGAAGAGATGGCGCTCAGACTTAACCCATGGGTGATCATGAAGGAGACACTTTAGCTGCAAATCAAGCAAGGAACCCATTAGCAAGGGGGAAAAAAGGTTTTACCATCCAATGTGATGATATTAAAATACATTGGCACATCATTGCTACGATTAAACCAGGTATGAAAATATGTTGACACATTACTTTTAAAAAAAAAAGAACCACAACGGCACTCGGTAGAACACATACCTCCGCCGGACTGAACAGTTTACATTTTGTATCCCACTGATAGGCCGGATCTTCACCAAAATCTAATCGGCTGGTTCTTGTCACCTAACCAACTCATCGACCTAGTTTTGTCATAACTCGTCCACAACTTTTTGAAACATCGTGAAATGTGCATTTTTCGCCCCATCTCTCAAGGGTGAAGAATCCCTTGAAAAATTAAAAAACAAATACTTGTATCCGGATTCAGATCTCCACAAAAATCGAATCAATTTGCCCTAGTCACACACCCAACATGTCCACCAAGGTTCATCCAAATCTCTCCACAACTTTTTGAGATATCATGTAATCGGTTATGTAATCATGTAATCTACATCGGTTTTGATATCATGTAATCTACATCGGTTTTGGGCCCATCGCTCAATGGTGAAGAATCATTTTTAAAAGTCGAGTATCCGGATCCGGATTCGGATCTTCACCAAAATTAGGCGTTGCTGTTCTTGGCCAGTCACCTACATACACAAAAACATAGAACCGCCTGTCCTGATGATAACCTGGATCAGGAACAAGTCACTCAAACCCCCCAACAGACCTCCTTAGACCCTGAATTATTTTAATGCTGTGAACAAACTTGGCTACATCATGGGTGATGAAGGTTGTGGTCATGTTTCAAAGTCATGTGTGTAGTTTCAGAGAAGAGAGAAAATACATATTTTGGGGGGTCAAAACACTCCCATCGACCCTCTTAATGAGCGCAGATTTTGAAGGGTCAATAACCTGGTACATCACAGGCAGGGGTGCAAATAAACATTTTATCCACCGCCAGCAGGGCCGGTGACTAGAAAAAGTTACCGGCCCAGCAGAATTTCTACCGGCCCGATAAAATAAAGACAAAAGTCACAAATTTGATATCAAACACTTTTAATATACTCACATGAGTGAGTTTGATGAGTGAGGTTGGTTGGATGAGTGAGTTTGATGAGTGAGGTTGGTTGGATGAGTGAGTTTGATGAGTGAGGTTAGTTGGATGAGTGAGTTTGATGAGTGAGGTTAGTTGGATGATGAGTTTGATGAGTGAGGTTAGTTGGATGAGTGAGTTTGATGAGTGAGGTTGGTTGGATGAGTGAGTTTGATGAGTGAGGTTGGTTGGATGAGTGAGTTTGATGAGTGAGGTTAGTTGGATGAGTGAGTTTGATGAGTGAGGTTAGTTGGATGAGTGAGTTTGATGAGTGAGGTTAGTTGATGAGTGAGTTGATGAGTGGTTGGTTGGATGAGTGAGTTTGATGAGTGAGTTGGTTGGATGAGTGAGTTTGATGAGTGAGGTTGGTTGGATGAGTGAGGTTGGTTGGATGAGTGAGTTTGATGGTGAGGTTGGTTGGATGAGTGAATTTGATGAGTGAGGTTGGTTGGATGAGTGAGTTTAATGGAGGAGGTTTGCAGAATGAGTGAGTTTGATGGAGGAGGTTGGGTGGATGAGTGAGTTGGATGGATGGATGAATGAGTTTGATGAGTGGGGTGGGGGTGGGGGATGATGCAGGGAGGAGGTTGTGGGTGATGGGGGGGACCATTTTTGTGTGGGTGATGGGGGGGCAGGGGGGTTGTGAGTAGTGCTGGGGGGGGGGGCATTTTTGTGGGTGATGGGGTGGTTGTGGCTGATGGACGATGGGGGGGGGGGTTGTGGGTAATGGACGATGGGGTGGAGGGGGGGGGTTGTGGGTGATGGACAATGGTGGGGGTACTACTCGTCCACCCAACATCACATATAAACTCACTCATCCACCCACACTCATTCACCCAACCTCACCCATCAAACTCACTCATTCATCTAACTCACTCATTCACCACAAATTCACTCATTTAACCAACCTGGGCATGAGAAAATGCGTCCAAACCGCGCCAAACCGTCAAATCTCACGCAATCACGCGTGATTTGGAACGAGATGAAAACAGACAAAATGGCCGCCGCAGAATTACCGGTGATTTCTACGGATTTCTGCGGACAAAAACAGTAGTTCTAGTTGAGAAAACTAGCAGAGAAGCTAGTACAAATTGTACAATATAACAGGAATCACCGGTGATTCGCCAGCCGGGCAGGTAAGGCAGTATTGTGTACCCGCCCAGCACAAAAGTTAGGTGCCATTGGTGACCGGGCGCCCGTTAATTTGCACCCTGACAGGTGATAAAGGTTGTGGTCAAGTTTCATCAAAATCATGTGTGTAGTTTTGGAGAAGAGCGCAAATACCTATTTTGTGGTTTCACCCCTCCCACTCCTCCACCCCCACCTCCTCCACCTCCTCAACCCCCCCCCCCTTACCCCCTGTAGATGCTCAATGAGTGCAGATTTTGATGTGGTCAATACACCTTCGTTAGACATCAGATATGAAGCTTGTGGCCAAGTTTCATCAAAATTGTGTGTTTGGTTCAAGTGATAATGACTGAAGTGTTTACGGACTGACTCACTGACTGACAAACTAACAAAAATTGTGCGAGAAACAGACAAACATACTTGGCAAAAACATTTTTTCACCAAGTAACAGACAAACAGGGGTGAAAATATAACCTCCGTCCACCTTCGGTGGTGGAGGTAACTACAATTAAGATTCAGGGTACCAAAACCAGGGTGTGGTGCTTTAGTTTGAATGTAATTTTACAATCACATTTGTTGCTATCATTTGTGGCACAAATGATTATTTCTTTGGCATGGTTGACGATACGGGTAATCTTTGCAGGAATGAGGCTGAGCAGGCATTAAGCAGGTAAGGCCTTAGTTATTTTATAACTTGGTTTACAGATCCGCCGACGGTATATTTGCCGAAATGAAATATAAATATAAAACACATTTTTAGCCTTTTATAATTATAAATTTTCCGCCGAAGGTGCAAAAGTTTCAAAACCCGAAACGTAAAAGTCGGCATTTATTTTCAAAATATAATTTCGGATGCGCGCACAAAAATGCCGAGTCCCCTTTAACCAAACTGCGCAGTAGTCTTCGGTCATGGCGTCTGAGCAGTGGCCAGCGTGGTTCAGATTGACTGTAGTTTCTGGGCGAAAGTGATTGTTAAGAAGTATGTCAGCGGTATAAATTTGAGTGACTGTATTGATGATTTAATCACGCAACATCTTGACGACGAATATTTGGCCGAACGATTGCATCAATTCAGTGCAGCAGCAGGGATGATTCAGACTACTCTGATCGTGCCGATTTTGTTTCCGTCGAAAGTTGTACACCGCTGTTCGATTGAAAGATTTCGGTGCCAAGTACGTCAAAGTTTCCCTGCGAGATGCTGATATTCAGCCTTCAACGGACCAGAAATCAGCCTTTGATGTGCTCATGGGGATGGGGAACGGTACAATCAGATGCCCGCTGAAAAGTAAGAGCTGGTTATGGCTCTGATTGACCGTTTTGAGCGTGTTGACTCCTAGTAGACACCTTTTTTTAAATCATATCCAGCACTATGCACTGGTGTGAACGCACACATGCACTGTTGCGCACGCGCACCCATGCATGTTTAGGGTTGATTAAAGTCATCTTTAGCTGCAATCTTGATGAATTATATTTATATTCCATATTGTAAAAAGGCTTATATTGTTTTAAAAGCATGATTCAATACTGGAATGATGAATGAATCTTTGTATGATGATGGATTTTAAAACAATATCGTTTCGGGTATCTGCCATGGTTGTGCCAATTCGAGGGTCACGTGAGCAGTGTCTGATTTTTGATTGGCTGCATACGTTTGTTTATGATTTATGATTGGCAGAAAAACATGCCAGACTATATTGTAAATATACCATCAGAGATGGGGAATCCCCGCCATTGAAAAATAATTGAAATCAGATAAGCGTTTTTCCATTTATTACAAAAAAACCTTTTTTCAAGATGGCCGCCCCAGTCGACCATCTTGGATCCGGCCACGCCCAAAATCAATAGGGTTCTTCCTTTTCAGGTGGTACATGTGTGACCCAAATTTCAAATCGATATGGCGAAAAAACCTTTTTTTCAAGATGGCCGCCCAGTCGGCCATCTTGGATCAGGCCATGCCTAAAATCAATAGGGTTCTTCCTTTTCAGGTGGTACATGTGTGACCCAAATTTCAAATCGATATGGTGAACAGTTTATGAGTTATCGCACTCACAGCTATAAATGTTGACGCCAGCCAGCCAGCCGGACGGACGACCGCCCCAGTCGGCCATCTTGGATCCGGCCACGCCCAAAATCAATAGGGTTCTTCCTTTTCAGGTGGTACATGTGTGACCCAAATTTCAAATCGATATGGCGAACAGTTTATGAGTTATCGCACTCACAGCTATAAATGTTGACGCCCAGCAGCCGGACGGACGGACGACGGACGGACGACCCGGGTGACAACAATATCCCCCTTCCGCCACGCGGCGGGGGATAAAAACAAGTTTTAATCCTTCTTATTGTTTTTCACATCAGATGATACAGTGAACATGGGCATCCTGCATTTGAATGGTCTTCATCTTCAATGTCTTCTTAGATCCTCCTGGTCCGGGATTTATATTTATTTTCCCCCACCTACCCTTGTCTTTTCCATGGAACATCTGAAAAAATCATAAAAATATATAATTTCTAAAAATTGAAATTATATTTATATTTCGACCTACCGACCCTACATTTTAGCTGAAGAACTGTGTAACAAAAGTTATAAAATAACTAAGGCCTAAGAACCTTATTTTTTTGTAGAGCGAGTCAAGGCTCGTATAAGAGCTAGAACAGAGAACGGATCAGGATGCAACAAGCCAAAAGGAACAGCAGAAAGAGAAGGGGGAAACACCAACAGCAGGGCCAAGGGGGGAAATAGGTGGAGACGGACAAACAAGGGATACAGGTAACGATGAGGAGAAGGGTAGAACGCAAGGGGTGGACAGGACGGATACAGAAATAAAATTTGGGTGGTTTAACGGGTGTAGAAAAGGTCATGGTTTTGGATTGAGGATGATCTGAGATGGTGGTGAACAGCTGTCTTGAACACTCGGAGGGAGGGATAAGATTGAAGAAAATGTGGAAGTCGATTCCACAGGTGGGGGGGGGGAAAGGAACAAATGAGTGGAGATGTAGAATCACACTGCAGATTCCTCAACATCTCCACAAGAGCGATCAATGGGATTGGGACTTTGCTTCTGTAATCTGGCATTGTGAAATCCATGCAACAATGAAGGGGAAAAGCTAAATGTTGACATCCACAAAACAGAAGAATTGCAACCACAAAAGTGGTTTAGATTTCCAAAATTAATTGCATTAATGAGGTGCTGGTCATAGTTTTACAAAATGATCCTCAAAGAAGAGGAAAGAGTTGCATCAGATGCAGTTAGAAATAAATGAGCATGGATTTCCCAACAACAAATGGCAATGTCTTCATTTGCACGACATGAATAGAAAACATTTGGAAAGGTGGATGACATCATGGATATATTATATTATGCAAGATCTACCCTTACCATGGAACCAGAGTCTGTGGCATCCCGCTGAGCCCGTGTCAGGCTGTGGGAAGCCTCTGTGACCACAAGCTCAGCTGCAGCTTTCTCCCTTTTTGCTCCATCCAATGCCAAGTTAATTGCTTCAAACTCTTGGTCTTTTGCTCGCACAGCAGCTTGCAAGTCGGCTAGCCGAGTTTGCAACTCCGTGCACACAGCCTGGAAGAACAGGAGGCGTGAAATATGTTTAAATACTTTACCCATAACTCAGTCCACAATAAAAGCAAGCATCGTCACTCATTTTAAGGAATACTCAACAAGAGGAATACTAATGATAAATTCAGTCAGTTGGCCACCAAACGTTCTGGAAGACCAAATGTGAGGGTCATTCCATGACATAAATGATGATTTTTCCTTCTGATGAAATCCACGAGTTGGTTGCATCGTCTGCCATTTTTGCACAGTTAAAAATTATTTGCACCCTTTGCCTGGTGAACCCTAATCACATTATGTTCATTCCCCTTTGTTACATGCCAACATGAAAAAGGACAGCGAACAGTGACATTCTTAAAGGCATGACCCATGAAATTGCATGTTCATATATACTTAGTGACGGCTTATAAACAGGAAAGCATGCTTATTAAATATTATTTAAATATTAAATATTAAATAAAAAGCATGAAGATAAATTAAATATCCCGTCCAAATTGCTTTCCAAATTAAAAACCATAGGAGAGAGTTTCCTCATCATGTGTGCAGTATTCTGTGCAGTATTCTGTGCAGTTCCTTCACACTTTCATACTGAAGTACGAATTTGTTTAGCCAACAATGGCAGCTAGCCTTGTACTTACACCCAAGAAATTTAAAGATAAATGGATAAACTCAAGAGCATGATCAATGACAAAACTAGAGTTCATAGAACACCCTACCCCATGCAATCTTGAGGGAAAAAAATTACCCCCGTGTGGGGGTGACGGTCATCTCTATAATACCACAAGTTCTCAATGTTCAGTTATGACCGAAGACTACTGCGCATTTCTACTGTGCAGCTCGAACTGCGCAGTTTGGTTGGTTAAAGATGACTCGGCATTTTGGCACGCGCGCACGAAATTATATTTTGAAAATAAATGCCGACGTTTTCGTCCAAAATCCGTCCACAACTTTTGAAGATATTTTGTTCACAAACAAACTGACAGATAGGGTGAAAACATAACCTCCACCCACCTTTGGTGGCAGAGGTAAAAAGGTGTCGAAACTCCACTCAACTACAGACCTATCAGCTTACTTCCAATCATCAGCAAGGTCATGGAATCCATCATCACAACTGATATGAAATCTTTCCTTTTCTCCAACAACCTCATCTCAGATAACCAATTTGGTGTCAGACCAGGTAACTCCACTTTGGACATGCTGTTTTACTCTCCCAACAATAGATGGAGGCCCTCAATGTCAGACATGAGATCATTGCCGTCTCTAGACATATCTCGTGCTTTTGATGCAGTCTGGCATCCTGCCTTGCTCTCCAAACTGTCTGTCAATGGCATCCAAGGCCAATTCCACACCTGGCTCACTGACTACTTTCTACTCTTATAGCCAACATGTGGCTCTCAACGGAATCCTTTCTTCTGCTCTCCCTGTCAAGGCTGACGTGTTCCAAGGCAGTGTTTTGGTCCCAGTCCTTTTCCTGATCTTCATCAATGATTTCTATGACTTGCTGGAAAATCCTCCATTTATTTGCTGATTACTCCACCCTCTTCTGTGACATCCCTCATCCATCAGACAGGCAGGCTGCAGCCTCTTCCCTCTCTTCAGACCTTGAAGAAAAAAATCACAAACTCCTCAAACACTTGGACTATGTTTTTCAATCCTGACAAATGTCACATTCTCACTATCGCTCTCTGAAAAGACCATCTGGTGGTCTCACTATCAGCCATGATCTTTGTTTGCCAAACCACATTTCAAAATTGGCCTCGAAAGCCAGCCGCTGATTGGCTATCCTCCATCGTACAAAGTCCTTCCATGACACACCTGAACTCTTATCCACCTACAAGGCCTTCATCTGCAGCTTGATGGAGTATGGCTTTCAACTCTGGGCTGGCTCCCCTGCCTCACTCACATATTGCCTCAACTTAACAGTGTGGAAACCAAGGCCTTAAGATTATTGGAATCTCCCACGATGAAGCTGATTCTGTGGGTCTATCACTTTGCCATTGCAGGGAGTTCAGTTGTCACTCTGTCTTCTACCACCTCCTTTCTGGTCTTGCACCCTCTGTCTTTCCATGCTTTGTCACCACCAGGTTTCTGCAGGGCTTGCACGTTCCACCAACAACCCCTTTCTGGTGAAACTGCCTAAATCCAGGATCACTGCTCCCTTCCACTCATTTGTTCCTCCCCCCCCCCCCCCCCCCCCCCCCCCCCCCCCCCCCCCCCCCCCACCTGTGGAATCGATTTCCACATCCTTTTCAATCTTGTTCTTCCCTCTAGGTCTTCAAGATAGCTGTTAATCACCATGTCAGATCGTCCCCAATCGAAAACCATGATGTTTCTGCCCTTGTTAACCCCACCCAAATCCCCCTCCTTCCAATTTTCCATTTTTCTCTCCTTGAAGTTTCCTTCTGTATCTATCTTGTCCACCACATGCATGCATTGTTTTGCATCCTATTCTTGTCTGTTATGTCCTGATCCGTTCATTGTACTCGCTCTTCCATGACCCTCGACTGCGTACCCCCCCCCCAAAAAACAACCTCGTATTTCAATAAAATAATTTTATTTTTTTTTTGAATATAATAACAAAAAACATAAATTATACAAACATCAATAAAAGAATGAAAAATCACTCATGGAGTGACACTTGGCGAAATGGAACGGTACTCAGTAGAGCGCATACCTCCGCCAGGCTGAACAGCTTAAATTTGTTTCCCACTGATAGGTCGGTCTGAATCCGGACCTTAACCAAAATGGAATAGCCTTGTTCTTGTCACCTAACCAACTCTTCCACCTCGTTTTGTCACAAGTCGTCCACAACTTTTAGAAATATCCTGCAATACGTAGTTTTTGGCCCCATCTCTCGATGGTGAAGAATCACTTGAAAAATTCTCGAATCCTGATTCGGATTCACATCGTCACCAAAATTGAATCAATTAGTCCTTGTCGCACACCCAACATGTCCACAAAGTTTCATCCGAATCTGTCCACAACTTTTTGAGATATCATGCAATATCGTTTTTTGCCCCATCTCTCAATGGTGAAGAATCTGTTAAAAATTAAATAATTCTCGTATCCAGATCTGGATTCGGATCTTCACCAAAATTGATTCAATTCTTCCTGGTGGCACTCCCAACCTGTCCAAGTTTTGTGTGAATCCATCCATAACCTTTTGAGATATTGTGCCATATATAGTTTTTGGCCCTTTCTCTCAATGGTGAAGAATCACTTGACAAATTCTCAGATCCGGATTCGGATCTTTACCAAAATCAAGCGTTGCTGTCCTTGGCTGGTCACCTACACAAACAAAAAAATTCGGAATGATTGCTTGAAAACTGTGGCCAAAAATCATGTGATAAACAGACAAATGCTTCAGACCAACATACTTGGGCAAAAAAATTTTTTCGCCAAGGAATAATTGCCATCACTCCTACCTTGCTCACTCCATATATGACAGCAGTGGAGATGGTGTGGGATTTGTTTCATCCTGCTGCAAAACAAAGGCGAGAGTAAACAGTGTGATCGGCGCAAAGCATGTGCGTACAGTACAAACAATGGTGTGTGTGGGGGGAGGGGGTGCGTTTACTTGGCGAGTGCTGCATTGATGTGAGTGCGAGCGCACTCTTTATATGCGTCTTTTGTGTAGACACCCCTCATATTGGGATACAAATTTGGATAAGGCTCAGTTCATGCTGGGATGAAATGGTTAATTGCACTGGAGTTGGGGGGGAGGTGGGGAAGGGGTAGGGATCTCAGGGTTTATACCCCACACACGTGAAGCGAAAAGCAGGGTTAGGCAATTGGTGCACTTTGTCTGTCTGTCCGCCCATCTATAAATGTCCGTTTATGAACGAGGCAAACTTAATTTCAATAAAATATTTTATTTTTGAACTTGAATCGGAAAACAAACTTGTAGTTTAGCAGTAATTTGGCTCTGAATTCGTCCCGATCGTGCGTGCACAGAGGAGTGATATATACAGTTAAGCCCAAAATTATTCATACCCTTACCAAATTTGAAGTATTTTGAATCGTATTATTTGAGGAATGAGTTTATTCTGGCTTAAGTTACATAAGAATGTGACAAACAGCTGAAAGAATCACTGCAAGAGACATTTCAAGAATACATTGTTTCGGGGGTATTTTATTGATAGATTTACAAAAAAATGTCATGTCCAGAATTATTCATACCCTTGCTTAGATCAGTTCAAAGTCACATTCAGTAATCAATGGAAAAGCCTTTTGTTTGTGATTACAGCCTCCAAACAGTTTTTTATACTTGCTCACAAGGTTTTTGCTGTCTCTTCAGGGATTTTGGCCCACTCCTCCTTCGCAAAGGTCTCCAGGTCTTTGAGGTTGGAAGGCTTCCTTGCCATCACTCCGGTCTTGAGCTCCCTCCACAGATTCTCGATTGGGTTTAGGTCCGGACTTTGGCTTGGCCACTCTAGAACGTCTACATCATTATCCCGGAACCATTTTTGACTGACTTGGCGGTTGTTTTGGATCGTTGTCCTGCTGATACGTCCAATGCTCCCCGAGGTGAAGTTTCTCTGTGGACTGTTTGATGTTTTCCTCAAGGATCTTGATGTACTGCTCCTTTTTCATGATGCCATCCACTTTGACGAGATTGCCGGGCCCACTGGCTGAGAAACATCCCCAAAGCATTATGCTCCCGTCTCAATGCTTGACGGTCGGGACTGTGTTCTTAGGGTTGTATGCTTCACCTTTCTTTCGCCAAACGAAAGCAACATCTCTGTGCCCGGAAAGCTCCATTTTCGTCTCATCCGACCACAGAACTGAGGACCAAAAGCTTGGATCTTTGTCCAGGTGAGCCTTTGCAAAGGCTAGACGAGCCTTTCTGTGCCTGGGATGGAGGAGTGGAGTCTTTCTTGTGCAACGTCCACTGGAGTGTCTGCCTTGATATCTTGGTTCCAGATTCGCCAAGGTTGTTCAGGAGAGCCTTAATAGTGATCTGTGGATTGTTGTTGGCCTCTCACCATACTTTTCTTGCCAGACGAGGCGACACCTTTGGCTTCCGACCACCTCCTCAATGTTTTTTACAGTGTGGAACTCCTTGTACTTCCTATTTATGCTTTGTATGGTGGCAACTGGCACTCAGAACTGCTTCGAAATAGCTTTTGTAGCCTTTCCCCTCCTTGTGAGCAGTGACAATGCACAACTGAAGGTCCTCACTGACTTCTTTCTTCTTCACCATGCTGACAATGACCTGAGAATGATTGCATCAGCTCTCCTTAATTTATAGTCTAAAAGCAGAGTGTTGTTCTATAACATTCCTCACTGTACATTCAATAGACCACATTTGTAATGCATTCAGATTGTATGCACACATCTTGCAATAATTGCATAACATTATAAAGAATCTTAGGAATATCAAAAGCATGTGCATTATCACAAACATTGGCCTCAATTCTGAGACTTGGTATGGGGTATGAATAATTTTGGACAGGCATAAAAACAGAAATCTTAACATTTCTATTGTTATGCTAATAATGTTGAGCCAAAATGTATGTGGATTTGTACATGCCAACTAAATGTCCTTGGGTGAAGTGAAAGTTACACCACTCCAGCTTGTAGGTATGAGATAAATGCAAAACTCTCAGATTTTTCATAGGGTATGAATAATTTTGGGCTTAACTGTATGTATATATATATATATATTATTGTTCGTCTGTCATGAGGGACACAAACAACAGGCACGAAGAACTAATGTAATGAACCAAGGTGGTTTGAAAGACACTGCATCAACGGTGGTAAACATGAATTTTTAAAAATTTTTATACATCTGTTAAAATCTTTATTTTATTTCAATTGAATTGCATACTTGAAAACACTGCAGAACAAAAATCACCTTTTTGCACTTTCAAACACTTCAGTTTAGCAGTACTTGGACAAAATATTACACCATTTATACATCATCTCGTCCGATCAAATTTGCTGCTCGCAGAGCCTGCCCATGTCCTTTTTAGGTCATCTCTTACCGAGATGACCTAATAAAGCCGGACCAAATGTCCGTACGTCCGTCCATATGTCCGTCAACAATTTTTCTTTCCGATCTTGATGAAACTTAGGATTGGGTAGAGGTCGATGAGTGTTGCACAACGATATAACTTTTGTCCAGGTTCAAGGTCAGGGACGAGGTCACGTAAGTTATAAAAATCGCCATTTTCAAAACATATCTAGTCTGCCATTCTACAAGATATTCAGCAACTGTTTATTGATTATGATAGTAAAAAAAATATTATCTTGTATCCAACCGGACAGATTTTTGAATTTCCTTCCCGTTTGATCGTCACGTGATCTGGAAGATGGCCAAAAATGCCGATGCGATTCGCAAAGAAGGAAGGAGAAATGAAATATAAATATAAAACACATTTTTAGCCTTTTATATTTATACATTTTCCGCCGAAGGTGCAAAAGTTTCAAAACCCGAAATGTA
>CM068963.1:55405213-55417034 GCA_035128595.1 Eptatretus atami
AAAAAAAAAGGAAGAGAGATTTGTGATGAGTGAGGTTGGTCTTTGGATGAGTGAGGTTGGTTGGATGAGTGAGTTGGATATTGATGAGTGAGGTATGCTTGGATAGTGAGTGAGGTTGGTTGGATGAGTGAGTTGGTTGATGAGTTTGATGAGTGAGTTGGTTGGATGAGTGAGTTTGATGAGTGAGGTATGAGGTTGGTTGGATGAGTGAATTTGGATGGAGAGAATATGGAGAGGATGAGTATGATGAGAGGTTGGTGGATGGAAGTGAGTTGGATGGAGGATGAGTGAGTATTGATGAGATGGAGTGGGGAGTGGGGGATGATGCAGGGAGGAGGAGGTGTAGGGTGAGGGGGGGGGACATTTTGGTGTGGTGATGGGGGGGCAGGGGGGGTGTAATAGTGCTGGGGGGGGGAATTTTTGTGGGTGATGGGGTGGTTGTGGCTGATGGACGATGGGGGGGGGGGATGTTGGGGTATGACGATGGGTGGAGGGGGGGGTTGTGGGTGATGGACAATGGTGGGGACTACTCGTCCACCCAACACACATATAAACTCACTCATCCACCCAACCTCACACCACTCACCCACTCATTCATCTAACCACTCATTCACCCAAATTCACTCATTTAAACCCAACCTGGGCATGAGAAAATGCGTCCAAACCGCGCCAAACCGTCAAATTTCACGGCAATCACGCGTGATTTGGAATGAGATGAAAACAGACAAAATGGCCGCCGCAGAATTACCGGTGATTCTTCTACGATTCTGCCGGACAAAAACAGTAGTTCTAGTTGAGAAAACTAGCAGAGAAGCTAGTACAAAATTGTACAATATAACAGGAATCACCGGTGATTCGCCAGCCGGGCAGGTAAGGGCAGTATTGGTACCCGCCCAGCACAAAAGTTAGGTGCCATTGGTGACCGGGCGGCCGTTAATTTGCACCCCTGACAGGTGATAAAGGTTGTGGTCAAGTTTCATCAAATCATGTGTGTAAGTTTTGGAGAAAAGCGCAAATACTATTTTTGGGGTTTCACCCCCTCCCCACCTCCTCACCCCCCACCTCCTCCACCCCCCCCCCTTACCCCCTGTAGATGCCTCAATGAGTGCAGATTTTGATGTGGTCAATACACCTTCGTTAGACATCAGATATGAAGCTTGTGGCCAAGTTTCATCAAAATTGTGTGCTTGGTTCAAGTGATAATGACTGAAGTGTTTACGGACTGACTCACTGACTGACAAACAACAAAATTGTGCGACAGAAACAACAAACATACTTGGCAAAAACATTTTTTCACCAAGTAACAGACAAACAGGGGTGAAAATATAACCTCCGTCCACCTTCGGTGGTGGAGGTAACTACAATTAAGATTCAGGGTAACCAAAACCAGGGTGTGGTGCTTTAGTTTGAATGTAATTTTACAATCACATTTGTTGCTATACATTTGTGGCACAAATGATTATTTATTTGGCTTGGTTGACGATACGGGTAATCTTTGCAGGAATGAGACTGAGCAGGCATTAAGCAGGTAAGGCCTCGTTTATTTTATAACTTGGTTTACAGATCTGCCGACGTATATTGCCGAAATGAAATATAAATATAAAACACATTTTGAGCCTTTTATAATTATAAATTTTCCGCCGAAGGTGCAAAAGTTTCAAAACCCTAAACGTAAACGTCGGCATTTATTTTCAAAATATAATTTCGGATGCGCGCACCAAAATGCCGAGTCCCCTTTAACCAAACTGCGCAGTAGTCTTCGTCATGGCGTCTGAGCAGTGGCCAGCGTGGTTCAGATTGACTGTAGTTTCTGGGGCGAAAGTGATTGTTAAGAAGTATGTCAGCGGTATAATTCGAGTGACTGTATTGACGATTTAATCACGCAACATCTTGACGACGAATATTCTGGCCGACGATTGCATCAATTCAGTGCAGCAGCAGGGATGATTTGCAGACTACTCTGATCGTGCCGATTTTGTTTCCGTCGAAAGTTGTACACCGCTGTTCGTATTGAAAGATTTCGGTGCCAAGTACGTCAAAGTTTCCCTGCGAGATGCTGATATTCAGCCTTCAACGGACCAGAAATCAGCCTTTGATGTGCTCATGGGGATGGGGAGACGGTACGATCAGATGCCCGCTGAAAAGTAAGAGCTGGTTATGGCTCTGATGACGTTTTGAGCGTGTTGACTCCCTAGTAAACACCTTTGTTTAATCATATCCAGCACTATGCACTGGTGTGCACGCACACCATGCACTGTTGCGCACGCGCACCCATGCATGTTTAGGGTTGATTAAAGTCATCTTTAGCTGCAATCTGATGAATTATATTATATTCCATATTGTAAAAAGGCTTATATTTGTTTTAAAAGCATGATTCAATACTGGATGGATGATGGATTTTTAAACAATATCGTTTCGGGTATCTGCCATGGTTGTGCCAATTTGAGGGTCACGTGAGCAGTGTCTGATTTTATTGGCTGCATACGTTTGTTTATGATTTATGATTGGCAGAAAACATGCCAGACTATATTGTAAATATACCATCAGAGATGGGGAATCCCCCGCCATTGAAAAATAATTGAAATCAGATAAGCGTTTTTCCATTTATTAAAAAACTTTTTTTCAAGATGGCCGCCCCAGTCGGCCATCTGGATCCGGCCACGCCCAAAATCAATAGGGTTCTTCCTTTTCAGGTGGTACATGTGTGACCCAAATTTCAAATCGATATGGCGAAAAAAACCTTTTTTTCAAGATGGCCGCCCCAGTCGGCCATCTGGTGGATCAGGCCACGCCCAAAATAATAGGGTTCTTCCTTTTCAGGTGGTACATGTGTGACCAACAAATTTCAAATCGATATGGTGAAAAAACCTTTTTTTCAAGATGGCCGCCCAGTCGGCCATCTTGGATCAGGCCAGCCCAAAATCAATAGGGTTCTTCCTTTTCAGGTGGTACGTGTGACCCAAATTTCAAATCGATATGGCGAACAGTTTATGAGTATCGCACTCACAGCTATAAATGTTGACGCCCAGCCAGCAGCCGGACGGACGACGCCCCATCGGCCATCTTGGATCGCCACGCCCAAAATCAATAGGGTTCTTTCCTTTTCAGGTGGTACATGTGTGACCCAAATTTCAAATCGATATGGCGAACAGTTTATGAGTTATCGCACTCACAGCTATAAATGTTGACGCCAGCAGCCAGCCGACGGACGACACCCGGTGAAACAATAATCCCCTTCCGCCCACCGGCGGGGGATAAAAAAAGTTTTAATCCTTCTTTATTGTTTTTCACATCAGATGATACAGTGAACATGGGCATCCTGCATTTGAATGGCTTCCATCTTCAATGTTTCTAGATCCTCTGGTCCGGGATTTATATTTATTTTCCCCCCACCTACCCTTGTCTTTTCCATGGAACATCTGAAAACAAATCATAAAAATATATAATTTCTAAAATTGAAATTATATTATATTATATTTCGACCTACCGACCCTACATTTTAGCTGAAGACCTGAGTAAAAAGTTATAAAAATAACTAAGGCCTAAGAACCTTATTTTTTTGTAGAGCGAGTCAAGGCTCGTATAAGAGCTAGAACAGAGAACGGATCAGGATGCAACAAGCCAAAAGGAACAGCAGAAAGAAAGGGGGAAACACCAACAGCAGGGCCAAGGGGAAAATAGGTGGAGACGGACAACAAGGGATACAGGTAACGATGAGGAGAAGGGAGAACGCAAGGGGTGGACAGGACGGATACAGAAATAAAATTTGGGTGGTTTAACGGGTGTAGAAAAGGTCATGGTTTTGGATTGAGGATGATCTGAGATGGTGGTGAACAGCTGTCTTGACACTCGGAGGGAGGGATAAGATTGAAGAAAATGTGGAAGTCGATTCCACAGGTGGGGGGGGGGGGAAGGAACAAATGAGTGGAGATGTAGAATCACACTGCAGATTCCTCAACATCTCCACAAGAGCGATCAATGGGATTGGGACTTTGCTTCTGTAATCTGGCATTGTGAAATCCATGCAACAATGAAGGGAAAAAGCTAAATGTTGACATACACAAAACAGAAGAATTGCAACCAGAAAAGTGGTTTAGATTTCAAAATTAATTGCATTAATGAGGTGCTGGTCATAGTTTAACAAAATGATCCTCAAAGAAGAGGAAAGAGTTGCATCAGATGCAGTTAGAAATAAATGAGCATGGATTTCCCCAACAACAAATGGCAATGTCTTCATTTGCACGACATGAATAGAAAACATTTGGAAAGGTGGATGACATCATGGATATATTATATTATGCAAGATCTACCTTACCATGGAACCAGAGTCTGTGGCATCCCGCTGAGCCGTGTCAGGCTGTGGGAAGCCTCTGTGACCACAAGCTCACGCTGCAGCTTTCTCCCTTTTTGCTCCATCCAATGCCAAGTTAATTGCTTCAAACTCTTGGTCTTTTGCCTCGCACAGCAGCTTGCAAGTCGGCTAGCCGAGTTTGCAACTCCGTGCACACAGCCTGGAAGAACAGGAGGCGTGAAATATGTTTAAATACTTTACCCATAACTCAGTCCACAATAAAAGCAAGCATCGTCACTCATTTTAAGGAATACTCAACAAGAGGAATACTAATGATAAATTCAGTCAGTTGGCCACCAAACGTTCTGGAAGACCAAATGTGAGGGTCATTCCATGACATAAATGATGATTTTTCCTTCTGATGAAATCCACGAGTTGGTTGCATCGTCTGCCATTTTTGCACAGTTAAAAATTATTTGCACCCTTTGCCTGGTGAACCCTAATCACATTATGTTCATTCCCCTTTGTTACATGCCAACATGAAAAAGGACAGCGAACAGTGACATTCTTAAAGGCATGACCCAGAAATTGCATGTTCATATATACTTAGTGACGGCTTATAAACAGGAAAGCATGCTTATTAAATATTATTTAAATATTAAATATAAATAAGCATGAAGATAATTAAATCCCGTCCAAATTGCTTTCCAAATTAAAAACCATAGGAGAGAGTTTCCTCATCATGTGTGCAGTATTGTGCAGTATTCTGTGCAGTTCCTTCACACTTTCATACTGAAGTACGAATTTGTTTAGCCAACAATGGCAGCTAGCCTTGTACTTACACCCAAGAAATTTAAAGATAAATGGATAAACTCAAGAGCATGATCAATGACAAAACTAGAGTTCATAGAACACCCTACCCCATGCAATCTTGAGGAAAAAAATTACCCCCGTGTGGGGGTGACGGTCATCTCTATAATACACAAGTTCTCAATGTCAGTTATGACCGAAGACTACTGCGCATTTCTACTGTGCAGCTCGAACTGCGCAGTTTGGTTGGTTAAGATGACTCGGCATTTTGGCACGCGCGCACGAGAAATTATATTTTGAAAATAAATGCCGACGTTTACATTTCGGGTTTTGAAACTTTTGCACCTTCGGCGGAAAATGTATAAATATAAAAGGCTAAAAATGTGTTTATTATTTATATTTCATTTCTCTTCCTTCTTTGCGAATCGCATCGGCATTTTTGGCCATCTTCCAGATCACGTGACGATCAAACGGGAAGGAAATTCAAAAATCTGTCCGGTTGGATACAAGATAAATTTTTTTTACTATCATAATCAATAAACAGTTGCTGAATATCTTGTAGAATGGCAGACTAGATATGTTTTGAAAATGGCGATTTTTATAACTACGTGACCTCGTCCCTGACCTTGAACCTGGACAAAAGTTATATCGTTGTGCAACACTCATCAACCCCTCTACCCACATCCTAAGTTTCATCAAGATCGGAAAGAAAAATTGTTGACGGACATATGGACGGACGTACGGACATTTGGTCCGGCTTATTAGGTCATTCGTAGGATGACCTAAAAAGGACATGGGCAGGCTCTGCGAGCAGCAAATTTGATCGGACGAGATGATGTATAAATGGTGTAATATTTTGTCCAAGTACTGCTAAACTGAAGTGTTTGAAAGTGCCAAAAAGGTGATTTTTGTTCTGCAGTGTTTTCAAGTATGCAATTCAATTGAAATAAAATAAAGATTTTAACAGATGTATAAAAAATTTTTAAAAATTCATGTTTCCTACACCGGTTGATGCAAGCGTTGTCTTTCAAACCCTTGGTCATTACATAGTTCTTCGTCCTGTTGTTTGTTCCATGACAGACGAACAATATATATATATATATATATACATACAGTTAAGCCCAAAATTATTCATACCCTATGAAAAATCTGAGAGTTTTGCATTTATCTCATACCTACAAGCTGGAGTGGTGTAACTTTCACTTCACCCAAGGACATTTAGTTGGCATGTACAAATCCACATACATTTTGGCTCAACATTATTAGCATAACAATAGAAATGTTAAGATTTCTGTTTTATGCCTGTCCAAAATTATTCATACCCCATACCAAGTCTCAGAATTGAGGCCAATGTTTGTGATAATGCACATGCTTTTGATATTCCTAAGATTCTTTATAATGTTATGCAATTATTGCAAGATGTGTGCATACAATCTGAATGCATTACAAATGTGGTCTATTGAATGTACAGTGAGGAATGTTATAGAACAACACTCTGCTTTTAGACTATAAATTAAGGAGAGCTGATGCAATCATTCTCAGGTCATTGTCAGCATGGTGAAGAAGAAAGAAGTCAGTGAGGACCTTCAGTTGTGCATTGTCACTGCTCACAAGGGAGGGGAAAGGCTACAAAGCTATTTCGAAGCAGTTCTGAGTGCCAGTTGCCACCATACAAAGCATAAATAGGAAGTACAGGAGTTCCACACTGTAAAAAACATTGAGGAGGTGGTCGGAAGCCAAAGGTGTCGCCTCGTCTGGCAAGAAAAGTATGGTGAGAGGCCAACAACAATCCACAGATCACTATTAAGGCTCTCCTGAACAACCTTGGCGAATCTGGAACCAAGATATCAAGGCAGACACTCCAGTGGACGTTGCACAAGAAAGACTCCACTCCTCCATCCCAGGCACAGAAAGGCTCGTCTAGCCTTTGCAAAGGCTCACCTGGACAAAGATCAAGCTTTTGGTCCTCAGTTCTGTGGTCGGATGAGACGAAAATGGAGCTTTCCGGGCACAGAGATGTTGCTTTCGTTTGGCGAAAGAAAGGTGAAGCATACAACCCTAAGAACACAGTCCGCACCGTCAAGCATTGAGACGGGAGCATAATGCTTTGGGGATGTTTCTCAGCCAGTGGGCCCGGCAATCTCGTCAAAGTGGATGGCATCATGAAAAAGGAGCAGTACATCAAGATCCTTGAGGAAAACATCAAACAGTCCACAGAGAAACTTCACCTCGGGGAGCATTGGACGTATCAGCAGAGACAACGATCCAAAACACACCGCCAAGTCAGTCAAAAATGGTTCCGGGATAATGATGTAGACGTTCTAGAGTGGCCAAGCCAAAGTCCGGACCTAAACCCAATCGAGAATCTGTGGAGGGAGCTCAAGACCGGAGTGATGGCAAGGAAGCCTTCCAACCTCAAAGACCTGGAGACCTTTGCGAAGGAGGAGTGGGCCAAAATCCCTGAAGAGACAGCAAAAACCTTGTGAGCAAGTATAAAAACTGTTTGGAGGCTGTAATCACAAACAAAGGCTTTTCCATTGATTACTGAATGTGACTTTGAACTGATCTAAGCAAGGGTATGAATAATTCTGGACATGACATTTTTTTGTAAATCTATCAATAAATACCCCCGAAACAATGTATTTCTTGAAATGTCTCTTGCAGTGATTCTTTCAGCTGTTTGTCACATTCTTATGTAACTTAAGCCAGAATAAACTCATTCCTCAAATAATACGATTCAAAATTACTTCCAAATTTGGTAAGGGTATGAATAATTTTGGGCTTAACTGTATATATCACTCCTCTGTGCACGCACGATCGGGACGAATTCAGAGCCAAATTACTGCTAAACTACAAGTTTGTTTTCCGATTCAAGTTCAAAATAAAATATTTTATTGAAATTAAGTTTGCCTCGTTCATAAACGGACATTTATAGATGGGCGGACAGACAGACAAAGTGCACCAATTGCCTAACCCTGCTTTTCGCTTCACGTGTGTGGGGTATAAACCCTGAGATCCCTACCCCTTCCCCCACCTCCCCCCCCAACTCCCAGTGCAATTAACCATTTCATCCCAGCATGAACTGAGCCTTATCCAAATTTGTATCCCAATATGAGGGGGTGTCTACACAAAAGACGCATATATAAAGAGTGCGCTCGCACCTCACATCAATGCAGCACTCGCCAAGTAAACGCACCCCTCCCCCCACACACACCATTGTTTGTACTGTACGCACATGCTTTGCGCCGATCACACTGTTTACTCCGCCTTTGTTTTGCAGCAGGATGAAACAAATCCCACACCATCTCCCACTGCTGTCATATAGGAGTGAGCAAGGTAGGAGTGATGGCAATTATTCCTTGGCGAAAAAATTTTTTTGCCCAAGTATGTTGGTCTGAAGCATTTGTCTGTTTATCACATGATTTTTGGCCACAGTTTTCAAGCAATCATTCCGAATTTTTTTGTTTGTGTAGGTGACCAGCCAAGGACAGCAACGCTTGATTTTGGTAAAGATCCGAATCCGGATCTGAGAATTTGTCAAGTGATTCTTCACCATTGAGAGAAAGGGCCAAAAACTATATATGGCACAATATCTCAAAAGGTTATGGATGGATTCACACGAAACTTGGACAGGTTGGGAGTGCCACCAGGAAGAATTGAATCAATTTTGGTGAAGATCCGAATCCAGATCTGGATACGAGAATTATTTAATTTTTAACAGATTCTTCACCATCGAGAGATGGGGCAAAAAACGATATTGCATGATATCTCAAAAAGTTGTGGACAGATTCGGATGAAACTTTGTGGACATGTTGGGTGTGCGACAAGGACTAATTGATTCAATTTTGGTGACGATGTGAATCCGAATCAGGATTCGAGAATTTTTCAAGTGATTCTTCACCATCGAGAGATGGGGCCAAAAACTACGTATTGCAGGATATTTCTAAAAGTTGTGGACGACTTGTGACAAAACGAGGTGGAAGAGTTGGTTAGGTGACAAGAACAAGGCTATTCCATTTTGGTTAAGGTCCGGATTCAGAACCGACCTATCAGTGGGAAACAAAATTTAAGCTGTTCAGCCTGGCGGAGGTATGCGCTCTACCGAGTACCGTTCCATTTCGCCAAGTGTCACTCCATGAGTGATTTTTCATTCTTTTTATTGATGTTTGTATATATTTTATGTTTTTGTTATTATATTCAAAAAAGAAAATAAAATTATTTTATTGATAATACTAGGTTGTTTTTTTGGGGGGGGGGTACGCAGTCGAGGGTCATGGAAGAGCGAGTACAATGAACGGATCAGGACATAACAGACAAGAATAGGATGCAAAACATGCATGCATGTGGTGGACAAGATAGATACAGAAGGAAACTTCAAGGAGAGAAAAATGGAAAATTGGAAGGAGGGGGGATTTGGGTGGGGGTTAACAAGGGCAGAAAACATCATGGTTTTCGATTGGGGACGATCTGACATGGTGATTAACAGCTATCTTGAAGACCTAGAGGGAAGAACAAGATTGAAAAGGATGTGGAAATCGATTCCACAGGTGGGGGGGGGGGGGGGGGGGGGGGAGGAACAAATGAGTGGAAGGGAGCAGTGATCCTGGATTTAGGCAGTTTCACCAGAAAGGGGTTGTTGGTGGAACGTGCAAGCCCTGCAGAAACCTGGTGGTGACAAAGCATGGAAAGAACAGAGGGTGCAAGACCAGAAAGGAGGTGGTAGAAGACAGAGTGACAACTGAACTCCCTGCAATGGCAAAGTGATAGACCCACAGAATCAGCTTCATCGTGGGAGATTCCAATAATCTTAAAGGCCTTGGTTTCCACACTGTTAAGTTGAGCAATATGTGAGTGAGGCAGGGGAGCCAGCCCAGAGTTGAAAGCCATACTCCATCAAGCTGCAGATGAAGGCCTTGTAGGTGGATAAGAGTTCAGGTGTGTCATGGAAGGACTTTGTACGATGGAGGATAGCCAATCAGCGGCTGGCTTTCGAGGCCAATTTTGAAATGTGGTTTGGCAAACAAAGATCATGGCTGATAGTGAGACCACCAGATGGTCTTTTCAGAGAGCGATAGTGAGAATGTGACATTTGTCAGGATTGAAAAACATAGTCCAAGTGTTTGAGGAGTTTGTGATTTTTTTCTTCAAGGTCTGAAGAGAGGGAAGAGGCTGCAGCCTGCCTGTCTGATGGATGAGGGATGTCACAGAAGAGGGTGGAGTAATCAGCAAATAAATGGAGGATTTTCCAGCAAGTCATAGAAATCATTGATGAAGATCAGGAAAAGGACTGGGACCAAAACACTGCCTTGGAACACGTCAGCCTTGACAGGGAGAGCAGAAGAAAGGATTCCGTTGAGAGCCACATGTTGGCTATAAGAGTAGAAGTAGTCAGTGAGCCAGGTGTGGAATTGGCCTTGGATGCCATTGACAGACAGTTTGGAGAGCAAGGCAGGATGCCAGACTGCATCAAAAGCACGAGATATGTCTAGAGACGGCAATGATCTCATGTCTGACATTGAGGGCCTCCATCTATTGTTGGGAGAGTAAAACAGCATGTCCAAAGTGGAGTTACCTGGTCTGACACCAAATTGGTTATCTGAGATGAGGTTGTTGGAGAAAAGGAAAGATTTCATATCAGTTGTGATGATGGATTCCATGACCTTGCTGATGATTGGAAGTAAGCTGATAGGTCTGTAGTTGAGTGGAGTTTCGACACCTTTTTACCTCTGCCACCAAAGGTGGGTGGAGGTTATGTTTTCACCCCTATCTGTCAGTTTGTTTGTGAACAAAATATCTTCAAAAGGTTGTGGACGGATTTGGACGAAACTTGGTGGGAAGGTTGGGTATGTAACAAGGAAGAATTGATTCGATTTTGGTGAAGATCCAAATTCGTATCTGAGAATTTTTTTCTTTAAAGTGATTCTTCACCATTGGGTGATAGGGTGAAAAATTATACACACACACACACACCTCAAAAAATTGGACGGATTGGGATGAAACTTGGTGGATGAGTTGGTTAGGTTACGAGAACAAGGAGATTACATTTTAGTTCAGGTCCGAATCCAGATCCAGTCTGTCAGTGGGATACAAAACGTAAACTAATCAGCCTGATGGAGGTATGTGCTCCACTGTGTACCCTTATAGTTTATGAAATGCAGTGATGTTGGCAGATTTCCAAGCAGATGGAAGATGACCCAGTACAAATGACAGGGTGAAAAGGGGAGAGAGAGGATGTGTAAGAGTTACCCATCTGCATTATTATTATTATTATTATTAGCGCTATTACCAATTGAAATACACTCATGCAGAAGAAATGACACTGTTGCGAACACACCTCCATATAAACAATGGTATAATGACACCATTCAGCACATTTTTGACTCACGCTCTCTTCTTCAGGAACGCATCCTGAGCGCCGAGTATGAGGTATGACTGCACTCATTGTGGATTACCTCTAATGCCCTGAAAACCTCATCACTCCACCAATCGTCGCTTGTGCTTCTAACCCTCATTACCCATTGTCCTCCAGTTTGCTTCATAAGATGTTTAAAAAAACAAAAAACACAACCTTAAAATGTGATTGCTTCTCCAAACAGTGAAAATAATATCAATACAAGGCAAAGAAAAGCTCCTCTTCAAACTGAGCAGCACAAGCTCAAACAGGAGGATGGAAATCCACTCATCCGTCATTACCTGTGTGTACTCGCTCTCAGAGGTGTA
>CM068963.1:55429682-55442168 GCA_035128595.1 Eptatretus atami
GGAAACTATTTCCTATATTCATTGTTTTTCAGGGTCTAAGGGGGGATAAATTAGTCGTGGTTAACGGACAGAACAATGGGATTTATCATTGGTATCTCGATGAGTTGAGCATATAGGGTAATCGATCTACGCAGGGGTGGACAGGACGGATACAGAAATAAAATTTGGTGGTTTTAACGGTGTGTGAAAAGGTCATGGTTTTGGATTGAGCGATGATCTGAGATGTGTGGTGAACAGCTGTCTTGAACACTGGAGGGAGGGATATAGATTGAGAAAATGTGGAAGTCGATTCCACAGTGTGGGGGGGGGGGGGAAGGAACAAATGAGTGAGATGTAGAATATCAACTGCAGATTCCTCAACATCTCCACACAGAGCGATCAATGGGATTGTGGACTTTGCTTCTGTAATCTGGCATTGTGAAATCCATGCAACAATGAAGGGAAAAGCTAAATTGTTGACATATCACAAAAACAGAAAGATTGCAACCAGAAAAGTGGTTTAGATTTTCACAAATTAATTGCATTTAATGAGGTGCTGGTCATAGTTTTCTTTTCAAAATGATCCCTCAAAGAAGAGGAAAGAGTTGCATCAGATGCAGTTTAGAAAATAAATGAGCATGGATTTCCCAACAACAAATGGCAATGTCTTCATTTTTGCACGACATGATATTTTGAAAACATTTGAAAGGTGGATGACATCATGGATATATTATATTATGCAAGATCTACCCTTACCATGGAACCAGAGTCTGTGGCATCCCGCTGAGCCCGTGTCAGGCTGTGGGAAGCCCTGTGACCACACAGCTCAGCTGCAGCTTTCTCCTCTTTTTGCTCCATCCAATGCCAAGTTAATTGCTTCAAACTCTTGGTCTTTTGCTCGCCACAGCAGCTTGCAAGTCGGCTAGCCGAGTTTGCAAACTCCGTGCACACAGCCTGGAAGAACAGGAGGCGTGAAATATGTTTAAATACTTTACCATAACTCAGTCCACAATAAAAGCAAGCATCGTCACTCATTTTAAGGAATACTCAACAAGAGGAATACTAATGATAAATTCAGTCAGTTGGCCACCAAACGTTCTGGAAGACCAAATGTGAGGGTCATGTCCATGACATAAAATGATGATTTTTCCTTCTGATGAAATCCAACGAGTTGGTTGCATCGTCTGCCATTTTTGCACAGTTAAAAATTATTTGCACCTTTGCCTGGTGAACCCTAATCACATTATGTCAATGCCCTTTGTTACATGCCAACATTGAAAAAGGACAGCGAACAGTGACATTCTTAAAGGCATGACCCATGAAATTGCATGTTCATATATACTTAGTGACGGGCTTATAAACAGGAAAGCATGCTTATTAAATATTATTAAATATTAAATATTAAATAAGCATGAAGATAAATTAAATATCCCGCCAAATTGCTTTCAAATTAAAAAACCATAGGAGAGAGTTTCCTCATCATGTGTGCAGTATTCTGTGCAGTATTCTGTGCAGTTCCTTCACACTTTCATACTGAAGTAACGAATTTGTTTAGCCAACAATGCAGCTAGCCTTGTACTTACACCAAGAAATTTAAAGATAAATGGATAAACTCAAGAGCATGATCAATGACAAAACTAGAGTTCATAGAACACCTACCCCATGCAATCTTGAGGGAAAAAATTACCCCACGTGTGGGGGTGACGGTCATTCTATAATACACAAGTTCTCAATGTCCAGTTATGACCGAAGACTACTGCGCATTTCTAACTGTGCAGCTCGAACTGCGCAGTTTGGTTGGTTCAAAGATGACTCGGCATTTTGGCACGCGCGCACGAAATTATATTTTGAAAATAAATGCCGACGTTTACATTTCGGGTTTTTAAACTTTTGCACCTTCGGCGGAAAATGTATAAATATAAAAGGCTAAAAATGTGTTTTATATTTATATTTCATTTCTCCTTCCTTCTTTGCGAATCGCATCGGCATTTTTGGCCATCTTCCAGATCACGTGACGATCAACGGGAAGGAATTCAAAAATCTGTCCGGTTGGATACAAGATAAATATTTTTTTTACTATCAATAATCAATAAACAGTTGCTGAATATCTTGTAGAATGGCAGACTAGATATGTTTTTGAAAATGGCGATTTTTTATAACTTACGTGACCTCGTCCCTGACCTTGAACCTGGACAAAAAGTTATATCGTTGTGCACAACTCAATACGACCTCTACCACATCCTAAGTTTCATCAAGATCGGAAAGAAAAATTGTTGACGACATATGGACGGACGTACGGACCATTTGGTCCGGCTTTATTAGGTCAATCTCGGTAGAGATGACCTAAAAAGGACATGGGCAGGCTCTGCGAGCAGCAATTTGATCGGACGAGACTGATGTATAAATGGTGTATATTTTGTCCAAGTACTGCTAAAACTGAAGTGTTTGAAAGTGCAAAAAGGTGATTTTTGTTCTGCAGTGTTTCAAGTATGCAATTCAATTGAAATAAAATAAAGATTTTAACAGAATGTATAAAAAATTTTTAAAAATTCATGTTTACCACCGTTGATGCAGTGTCTTTCAAACCACCTTGGTTCATTACATTAGTTCTTCGTGCCTGTTGTTTGTGTCCCTCATGACAGGACGAACAAATATATATATATATATATATACATACAGTTAAGCCCAAAATTATTCATACCCTATTGAAAAATCTGAGAGTTTTGCATTTATCTCATACCTACAAGCTGGAGTGGTGTAACTTTCACTTCACCCAAGGACATTTAGTTGGCATGTACAAATCCACATACATTTTGGCTCAACCATTATTAGCATAACAATAGAAATGTTAAGATTTCTGTTTTTATGCCTGTCCAAAATTATTCATACCCCATACACAAGTCTCAGAATTGAGGCCAATGTTTGTGATAATGCACATGCTTTTTGATATTCCTAAGATTCTTTATAATGTTATGCAATTATTGCAAGATGTGTGCATACAATCTGAATGCATTACAAATGTGGTCTATTGAATGTACAGTGAGGAATGTTATAGAACAACACTCTGCTTTTAGACTATAAATTAAGGGAGCTGATGCAATCATTCTCAGGTCATTGTCAGCATGGTGAAGAAGAAAGAAGTCATGAAGGACCTTCAGTTGTGCATTGTCACTGCTCACAAGGAGGGGAAAAGGCTACAAAGCTATTTCGAAGCAGTTCTGAGTGCCAGTTGCCACCATACAAAGCATAAATAGAAGTACAAGAGTTCCACACTGTAAAAAACATTGAGGAGGTGGTCGGAAGCCAAAGGTGTCGCCTCGTCTGGCAGAAAAGTATGGTGAGAGGCCAACAACAATCCAGATCACTATTAAGGCTCTCCTGAACAACCTTGGCGAATCTGGAACCAAGATATCAAAGGCAGACACTCCAGTGGACGTTGCACAAGAAAGACTCCACTCCTCCATCCCAGGCACAGAAAGGCTCGCTCTGCCTTTGCAAAGGCTCACCTGGACAAAGATTCCAAGCTTTGGTCCTCAGTTCTGTGGTCGGATGAGACGAAAATGGAGCTTTCCGGGCACAAGAGTGTTGCTTTCGTTTGGCGAAGAAAGGTGAAGCATACAACCCTAAGAACACAGTCCCGACGTCAAGCATTGAGACGGGAGCATAATGCTTTGGGGATGTTTCTCAGCCAGTGGGCCCGGCAATCTCGTCAAAGTGGATGGCATCTATGAAAAAGGAGCAGTACATCAAGATCCTTGAGGAAACATCAAACAGTCCACAGAGAAACTTCACCTCGGGGAGCATTGGACGTATTCAGCAGGACAACGATCCAAAACACACGCGGCCAAATCAGGTCAATGAAATGGTTCCGGGATAATGATGTAGACGTTTCTAGAGTGGCCAAGCCAAAGTCCGGACCTAAACCCAATCGAGAATCTGTGGAGGGAGCTCAAGACCGGAGTGATGGCAAGGAGAGCCTTCCAACCTCAAAGACCTGGAGACCTTTGCGAAGGAGGAGTGGGCCAAATCCCTGAAGAGACATGCAAAACCTTGTGAGCAAGTATAAAAACCGTTTGGGGCTGTAATCACAAAACAAGGCTTTCCCATTGATTACTGAATGTGACTTTGAACTGATCTAAGCAAGGGTATGAATAATTCTGGACATGACATTTTTTTGTAAATCTATCAATAAATACCCCCGAAACAATGTATTTCTTGAAATGTCTCTTGCAGTGATTCTTTCAGCTGTTTGTCACATTCTTATGTAACTTAAGCCAGAATAAAACTCATTCCTCAATAATCCGATTCAAAATACTTCCAATTTGGTAAGGGTATGAATAATTTTTGGGCTTAACTGTATATATCACTCCTCTGTGCACGCACGATCGGGACGAATTCAGAGCAAATTACTGCTAAACTACAAGTTTGTTTTCCGATTCAAGTTCAAAATATAATATTTTATTGAAATTAAGTTTGCCTCGTTCATAAACGGACATTTATAGATGGGCGGACAGACAGACAAAGTGCACCAATTGCCTAACCCTGCTTTTCGCTTCACGTGTTGTGGGGTATAAACCCTGAGATCCCTACCCTTTCCCCCCACCTCCCCCTCCCAAAGTGCAATTAACCATTTCATCCCAGCATGAAGCTGAGCCTTATCCAAATTTGTATCCCAATTGAGGGGGTGTCTACACAAAGACGCATATATAAAGAGTGCGCTCGCACCTCACTCAATGCAGCACTCGCCAAGTAAACGCACCCCTCCCCCCACACACAGCCATTGTTTGTACTGTATGCACATGCTTTGCGCCGATCACACTGTTTACTCCGCCTTTGTTTTGCAGCAGGATGAAACAAATCCACACCATCTCCCACTGCTGTCCATATAGGAGTGAGCAAGGTAGGAGTGATGGCAATTATTCTTGGCGAAAAAAATTTTTTGCCCAAGTATGTTGGTCTGAAGCATTTGTCTGTTTATCACATGATTTTTGGCCACAGTTTTTCAAGCAATCTTTCCGAATTTTTTTGTTTGTGTACGGTGACCAGCCAAGGACAGCAACGCTTGATTTTGGTAAATCGCGAATCCGACCGGATCTGAGAATTTGTCAAGTGATTCTTCAACCATTGAGAGAAGGGCCAAAACTATATATGGCACAATATTCTCAAAAGGTTATGGATGGATTCACACGAAAACTTGGACAGGTTTGGGAGTGCCACCAGGAAGAATTGAATCAATTTTGGTGAAGATCCGAATCCAGATCTGGATACGAGAATTATTTAATTTTTAACAGATTCTTCACCATTGAGAGATGGGAAAAAACGATATTGCATGATATCTCAAAAAGTTGTGGACAGATTCGGATGAAACTTTGTGGACATGTTGGGTGTGCGACAAGGACTAATTGATTCAATTTTTGGTGACGATGTGAATCCGAATCAGGATTTCGAGAATTTTTCAAGTGATTCTTCACCATCGAGAGATGGGGCCAAAAACTACGTATTGCAGGATATTATCTAAAAGTTGTGGACGACTTGTGACAAAACGAGGTGAAGAGTTGGTTAGGTGACAAGAACAAGGCTATTCCATTTTGGTTAAGGTCCGGATTCAGAACCGACCTATCAGTGGGAAACAAATTTAAGCTGTTCAGCCTGGCGGAGGTATGCGCTCTACTCGAGTACCGTTCCATTTCGCCAAGTGTCACTCCATGAGTGATTTTTTCATTCTTTTTATTGATGTTTTGTATATATTTTATGTTTTTGTTATTATATTCAAAAAAAAAAATATAAAATTATTTTATTGACAATACGTAGGTTGTTTTTGGGGGGGGTACGCAGTCGAGGGTCATGGGAAGAGCGAGTACAATGAACGGATCAGGACATAAAGACAAGAATAGGATGCAAAACATGCATGCATGTGGGTGGACAAGATAGATACAGAAGGAAACTTCAAGGAGAAAAAAATGGAAAATTGGAAGGAGGGGGGATTTGGGTGGGGGTTAACAAGGGCAGAAACATCAATGGTTTTCGATTGGGGACGATCTGACATGGTGATTAACAGCTATCTTGAAGACCTAGAGGGAAGAACAAGATTTGAAAGGATGTGGAAATCGATTACAGGTGGGGGGGGGGGTGGGGAGGGGGGGGGGGGGAACAAATGAGTGGAAGGGAGCAGTGATCCTGGATTTAGGCAGTTTCATCACCAGAAAGGGGTTGTTGGTGGAACGTGCAAGCCCTGCAGACCTGGTGGTGACAAAGCATGGAAAAGAACAGAGGTGCAAGACCAGAAGGAGGTGGTAGAAGACAGAGTGACAACTGAACTCCCTGCAATGGCAAGTGATAGACCCACAGAATCAGCTTCAATCGTGGGAGATTCCAATAATCTTAAAGGCCTTGGTTTCCACACTGTTAAGTTGAGCAATATGTGAGTGAGGCAGGGGAGCCAGCCCAGAGTTGAAGCCATACTCCATCAAGCTGCAGATGAAGGCCTTGTAGGTGGATAAGAGTTCAGGTGTGTCATGGAGGACTTTTGTACGATGGAGGATAGCCATCAGCGGCTGGCTTTCGAGGCCAATTTTGAAATGTGGTTTGGCAAACAAAGAATCATGGCTGATAGTGAGACACCAGATGGTCTTTTCAGAGAGCGATAGTGAGAATGTGACATTTGTCAGGATTGAAAAACATAGTCCAAGTGTTTGAGGAGTTTGTGATTTTTTTCTTCGAAGGTCTGAAGAGAGGGAAGAGGCTGCAGCCTGCCTGTCTGATGGATGAGGGATGTCACAGAAAGAGGGTGAGTAATCAGCAATAAATGGAGGATTTTCCAAGCAAGTCATAGAAATCATTGATGAAGATCAGGAAAAGGACTGGGACAAAACAACTGCCTTGGAACACGTCAGCCTTGACAGGGAGAGCAGAAGAAAGGATTCCGTTGAGAGCCACATGTTGGCTATAAGAGTAGAAGTAGTCAGTGAGCCAGGTGTGGAATTGGCCTTGGATGCCATTGACAGACCAGTTTGGAGAGCAAGGCAGGATGCCAGACTGCATCAAAAGCACGAGATATGTCTAGAGACGGCAATGATCTCATGTCTGACATTGAGGGCCTCCATCTATTGTTGGGAGAGTAAAACAGCATGTCCAAAGTGGAGTTACCTGGTCTGACACCAAATTGGTTATCTGAGATGAGGTGTTGGAGAAAAGGAAAGATTTCATATCAGTTGTGATGATGGATTCCATGACCTTTGCTGATGATTGGAAGTAAGCTGATAGGTCTGTAGTTGAGTGGAGTTTCGACACCTTTTTACCTCTGCCACCAAAGGTGGGTGGAGGTTATGTTTTCACCCCTATCTGTCAGTTTGTTTGTGAACAAAATATCTTCAAAGGTTGTGGACGGATTTGGACGAAACTTGGTGGAAGGTTGGGTATGTAACAAGGAAGAATTGATTCGATTTTGGTTGAAGATCCAAATTCGTATCTGAGAATTTTTTTTCTTTAAGTGATTCTTCACCATTGGGTGATAGGGTGAAAAATTATACACACACACACACACCTCAAAAAATTGGACGGATTGGGATGAAACTTGGTGGATGAGTTGGTTAGGTTACGAGAACAAGGAGATTACATTTTAGTTCAGGTCGAATCCAGATCCAGTCTGTCAGTGGGATACAAAACGTAAACTAATCAGCCTGATGGAGGTATGTGCTCCACTGTGTACCCTTATAGTTTATGAAATGCAGTGATGTTGGCAGATTTCCAAGCAGATGGAAGATGACCCAGTACAAATGACAGGGTGAAAAGGGGAGAGAGAGGATGTGTAAGAGTTACCATCTGCATTATTATTATTATTATTATTAGCGCTATTACCAATTGAAATACACTCATGCAGAAGAATGACACTGTTGCGAACACACCTCCATATAAACAATGGTATAATGACAACCATTCAGCACATTTTTGACTCACGCTCTCTTCTTCAGGAACGCATCCTGAGCGCCGAGTATGAGGTATGACTGCACTCATTGTGGATTACCTCTAATGCCTGAAAACGTCATCATCCACCAATCGTCGCTTGTGCTTCTAACCCTCATTACCCATTGTCCTCCAGTTTGCTTCATAAGATGTTTAAAAAAACAAAAACACAACCTTAAAATGTGATTGCTTCTCCAACAGTGAAATAATATCAATACAAGGCAAAGAAAGCTCCTCTTCAAACTGAGCAGCACAAGCTCAAACAGGAGGATGGAAATCCACTCATCCGTCATTACCTGTGTGTACTCGCTCTCAGAGGTGTATAAAGAAATGAGAGGAAAAAAAAAACAAATGGGAGGGATGTATGTTTTTTTTCAAATTTTTCCAAAAATAAGCTTATCAAAGAGTGATAAAACAGTGAGAGATGTAGAAGTGTACGTACCTCAGCTCGAGACAGGGTTCTCTGGCATTCGGAGAGCTGCTACGTTGGGCCTCTATAGCTTTCTCTGCATTCACAAGCTGCTGCTTTAGAACGTCCACCTCCCTTTTTTCCTTCTTCAGCTCAAGCGCTCGTGGTTCCAACCCCCTAATAAAACAAAATCAATGAAGTGAAGTGCAGGATGGACTGATGACAACACACAAACGTGATCTAACCAAGGTGGGGAAGATTGCATGTGCGTCAGTCTGGTTTATATGAACACAGACTGTTGGCCTATCTTAACCGAAGGTAATAATCATATCAGAGGAATAAACAGGGAAAGAAGAGATGAGGAAGTAGGGATAAGGACTTCCCTTAACGGACGACGGTGCTGGGCGTGAAAAGGCAGCGAATCAAGCCCGCGAGCGAGCTGCCCCACAACTCTTGCTGCAGCTGGCTCTGTATTCTCCAGCTCACACTCAGTGCTTCTTCAGCTCACCTTCAAACTGGAACTCTCCTCGGCCAGGCCCTCGACGCTCTGCACCCTTTGGCTCGACTGGACCTCACCTCTCCCAAACTATGGCACTTCAGCGCGAACATTTTATAGAGGCGACCCTGACATCTGCTGCTGGATCTGCCCCTTGGTGTAGGACTATGTCCAATGAGGATGAGGGAGTGCTCATCACACTCCACAT
Source organism: Eptatretus atami (assembly GCA_035128595.1). Lineage (NCBI taxonomy): Eukaryota > Metazoa > Chordata > Myxini > Myxiniformes > Myxinidae > Eptatretus > Eptatretus atami. Next base: position 55,438,737 of record CM068963.1, read on the forward strand.
GTTTCAATTTACCAGCCGATCACATCACGTGCCTTCTGGTTGAATTGTTTGCGTTAACGGAAACAATTGTCTGAGTGGCAGACCGATGGTTGCTCTTTGCGGATTATGTGCTTTTACCGTGTGAAACAATCTGCGGTGATGCTCACCATAACAGTCAGGAGGTGCATCTGATGTATCAACGACGAATGTAGTCATCATTGGTTAGATACTGTATTTACCGGAATGCCATCCCGATGAGGGCAAATAGGCCCAAAATCTAGATAGGTGGCTCTGTTTGATGTTTAACTGATGTTGACTATGTAATCGTTATCTGTTTGACAAAGTTGTCGGGCTGAGGCCTCCAAGTTGGAGGTGATGCTTTGGTGTAGGACTTATATAATGAGATCATGGGAGTGCTCGTCACACTCCACATGTTTGAGAAATATATACAGTCATGCGCCACTTAACGATGGGGATACATTCTGAGAAATGCGTCGTTAAGCAATGTCGTATTGTGCGAACATCATAGAGTGTACCTACACAAACCTAGATGGTATAGCCTACTACACACCGAGGCTATATGGTATAACCAATTGCTCCAAAGCTACAAACCTGTATAGCATGTTACTGTCCTGAATACTGTTAGCAATTGTAACACAAATGGTAAGTATTTGTGTATCTAAACATATCTAAACATAGAAAGGTACAGTAAAAATACGGTATAAAAGATAAAAAGGGTTCACCTGCATAGGGCACTTATCATGAAAGGAGCTTACAGGACTGGAAGTTGCTCTGGGTGAGTGAGTGGTGAGTGAATGTGAAGGCAGAGGACATTACTGTATACCACTGTAGATTTTATAAACACTACACTTCAGCTACACTAAATTTAAAAAAAAATTTTCTTCTGTAATAACCCTAACCCGAAAATACCAACACATTATACAGCTGTAAAAAAATATTTATTTATTTATTTTTAACTTTTTTGTTAAAAACTAAGATACAAACACACAACATTAGCCTAGGCCTGAGGCCTATACAGGGTCAGGATCATCAATATACTGTCTTTCCACCTCACATCTTAATCCCACTGTCCCACATCCAAGATAGACAGAAGATGCGTTCGTTTTACCTTTGTGCTGTTCATGACGGCCGTGTGTGTTGTTTAGGGGCTGCTTACAATCTCCCCTCGCATCGTTATGGAAAGGTGAATAAATAGCGTTTGGATTTTTATAAATAATCATTGCATCGATGTTATAATTTACCAAATGAGGAAACGAGCACCTGTCAATTGTGTGATATATTTGCGGAACAGTGCGAATGTTTTAACAACATAAAAAGCTTTACTAAAATTAATTTGTGTTTTAATTTCTACTGTAACAACAACGATTATTCGCGGAATTCTTTAATTCAAAGGTAATTTACTTGCTAGAAGGTAAACGTGCAAAAAACGGGTCAAATAGGGCGAAAATCGGGGTGTTTTAGGATGTTAGGTCAACATTGGGTTCGTTTGAACGGTGATTTCCTTGAATCCCGATTTAGCGCGACCCGCGACGATCGCAATGACATTTTATGGACCTCAAGGATCACGTTATAACGGGGACACACTGTAGTTGTTTATCATCATTATCAAGTATTATGTCCTGTATATACAGCAATTGTATGTGCTATACTGTACTTTTATACGACTGGCAGCGCTACGACATCACGAGGCGATAGGAATTTTTCAGCTCCATTATAATCTTATGGACGCACCGTCGTATATGCGGTCCGACGTCGTTGACCGGAACGTCGTAATGCGACGCATGACTGTAGATCAAGATCGAGATCGAGAGATAGAGAGTATATATAGATAGAGATATATAATATATATATATATATATATATATATATGGAGATATACACGACTGGTCAAAAGTTTTATAACACCCCCATTTTTCAAGTTTTTACTGGAAATTTAAGCAGTTCAAGTCCAGTGAATAACCTGAAATGGTACAAAGCTAAGCGGTAAACTGCCAGAGGTTAAAAATAAAAGCTTAGGTTACCAAAAACTGAAAATATTTGTAAATTTCAGAGTTGTTAAAAAGGCCCTTTTCAAGGGAAGTAAAGGGTTAGCAACTGCAGCTGTTCTGCAGCAATGGAAGCAAATTAAGCCTTGAAAGTTGATGCAAACAATTCCTACAGGTGTCCCAACTTTTGTTGATTAGTTACAAACCCTCTGTCTGTATAAAAAGCAGTGTTGGAACAGTCTGTGTTGCTATACCCTCTGCAGCATTATTTGGACAATATTGCACTGCAGGAAGTAGTGTATTGCTATTCACAATGGCAAGAAAAAGACAATTAACAAGGAAGACAGACAGACCATTATAACCCTTAAAAGTGTAGGTCTTTCTTTCGAGAAATTGCAAAAAACCAAGGTGTCAGTGAGTAGTTTTTTCCGACACCATCAAAAGGCACTTGGAAACTGAGAAAACTCTGACAGGAAGAGGTCTGGCAGACCCAAAGCCAACACAAATCAGAAGACAAGTTTTCTGAGAGTCAACAGCTTGCGTGATAGGCGGCTCACAGGACAGCAGCTTCAAGCACAGCTTCACTCTGGTCGAAGTAAGGAAGTCTCAGTTTCAACTGTGAAGAGAAGAAGACTTCGAGCTGCAGGTTTGACAGGTCGAGTGGCAGTAAGAAAGCCGTTGCTAAGATGGCAAAATAAGAAAAAGAGGCTTGCCTGGGCCATGAAGCACTGCCAGTGGACTACTGAAAACTGGAAGAAGGTCTTATGGACCGATGGATCAAAATTTGAAAACTTCGGTTCATCACGCAGAGTTTTTGTACACCGTCGAGTAGGTGAAAGGATGGTTCCTCAGTGTGTGACACCACTGTCAAACATGGAGGAGGAAGCGTGATGATCTGGGGCTCTTTTGCTGGATCCAGAGTCGGCGACTTGCACAGAGTGATTGGCACCCTGAACCAAAAGGGCTACCCACAGCATTTTGCAGCACCAATGCAATACCCCTCTTGGTCTACACCTCGTTGGTCGGGGTTCATCCTACAGCAAGATAACGACCCAAAACATACCTCCAGGCTATGGCAGAAGTACCTTAGAAGAAAGAACAAGACGAAGGCTTCAAATCATGGAATGGCCAGAAGTCTCCAGACTTCAACCCCTCGAGCTGGTTTGGGATGAACTGGACAGAAGGGTGGAAGGAAAGCAACCTACAATTTCAACACATTTGTCGGAACTTCTTCTGCAACAGTGTTGGAAGAACTTTCCGAACAATATTTGATTTCCATTGCAAAAGAATGCCATGAGTATGTTCGGTGCTGTTATATCTGCAAAAGGTGGCTACGTTGATGAGTCAAAATTTTAGATTAAATTTTGTTCAACAAAACGATTCCACGATTTCTTTTTCATCTACAATTGTTTATTTGTTCTATGCTTTAATTTCAGAGTACATTGAA
>CM068963.1:55442684-55461561 GCA_035128595.1 Eptatretus atami
AGAAGGAGATTTAATCACCGCCAGCAGGGCCGGTGATCGAAAAGTTACAGCCCAGCCAGAATTTCTACCGGCCCGATAAATAAAGACAAAAGTCCAAACTTGATATTCAACACTTTTTAATATACTCACATGAATGAGTTTGATGAGTGAGGTTGGTTGGATGAGTGAGTTTGATGAGTGAGGTTGGTTGGATGAGTTGAGTTTGATGAGTGAGGTTAGTTGGAATGAGTGAGTTTGGATGAGTTAAGTTGGATGATTGAGTTTGATGAGTGAGGTTAGTGGATGAGTGATTGGTTTGATAGTGAGGTTGGTTGGATGAGAGGTTGGATTGTGATGAGTGAGGTTGGTTTGGATGAGTGAGGTTTGGGATGAGTGAGGGTTGTTGGATGAGTTGCAGGTTTGATTGAAGTGAGGTTAGTTTGGATGAGTGAGTTGGGTTGAATGGAGTGAGGTTTGTTCGGATGAGTGAGGTTGTTGGATGAGTTGGTTGGTGGTGGGAAATGAGTGAGGTTGGTTTGAGATGAGTGAGTTTTGGATGAGTGAGGTTGGTTGGTTGATGACGGTGGCTTTGGATGAAGTGAGTTTTGATATGATGAGGTTGGTTGGATGAGTGAGTTTGATGAGTGAGGTTTGGTTGGATGAGTGAGTTTGTCATGGAGAGGTTGCAGAATGAGTGAATTTGATGGAGGAGGTGGGTGGATAGATTGAGGGGTTGGGAGATTGGATGGATGGATGATGAGTTTGATGAGTGGCGTGGGGGGTGGGGGATGATGCAGGGAGGAGGGTTGTGGGTGAGTGGGGGGGGACCATTTTTGTGTGGTGATGGGGGGGCGCAGGGGGGTGTAGTTCGAGTGGCTGGGGGGGGGGATTTTTGTGGGTGATGGGGTGGTGTGCTGATTGGGACGATGGGGGGGGGGGTTTGTGGGTGATGGACGATTGGGGTGGGAGGGGGGTTGTGGGTGATGGACAATGGTGGGGTACTACTCAGTCCACCACATCACATATAAACTCACTCATCCACCCAACCTCACACCACTCACCATCACCACTCATCATGCTATACTCACATCATTCACACCAAATCAACTCATTTAAAACCCAACTGGGGCATGAAAAATGCGTCCAAACCGCCAACCGTCAAATTTCACGGCAATCACACGCGTGATTTGGAAGAGATGAAAACGACAAAATGGCCGCCCGCAGATACCCGCCGTGGATTTCTTTTCACTACTTTCATCCGCGACAAACATAGTTTCTAGTTGAAAATAGCAGAGAAGCTAGTACAAATTGTAAATATAACAGGACATCAACCGGGATTCGCTCAGCCGGGCAGGTAGGGCAGTTATGTGTACCGCCCAGCACAAAGTTGGTGCCATTGGTGACCGGGCGGCCGTTAATTTTGCAAGCGCCCTGACAGGTGATAAAGGTTGTGGTCAAGTTTCATCAAATAATGTGTGTAAGTTTGGAGAAAGCGGCAACATACCTAATTTTGGGGTTTCACCCCTCCCCACTCCTACACCCCACCTCCTCCCAACCCCCCCCCCTTACCCCTGAGATTGCCTCAATGAGTGCAGATTTTTGATGTGGTCAATACACCTTCGTTAGACATAGATATTGAAGGCTTGTGGCCAAGTTTCATCAAATTGGTGTGCTTGGTTCAAGTGATAATGACTGAAGTGTTTACGGACTGACTCACTGCTGACAAACAACAAAAATTGTGCGCAACAGACAAACATATTGGCAAAACATTTTTTCACACAAGTAAAAACAAACAAGGGTGAAATATATAACTCCGTCCACCTTCGTGGGAGGTAACTACAATTAAGAATTCAGGGTAACCAAAACCAGGGTGTGGTGCTTTCAGTTTTGAATGTAATTTTACAATCACATTTGTTGCTATCATTTGTGGCAAAAAAACAAATGCATTAATTTTTTGGAATGGTTGAACGATTACGGGTAATTTTGCAGGAATGAGCTGAGCAGGCCTATTAAGCAGGTAGGCCTTGTTATTTTTATAACTTGGTTTTACAGATCTGCCGACGGTATATTTGCCGAAATGAAATATAAACTATAAAACCATTTGTTTAGCTTTATATTATAAATTTTTCCGCCGAAGGTGCAAAAGTTTCAAACCCTGAACGTAAACGTCGGCATTATTTTTCCAAAATATAATTTCGGTGCGCGCGACCAAATGCCGAGGTCCCCCCCCCCTTTTAACCCAAAACCTGCGCAGTAGTCTTCGTCATGGCGTCTGAGCAGTGGCAGCGTGGTTCAGATTGGACTGTAGTTTCTGGGCGAAAGTGATTGTTAGAGAGTATGTCAGCGGTATAAATTGAGTGAACTGTATTGAGTGATTTAAATCAGCAACATCTTGACGCAGAATATCTGGCCGAACGATTGCATCAATTCAGTGCAGCGCAGGGATGATTTTGCAGACTAACTCCTGATCGTGGGCCGATTTTGTTTCCGTCGAAACGTTCGTACACCGCTGTTCGTATTGAAAAGATTTGGTGCCAAAGTAACGTCAAAGTTTCCCTGCGAGATGCTGATATTCAGCCATTACGGACCAGAAATCAAGCCTTTGATGTGCTCATGGGGATGGGGAGACCGGTACATAATCAGATGCCCGCTGAAAGTTAGAGCTGGTTATGGCTCTGATTGACGTTTGAGCGGTGTTGATCCCCAGTAAGACACCTTTGTTTTAAATCATATCCAGCCACTATGGCCTGGTTGTGCACGCACTACATGCACTGTTTGCCACGCGCCCCATGCATGTTTAGGGTTGATTAAAGTCATCTTTAGCTGCAATCTTGATGATATATTTAATTTCCATATTTGTCAAAGCTTATATTTGTTTTAAAAGCAGATTCAATACTGGATATGAATGATCTTGTAGATGTGTTAAACCATATCGTTTCGGGTATTGCCATGGTTGGTGGCCAATTTGAGGTCACCCGTGGCAGTGGTCTGATTTTTGATTGGCTGCATACGTTTGTTTATGATTTATGGCACTTGGGCAAGAAAACATGCCAGACTATATTGTAAATATACCCATGCAGAGATGGGGAACCCCCGCCATTGAAAAAAATAATTGAAAATCAGATAAGCGTTTTTCTCAATTTTATTACAAAAAACCTTTTTTCAAGATGGCCCGCCGCAGTCGCCATCTTGGATCTCCGGCCACGCCCAAAATCAATAGGGTTCTTCCTTTTCAGGTGGTACATCGTGTGACCCAATTCAATCGATATGGCGAAAAAAACTTTTTTTCAAGAATGGCCGCCCCAGTCGGCCATCTTGATCAGGCCATGCCTAAATAATAGGTTCTTCCTTTTCAGGTGGTACATGTGGACCAAATTCAAATCGTATGGTGAAACCATTTTATAGTTAATCGCACTCCCAGCTAGTGCGCCCATCCGACCGACGCCGCAGTGGATCGATCGGCACGCCCAAAATCATGGGTTCTTCTTTTCAGGTGTACGATTGTGACCCAAATTCATCATAGGAATTGACGCATCAACTAAGTTGAACCAGCAGCACAGACCGAGTCTTGATCGGCCACGCCTTAGTTCTCCTTGCAGTGGACATGTGGCAAATTCAACGTCTGCAACAGTTATGATATCGCCTCGTAAATGTTAGCCCAGCGCAGCCGGACGGACGTGAACGACCGCGCCGGGTGACCAACTAATATCCCCTTTCCGCCACGGGCGGGGGATAAAAACAAGTTTTAATCCTTCTTTATTGTTTTTCACATCAGATGATACAGTTGAACATTGGGCATCCTGCATTTGAATGGTCTTCCATCTTCAATGTCTTCTTAGATCCTCTCCTGGTCCGGGAAATTTATATTTATTTTCCCCCCACCTCCCTTGTCTTTTTCCATGGAACATCTGAAAACAATCTAAAAATATATAATTTCTAAAATGAACTTATATTTATATTATATTTCGACTACCGACCCTACATTTTAGCTGAAGACCTGTGTAAAACAAAGTTATAAAATAACTAAGGCCTAAGAACCTTATTTTTTTGTAGCAAGCGAGTCCAAGGCTCTATAAGAGCTAGAACAGAGAACGGATCAGGAATGCCAACAACCAAAAAGGAACAGCAGAAAGAGAAGGGGGAAACACCAACAGCAGGGCAGGGGGGATAGGTGGAGACGGACAAACAGGGATACAGTAACGATGAGGGAACGGGAGAACGCAAGGGTGGACAGGACGGATACAGAAATAAAATTTGGGGTGGTTTAACGGGTGTAGAAAAGTCATGGTTTTGGATTGAGCGATGACTGAGATGTGTGGTGAACAGCTGGTCTTGAACACTGGAGGGAGGGAATAAGATTGGAAGAAATGTGGAACGATCCCGTGGGGGTGGGGGGGGAAGAGGAACAAATGAGTGGAGATGTAAAGAATCACACTGCAGATTCCCTCAACATCTCCACAAGGCGATCACATGGGATTTGGGAACTTTGCTTTGTAATCTGGCATTGTGAATCCATGCAACAATGAAGGGGAAAAGCTAAATGTTGACATACACAACAACAGAGAAATTGCAAACCAGAAAAGTGGTTTAGATTATCAAAATTAATTGGCATTTAATGAGGTGCTGGTCATAGCTTTTTACAAAATGACCCTCAAAAGAGAGAAAGAGTTGCATCAGATGCAGTTATAGAAATAAATGAGCATGGATTTCCCGCAACAACAATGGCATGTCTTCAATTTTGCAACGACATGAATAGAAAACATTTGAAAGGTGGATGACATCATGGATATATTATATTACTGCAAGATCTAACCCTACCATGGAACCAGAGTCTGTGGCATCCGCGCAGGCCGTGTCAGGCTGTGGGAAAGCCTCTGTGACCACAAGCTCAGCTGCAGCTTTCTCCTTTTTGCTCCATCCAATGCCAAGTTAATTGCTTCAAACTCTTGGTCTTTTGCCCGCACAGCAGTTTGCAGTAAAGGCTAGCCGAGTTTGCCAACTCCGTGACAACAGCCTGGAAGAACAGGGGGCCGTGAAATATGTTTAAATACTTTACCCATAACTCAGTCCACAATAAAAGCAAGCCACGTCACTACATTTAAGAAATACTCCAACAAAGGAGGAAAAATACTAATGATAAATCAAGTCAGTTGGCCACCAAACGTTTGGAAGCCAAATGTGAGGGTCTATTCCATGAAATAAATGATGATTTTTCCTTCTGATGAATCCACACGAGTTGGTTGCATCGTCTGCCATTTTTGCAACAGTAAAAATTATTTGCACCTTTGCCCTGGTGAACCCTAATCACATTATGTCCAATGTCCCTTTTTTTTTGTTACATGCCACATTGAAAAAGACAGCGAACAGTGAAATTCTTAAAGCATGACCCATGAAAATTGCATGTTCATATATACTTAGTGACGGCTTATAACAGGAAAGCATGCTTATCAATTTTAATATATATATAAAAGCTGAAAGATAATTAAATATCCCGCAATTGCTTTCCAATTAAAAAACATAGGAGAGTTTCCTCATCATGTGTGCAGTATTCTGGCGTATTCTGTGCAGTTCCTTCACACTTCATAACTGAAGTAACGAATTTGTTTAGCCAACAATGGCAGCTAGCCTTGTACTTACACCAGAAATTTAAAGAATAAATGGAATAAACTCAAGAGCATGATCATGAACAAAACTAGAGTTCATAAACACCCTACCCCATGCAATCTTGAGGGAAAAAAATTACCCCACGTGTTGGGGGTGACGGTCATCTCTATAATACACAAGTTCTCAAGTTCAGTTATGACCGAAGACACCTGCGCATTTATTCTAACTGTGGGCAGCTCGAACTGCGCGCAGTTTGGTTGGTTTAAAAGATGAACTCGGCATTTTGGCAACGCGCGCACGAAATTATATTTTGAAAATAAATGCCGACGTTTACATTTCGGGTTTTGAAACTTTTTGCCCCTTCGGCGAAAATGTATAAAATATAAAAGGCTAAAAATGTGTTTTATACTTTATATTTCATTTCTCTCCTCCTTCTTTGCGAATCGCATCGGCCATTTTTGGGCCTCTTCCAGATTCAGTGACGATCAACCGGGAAGGATTCAAAAAATCTGTCCGGTTGGATACAAGATAATATTTTTTTTTACTATCAATAATCAAATAAACGTTGCTGCAATATCTTGTGAATGGGCAGACTAGATATGTTTTTGAAAATGGCGATTTTTATTAAACTTACGTGACTCGTCCTGACCTTGCACGGACAATAAGTTATATCGTTGTGCCACACTCATACTCACCTCTACCCAACTCCTAAAAGTTTCATCAAGATCGGAAAGAAAAATTGTTGACGGACATATGGACGGACGTACGGACCATTTGGTCCGGCTTATTAGGTTCATCTCGGTAGAGAATGACCTAAAAGGACATGGGCAGGCTCTGCGAGCAGCAACTTGATTCGGACGAGACAATGAATGTATAAAATGGTGTATATTTTGTCGCAAGTACTGCTAAACTGAAGTGTTGAAAGTGCAAAAAGGTGATTTTTTGTTCTGCAGTGTTTCACAGTATGCAATTCAATTGAAATAAAATAAAGATTTTAACAGATGTATAAAATTTTTAAAAATTCATGTTTACCACCGTTGATGCGTGCTTTCAACCACCTTGGTCATTACATTAGGTTCTTCGTCTGTTGTTTGTGTCCCTCAATGACAGACAGCGAAACAATATATATATATATTACATACAGTTAAGCCCAAAATTATTCATACCCTATGAAAAATCTGAGAGTTTTGCATTTATCTAATACCTACAAGCTGGAGTTGGTGTAACTTTCACTTCACCCAAGGACATTTAGTTGCTATGTACAAATCCACATACATTTTTGGCTCAACATTATTAGCATAACATAGAAATGTAAGATTTCTGTTTTATGCCTGTCCAAAATTATTCATACCCCATAACCAAGTCTGCAGAATTGAGCCAATGTTGTGATAATGCACATGCTTTTGTATATTCCTAGATTCTTATAATGTTATGCAATTATTGCAAGATCTGTGCATACAATCTGAATGCATTACAAATGGTGGTCTATTGAATGTACAGTGAGGAATGTTATAGGAACAACACCTGCTTTTCAGACTATAAATTAAGGAGGAGCTGGATGCAATTCATTCTCAGGTCATTGTCACATGGTGAAGAGAAAGAGTCCATGAACGGACCTTCGTTGTGCATTGTCACTGGCTCACATGTACGAACGCGGAGGGAAAGGCTACAAAAGTATTTCGCAAGAGTTCTGAGTGCCAGTTGCCCACCATACAAAGCATAAATAGAGAGTACAAGGGTTCACACTGTAAAAAACATTGAGAGGTGTCGGAAGCCAAAGTGTAGCCTCGTCTGGCAAGAAAAGTAATGGTGAGAGGCCAACAACAATCCAAATCATTATAAGGCTTCCTGAAACAACCTTGGCGAATCTGAACAAGATATAAGGCAGACACTCCAGTGGACGTTGCACAAGAAAGACTTCCCTCCTCCATCCCAGGCACAGAAGGCTCGGTCTAGCCTTTGCAACGGCATGCACCCTGGACAAAGATCCAAGCTTTTGGTCTCAAGTTCTGTGGTCGGTGAGACGAAAATGGAGCTTTCCGGGCATCGAGATGTTTGCTTTCGTTTGGCGAAAAAAGTAAGCACTACAACCCTAAGAACACAGTCCGACGCGTCAAGCATTGAAGACGGGGCATATCTTTGGGGATGTTTCTCAGCCAGTGGGCCCGGAATCTCGTCCAAAGTGGATGGCATTCATGAAAAGGAGCAGTACATCAGATCCTTGAGGAAACATCAAACAGTCCACAGAGAAACTTCACACTCGGGGAGCATTGGAGTATCACGCAGGTCAAACGATGCAAAACACAACGCCAATCAGTCAAGAAATGGTTCCGGGATAATGATGTAGACGTTCTGAGTGCCAAGCCAAGTCCGGACCTAAACCCAATCGAGAATACTGTGGAGGGAGCCTCAGACACGGGAGTGATGGCAAGGAAGCCTTCCAACCCTCAAGACTGGAGACCTTTGCGAAGGAGGAGTGGGCCAAAATCCCTGAAGAGACATGCAAAACCTTGTGAGCAAGTATAAAAACCGTTTGAGGCCTGTAATCAACAAAAAGAGGCTTTCAATTGATTCTGAATGTGAGACTTTGAACTGATCTAAGGCAAAGGTATGAAATAATTCTGACATGACATTTTTTTGTAAATCCTATCAATAAAATACCCCCGAACAATGTATTCTTGAAATGTTTCCCTCCCTTTGCAAAAAAGTATTCTTTCATGCTTGTTTGTCACATTCTTACTGTAACTTAAAGCCAGAATAATACTCATTTCCTCAATAAGATTCTAAAAATACTTGCAATTTGGTAAGGGTATGAATAATTTTGGGCTTAACTGTAATATCACTCCTCTGTGCACGCACGATCGGCGACGAATTCAGAGCAAACCATTACTGGCTACAATACAGTTTGTTTTCCGATTCAGTTCAAAAATATAATATTTTATTGAAATTAAGTTTGCCTGCGTTCATAACGGACATTTATAGATATGGGCGGACAAGACAGACAAAGTGCACCAATTGCTAACCCCTGCTTTTGCGCTTCACGTGTTGTGGGGTATAAACCGCTGAGATCCCTACCCTTTCCCCCCTCGCCGCCCGAACTCCCAGTGCAATTACCATTATCCCAGCCATGAAGCTGAGCCTTATCCAAATTTGTATCCCAATATGAGGGGGTGTCTACACAAAGACGCAACATATAAAGAGTGCGCTCGCACCCTTACAATGCAGCATCGCCAAGTAACGCACCCCTAACCCCCACACACACCGATTGGTTGTATGTAATGCACATGCTTTGCGCGCCGGATCACACTGTTTACTTCGCCTTTGGTTTTGCAGCAGCGATGAAACAAATCCCAACCATCTCCCACTGCTGGTCATATAGGAAGTGAGCAAGGTAGGAGTTGAATGGCAATTATTCCTTGGCGAAAAAATATTTTGCCCAAGTATGTTGGTCTGAAGCATTTGGTTCTGTTTTATCACATGATATTTTTGGCCAGTTGTTCAAGACAATCATTCGCGAATTTTTTTGTTTGTGGTCAGGTGACCAGCCAAGGACCAGCAACGCTGATTTTGGTAAACGCGATCCGAGATCCGGATCTGAGAATTTGTCAATGATTCTTCAGCCAATTGAGAGAAGGCAAAAACTATATATGGACAATTCTCAAACGGTTATGGATGGATTCACACAGAAACTTGGACAGGTTGGGAGTGCCACCAGAAGAATTGAATCAATTTTGGTGAAGATCCGATCCAGATCTGGATACGAGAAATTATTTAATTTTAACAGATTCTTCCCATTGAGAGATGGGGAAAAAAACGATATTGCATGATATCTCAAAAAGTTGTGGACAAGTATTCGGAATGAAACTTTGTGGCATGTTGGGTGTGCGACAAGGATAATTGATTCAATTTTGGTGACGATGTGAACCGAATCAGGATTTCGAGAATTTTTCAAAAGTGATTACTTCACGCATCGAGGATGGGGCCAAAAAAAAACTGTATTGCAGGATATTTCTTAAAGTTGTGGACGACTTGTGACAAAAGCGAGGTGGAAGAGTTTGTTAGGTGACAAGAACAAGCTATTCCATTTTGGTTAAGGTCGGATTTCAGAACCGCCATCAGTGGGAAAGCAAAATTTAAGGGCTGTTCAGCGCTGGCGGAGGTATTGCGCTCTACTCGAGTTACCGTTCCAATTTCGCCAAAGTGTCACTCCATGAGTGATTTTTCATTCTTTTTATTGATGTTTTGTAGATATATTGTATGTTTTTGTTATTATATTCAAAAAAATAAAATAAAATTATTTTATTGAAATACTAGGTTTGTTTTTTTGGGGGGGGGTAACGAGCGTCGAAGGTCATGGAAGAGCGAGTACAATGAACGGATCAGGAACATAACAAGACAAGAATAGGATAAAACATGCAGCATGTGGTGGACAAGATAGATACAGAAGGAAACTTCAAGGAGAGAAAAAATGGAAATTGGAAGGAGGGGGGATTTGGGTGGGGTTAACAAGGTGCAGAAAACTATCATGGTTTTCGATTGGGGACGATCTGACTGTGATTAACAGGGCTATTTGAAGACTCTAGAGGGAAGAACAAGATTTGAAAACGGATGTGGAAATCGATTACAGGTGGGGGGGGGTGGGGGGGAGGAACAAATGAGTGGAAGGGAGCGTGATCCTGGATTTAGGCAGTTTCACCAGAAAGGGGTTGTTGTGGAACGTCAAGCCCTGCAGAACCTGGTGGTGAGCAAGGCCCCTGGAGAAAGACAGGGGTGCAAGACAGAAGGATGGTGGTAGAAACAGAGGTTGACAACTGAACTCCTGCAATGGCAAAGTGATAGACCACAAGAATCAGCTTCAATCGTGGGAGATTGCCAAATTTAGGCCTTGCGTTTCCCTTCCACACTGTTAAGTTGAGCATATGTGAGTGGGCAGGGGAGCCAGCCAGAGTTGAAAGCATACTCCATCAAGCTGCAGATGAAGGCCTTGTAGGTGGATAAGATTCAGGTGTGTCATGGAAGGACTTTGTACGATGGAGGATAGCCACTAGCGGCTGGCTTTCGAGGCCAATTTTGAAATGTGGTTTGGCAACAAAGATCATGGCTGATAGTGGAACCACCAGATGGTCTTTTCAGAGAGCGATAGTGAGAATGTGACATTTGTCAGGATTGAAAAACATAGTCCAAGTGTTTGAGGAGTTTGTGATTTTTTTCTTCGATCTGAAGAGAAGGGAAGAGGCTGCAGCCTGCCTGTCTGATGGATGAGGGATGTCACAGAAGAGGGTGGAGTAATCAGCAATAAATGGAGGATTTTCCAGCAAGTCATAGAAATCATTGAATGAAGATCAGGAAAAAGGACTGGGACCAAAACACGCTTGGAACACGTCAGCCTTGACAGGGAGAGCAGAAGAAAGGATTTCCGTTGAGAGCACATGTTGGCTATAAGAGTAGAAGTAGTCAGTGAGCCAGGTGTGAATTGGCCCTTGGATGCCATTGACAGACCAGTTGGAGAGGCAGGCAGGATGCCAGACTGCATCAAAAGCACGAGATATGTCTAGAGACGGCAATGATCTCATGTCTGACATTTGAGGGCCTCCATCTCTTGTTGGGAGAGTAACAAGCATGTCAAAGTGGAGTTACTGGTCTGACACCAAATTGGTTATCTGAGATGAGGTTGTTGGAGAAAAGGAAAGATTTCATATCAGTTGTGATGATGGATTCATGACTTTGCTGATGATTGGAAGTAAGCTGATAGGTCTGTAGTTGAGTGGAGTTTCGACACCTTTTTACCTCTGGCCACGCAAAGTGGTGGAGGTTATGTTTTCACCCCTATCTGTCAGTTTGTTTGTGAAAATATCTTCAAAAGGTTGTGGACGGATTTGGACGAAACTTGGTGGGAAGGTTGGGTATGTAACAAGGAAGATTGATTCGATTTTGGTTGAAGATCCAAATTTTCGGTTTATCCTGAGAATTTTTTTCTTTAAGTGATTCTTCACCATTGGGTGATAGGGTGAAAAATTATACACACACACACACACCTCAAAAAATTGGACGGATTGGATGAAACTTGGGATGAGTTGGTTAGGTTACGAGAACAAGGAGATTACATTTTAGTTCAGGTCTGAATCCAGATCCAGTCTGTCAGTGGGATACAAACGTAAACTAATCAGCCTGATGGAGGTATGTGCTCCACTGTGTACCCTTATAGTTTATGAGAAATGCAGTGATGTTGGCAGATTTCCAAGCAGATGGAAGATGACCCAGCAAATGACAGGGTGAAAAGGGGAGAGAGAGGATGTGTAAGTTACCATCTGCATTATTAATTATTTTATATAGCGCTATTACCAATTGAATACACTCATGCAGAAGAATGACACTGTTGCGAACACACCTCCATATAAACAATGGTATAATGACACCATTCAGCACATTTTTGACTCACGCTCTCTCTTCAGGAACGCATCCTGAGCGCCGAGTATGAGGTATGACTGCACTCATTGTGGATTACCTCTAATGCCTGAAACGCTCATCACTCCGCACTCGTCGCTTGTGCTTCTAACGCCTCATTACCCATTGTCCTCCAGTTTGCTTCATAAGATGTTAAAAAAAAAAAAACAAAAACACAACCTTAAAATGTGATTGCTTCTCCAAACAGTGAAAATAATATCAATACAAGGCTAAAGAAAAGCTCCTCTTCAAAATGAGACAGCACAAGCTCAAACAGGAGGATGGAAATCCACTCATCCGTCATTACCTGTGTGTACTATCGCTCTCAGAGGTGTATAAAGAAATGAGAGGAAAAAAAAAAACAAATGGGAGGGATGTATGTTTTTTTTTAAATTTTTCCAAAAATAAGCTTATCAAAGAGTGATAAAACAGTGAGAGATGTGAAGGTGTACGTACCTCAGCTCGAGACAGGGTTCTCTGGCATTCGGAGAGCTGCTACGTTGGGCCTCATAGCTTTCTCTGCATTCACAAGCTGCTGCTTTAGAACGTCCACCTCCCTTTTTCCTTTCTTCAGCTCAGCGCTCGTGTTCCACCCCCTAATAAACAAAATCAATGAAGTGAAGTGCAGGATGGACTGATGACACACACACAAACGTGATCTAACCAAGGTGGGGGAAGATTGCATGTGCGTCAGTCTGGTTTATATGAACACAGACTGTTGGCCTATCTTAACCGAAGGTAATAATCATACAGAGGAATAACAGGGAAACAGAAGAGATGAGGAAGTAGGGATAAGGACTTCCCTTAACGGACGACGGTGCTGGGCGTGAAAAGGCAGCGAATCAAGCCCGCGAGCGAGCTGCCCCACAACTCTTGCTGCAGCTGGCTCTTGTAATTCTCCAGCTCACACTCAGTGCTTCTTCAGCTCACTTCAAACTGGAACTCTCTCGGCCAGCCGCTCGACGCTCTGCACCCCTTTGGCTCGACTGGACCTCACCTCTCCCAAACTATGGCACTTCAGCGGCGAACTTTTATAGAGGCGACCCTGACATCTGCTGCTGGATCTGCCCCTTGGTGTAGGACTATGTCCAATGAGGATGAGGGGAGTGCTCATCACACTCCACATGTTTCAATTTACCAGCCGATCACATCACGTGCCTTCTGGTTGAATTGTTTGCGTTAACGGAAACAATTGTCTGAGTGGCAGACCGATTGGTTGCTCTTTGCGGATTTATGTGCTTTTACCGTGGTGGAAACAATCTGGCGGTGATGCTCACCATAACAGTCAGGAGGTGCATCTGATGTATCAACGACGAATGTAGTCATCATTGGTTAGATACTGTATTTACCGGAATGCCATCCGATGAGGGCAAATAGGCCCAAAATCTAGATAGGTGGGCTCTGTTTGATGTTTAACTGATGTTGACTATGTAATCGTTATCTGTTTGACAAAGTTGTCGGGCTGAGGCCTCCAAGTTGGAGGTGATGCTTTGGTGTAGGACTATATATAATGGAGATCATGGGAGTGCTCGTCACACTCCACATGTTTAGAGAAATATATACAGTCATGCGCCACTTAACGAGGGGATACATTCTGAGAAATGCGTCGTTAAGCAATGTCGTCATTGTGCGAACATCATAGAGTGTACCTACACAAACCTAGATGTATAGGCCTACTACAACACCGAGGCTATATGGTATAACCAATTGCTCCAAAGCTACAAACCTGTATAGCATGTTAACTGTCCTGAATACTGTTAGCAATTGTAACACAATGGTAAGTTTTGTGTATCTAAACATATCTAAACATAGAAAGGTACAGTAAAAATACGGTATAAAAAGATAAAAAGGGTTCACCTGCATAGGGCACTTATCATGAAAGGAGCTTACAGGCTGGAAGTTGCTCTGGGTGAGTGAGTGGTGAGTGAATGTGAAGGCAGAGGACATTACTGTATACCACTGTAGATTTTATAAACACTACACTTCAGCTAGCACTAAATTTAAAAAAAAAATTTTCTTCTTGTAATAACCCTAACCGAAAATACCAACACATTATACAGCTGTAACAAAAATATTATTTATTTATTTTTAACTTTTTTGTAAAAACTAAGATACAAACACACACATTAGGCCTAGGCCTGAGCCTATACAGGGTCAGGATCATCATATCACTGTCTTTCCACTCCACAATCTTAATCCCACTGTCCCACATCCAAGATAGACAGAAGATGCGTTCGTTTTACCTTTGGTGCTGTTCATGACGGCCGGTGTGTGTTGTTAGGGGCTGCTTACAATCTCCCTCGCATCGTTATGGAAAGGTGTAAATAGCGTTTGGATTTTATAAATAATCATTGCAGTCGATGTTATAATTTACACATGAGGCAAACGAGCACCTGTCATTGTGTGATATATTTGCGGAACAGTGCGAATGTTTTAACAACATAAAAAGCTTTACTAAAATTAATTTGTGTTTTAATTTCTACTGTAACAACAACGATTTATTCGCGGAATTCTTTAATTCAAAGGTAATTTACTTGCTAGAAGGTAAACGTGCAAAAAAACGGGTCAAAATAGGGGGAAAATCGGGGTGTTTTAGGATGTTAGGTCAACATTGGGTTTCGTTTGAACGGTGATTTCCTTGAATCCCCGATTTAGCGCGACCCGCGACGATCGCAATGACATTTTTGGACCTCAAGGATCACGTTATAACGGGGACACACTGTAGTTTTTATCATCATTATCAAGTATTTATGTCCTGTATATACAGCAATTGTATGTGCTATACTGTACTTTTATACGACTGGCAGCGCTACGACATCACGAGGCGATAGGAATTTTTCCAGCTCCATTATAATCTTATGGGACCACGTCGTATATGCGGTCCGACGTCGTTGACCGGAACGTCGTAATGCGACGCATGACTGTAGATCAAGATCGAGATCGAGAGATAGAGAGATATATAGAAACTAGAGATATATATATAATATATAATATATATATATATATATGGAGATATACACGACTGGTCAAAAGTTTTATAACACCCCCATTTTTCAAGTTTTTACTGAAATTTAAGCAGTTCAAGTCCAGTGAATAACCTGAAATGGTACAAAGCTAAGCGGTAAACTGCCAGAGGTTAAAATAAAAGCTTAGGTTACCAAAAACTGAAAATATTGTAAATTTCAGAGTTGTTAAAAGGCCCTTTTCAGGGAAGTAATGGGTTAGCAACTGCAGCTGTTCTGGCAGCAATGGAAGCAAATTAAGCCTTGAAAGTTGATGCAAACAATCCTACAGTGTCCAACTTTTGTTGATTAGTTACAAACCCTCTGTCTGTATAAAAAGCAGTGTTGGAACAGTCTGTGTTGCTATAACCTCTGCAGGCATTATTTGGACAATATTGCACTGCAGGAAGTAGTGTATTGCTATCACAATGGCAGAAAAAGACAATTAACAAAGGAAGACAGACAAGCAATTATAACCCTTAAAAGTGTAGGTCTTTCTTTCCGAGAAATTGCAAAAAAACCAAGGTGTCAGTGAGTAAGTTTTTTCCGAACACCATCAAAGGCACTTGGAAACTGAGAAAACTCTGACAGGAAGAGGTCTTGGCAGACCCAAAGCCACAACACAATCAGAAGACAAGTTTTGAGATCAACAGCTTGCGTGATAGGCGGCTCACAGGACAGCAGCTTCAACACAGCTTCACCTCTGGTCGAAGTAAGGAAGTCTCAGTTTCAACTGTGAAGAGAAGAAGACTTCGAGCTGCAGGTTTGACAGGTCGAGTGGCAGTAAGAAAGCCGTTGCTAAGATGGCAAAATAAGAAAAAGAGGCTTGCCTGGGCCATGAAGCACTGCAGTGGACTACTGAAAACTGGAAGAAGGTCTTATGGACCGATGGATCAAAATTTGAAAACTTCGGTTCATGCACGCAGAGTTTTTGTACACCGTCGAGTAGGTGAAAGGATGGTTCGTCAGTGTGTGACACTACCTGTCAAACATGGAGGAGGAAGCGTGATGATCTGGGGCTCTTTTGCTGGATCCAGAGTCGGCGACTTTGCACAGACAGTGATTGGCACCCTGAACCAAAAGGGCTACCACAGCATTTTGCAGCACACATGCAATACCCTTTGTCTACACCCTCGTTGGTCAGGGGTTCATCCTACAGCAAGATAACGACCCAAAACATACCTCCAGGCTAATGGCAGAAGTACCTTAGAAGAAAAGAACAAGACGAAGGCTTCAAATCATGGAATGGCCAGAAGTCTCCAGACTTCACCCCTCGAGCTGGTTTGGGATGAAACTGGACAGAAGGGTGGAAGGAAAGCAACCTACAATTTCAACAACTTTGTCGGAACTTCTGCACAGTGTTGGAAGAACTTTCCGAACATATTTGATTTCCATTGCAGAAAGAATGCCATGAGTATGTTGGCTGTTTATACTGCAAAAGGTGGCTACGTTGATGATCAAATTTAGATTAAATTTTGTTCAACAAAACGATTCCACGATTTCTTTTTCATCTACAATTGTTTATTTGTTCTATGCTTTAATTTCAGAGTACATTGAAACTTAAAATGCTAAATTTCAGTAAAACTGGAAAAATGGGGGTGTTCTAAAAATTTTGACCAGTAGTGTATAGAGAGAGAGAAGAGAGAGAGAGAGAGAAAGAGAGAGAAAAAAGAAAGAGAGAGAAGAAAGAGAGAGAGAGAAGGAGAGAAGAGAGAGAAGAGGAAGAGGAGAGAAGAAGAGAGGAGAAGAAAGGAGAAGAAAGAGAGAAAAGAGAGAGGAGAAAGAGAGAGAAAGAAAGAGAGAGAAAGAAAGAGAGAGAAAGAAGAGAGAGAAAGAAAGAGAGAAGAAAGAGAGAGAAAGAAGAGAGAGAAAGAAAGAGAGAAAGAAAGAGAGAGAAAGAAAGAGAGAGAAAAAAGAGAGAGAAAGAAAGAGAGAGAAAGAAGAGAGAGAAAGAAAAGAGAGAGAAAGAAAGAGAGAAAGAAAAAGGAGAAAGAAAGAGA
Source organism: Eptatretus atami (assembly GCA_035128595.1). NCBI lineage: Eukaryota > Metazoa > Chordata > Myxini > Myxiniformes > Myxinidae > Eptatretus > Eptatretus atami. The sequence continues at coordinate 55,459,714 of CM068963.1, forward strand.
GAAAGAAATTACCCCGTGCGGGAGTGACGGTCATCTCTGCGAGAAAATATATAGCCTCCTGAGGTAGGGCAGTTTTTGCAAACTTTGAAGTCACGTGACACGAAAACGAGCGAATATCGAAAATCCGGCCCCGCCAAAATTTAGATATTGTCCATAGATTTATATGCCACAATCAAATTCAAGATCATCTTGAGAAATGTAGGAGGAGATAGATTTTGAAAATCGTCATTTCGCATGAAAATCGTCATTTTCGCATTTTTTGCAACTTTGAAGTCACGTGACCCGAAAACGAAAGCGAATATCGAAAATCCAGCCCGATCAAATTTAGATATTATCCCATAGATTCATATGCCACAAATGAAATTCAGATCGCTTGAGAAATGGCGGAGGAGATAGAATTTTGAAAATCGTCATTTTCGCATGGACGGACGGACGGACGGACAGACATCTACACCCATAATTATTAGGTCGTGCTCGAAGAGATGACCTAAAAAAGAGAAAGAAAAGAAGAAAGAGAGAGAGAGAGAGAGAGAGGAGAGGAGAGAGAGAGAGAGAGAGAGAGAGAGAGAGAGAGAGAGAGAGAGATATATATATATATACATATACAGTCATGCGCCGCTTAAACGACGTTCCGGGCAACGACGGATCGCATATACGACGGATCTGCTAGCTCTGAAAAAAAAAAAAAAATGTAGCTGAAAATTCCTATCGCCGAGTGATGTAGCCGACGTTGCGGCTGCCAGTCGTATAAAAATAGCACATACAATTATGTACGCTGTACAGTACATAATACTTCATAATGATAATAAACAACAGTGTGGCCCTGTTATAATGCGATCGTTGAGGTCCATAAAATGTCATCGGAAAAAACAGGTCGTGCTAAATCGGGATTAAGGAAATCGGCTTCAAACTGAACCAATGTTTGCACGTTTACCTTCCAGCCAGTAAATTATTTGAATTGAATAATTCCACGAATAAAATCGTTTGTTACAGTCGAAATTAAAACAATTTCTTTTTGGTGAAGCTTTTCATGTTGTTAAAACAATCGCACTGTTCCGAAAATATTGTTACGGCTGTGGAAATTCGCATTACACCATAAGGGCCCGCAGGTGAGATAATCTCGATAGGTACATGTGTAGTTAGCCCAAACCCGTTGTATAGAGGGAAATTTATGTGATTCATCCGGGCTGCGACGCTTTGAGTTAGCCATTTTTTCTTTCTCTATTATTATTTCGACCATTGCCGCCAACAACGGCCAACAGCCACGCGACCTTTATACCTTCACAACTCCATCCCGCACAACATCGCATCACCGCCATTCCCAACGGCACCATAACATCAAACACCACCGAAAACCCTCCACCACCTTCACCTCTCTCTTCTAACGGCGCATTCCCGCACCACCTGTGAACACTGAACGTCGGGCTGTCTCGGGCCCGTTCGGCGATTGGTGCCGAACGCACTGAGCCGCGAGCGTGAATGGCGGCCTTTCCGAGGGGAAAATTCGGATCAGAAACACTTCACGCCCACTTCTCCTCCGTCCAATTACGAGCGGCGGGGGCGGCTTGGCCCCGCCTCCAAGCGTGTGTATGTGAAGTCCGTATATGCAAATTTTAGGATCAGGAGAGGTTCACACCCATTTTTTGCCCGACCAATGGCTGACCGGGGGGGGGGGCGGGCGTGGCCGACCCTCCAATCGCGTTCTGATCCTAAAATTTGCATATTGGCTGCTCCTGTTCGCCGCCTATAAAAAGGCGAGCGCAAGGTGAATTGGAGCGAGTTGGGTTTTGGAGTTGCTTGGAGAGTGTCATCGGGGGAGTTGGGTTTTGGAGTTGCTTTTTGAGACAA
>CM068963.1:55533493-55545372 GCA_035128595.1 Eptatretus atami
CAGACACGGCTTGCGAGTATGCTAGGCGGGCCTGCAAGTATATCTAGTGAGTAGCTTCTAATTTGCTGAAGCTTTCGGCTGTGTTCATCTGACCTTGCGGCAGACCAAGCCCTTTCAACAACGCCAGCACATCTAACCTGGACTCTCGCTTTCTTCAATGTTTCCCTCATCCGGAATTAAAGTAAAGAAGGAAAACTTTAAATAAAGAATACGCACAAAGACAGTTACGACACTGCTAACAAAACGTTGAGTTACAACACACACCGTGCTCCATGTTATCCTTTGCAGACCTAGTTCGTTTCGCCAGCTACTGCCGCTGCCGTTGCCTTTATTCGGCCTCCAGGTTACTCTTCTCCGTAACTCCAGATTGCATCGTTGACCATAACTTTTAGCCTGTGTTTGCTGCGGCTGCTTCAATAACTGATTTTTCAACCTTCTTCACCAATCTTTTCACAAAGTCCTCTGAAAGCACAAAATCCAATGCCATCATAGTTTTCTTGAACTTATTTTATTGTTCTCTCGTCCATTTACATGCATGCTAAATCTCTCACTCTCTCTCTATACACTCCTCTCCCGCATTTCACTCTCTGCACTCGTGACCTCCATTCCAGCTTAACTCTCTCTCTTCTTCTGCCTCACGCTTGTTTAGTCGTTTACTTCCGCTCTCTCTCTCGCCTCGTTCTTTGCAGCCCTACGCAGGCAGCCAGTAATTGCGTTTCACCCGCCACCTCGCCGCTCTGTTGTGCCGAGCCCTCGCTCGGCCGCGCCTGCGAGTTGCACGTATAGTAATACTTCAGCGTGTCTCGCGCCACTATTGGCGCCTTTCTCCCAGCAAGCTCTGCCAAACCACCTTATTGTTTTGTCTCAGTAAACCATCCAACAACCAGAGGTTGCCAGATAATGGCCAGTTGCCGAGTTTTTCTATCTGCCTTGCCCAGTGACCTTCACGCACCAGCTCTGTGCATACTCTAAGAGTTGCAATCTTTGCAAGGATTCTACGTTCCCTATATAATTGACAAAAGTGCCATCGAGAATGCATTTAAAATAAAATGATCTAAGCTCACAATACCGTTTCGTGTAAAACACCAAGACCCAAGATAGAGATTCCAAAAGTTAAAAACTACACGAACGACACCCGTTTGGTTATACGCATATATAAAACAAAACAACTAACAACAGTCCAATAGTGGTGATCCTAAACATTTCAGCATCAGAGTAAACACAAGAGCATGCTATATCCTGCTTGAGGCTTCTCCACAGCGGGATGTCTATCTCTTCAGTGAGCACCTAGCACAAAAGAGTAAAAATTACAACAATAATAAAAAAGCAAGTTGTATTAAAGAGATACCTGTACATGTCAAGCGGTTATCATATTAGTATTGCATCCGCTAAATACCAGATGCAGAAACCGAGCATTCGTCTGGCTGCAGGTTCGCGTCTGGACACGCACAGATCCGTTAGTAACGGTCAATCGCGTTAGAACAGTCCGGCTCTGAGGTTCTGGGAGAAATTGCATCCCGCTACGCAGCGCTTGTCAGCAAATGCCGAGGCCCCGAGTCTTAGCAAAACTTCATGAATAAACTTGTACGATGCTGCGCGGCCATGCCTGTATTACACTTCAGCATTTAGACGGGCTGGAGGACATGCTTACGTTCATAAACTATACAAGTTTCGGGATACACCCGGTTAAACAGCGGCCAGCTCTTGAGTGGCTCTACCATTGGCCTCATCTGTGTTGAAGTTGCTTACTAAGGGCAATCATATTATTATCGTGCATCCTATCGTGGCACTGGCATATAACGCAAGTAGGTTACTGCTGTTATTTCGTTCAGACTTGGCCTTCTTCTTATCTACGTAGTCTCTTCATGCTGCAGCTTTCTTCTTTGCTCATACATCCCGCGTACCGCTGCAGTCTCTTCCAAGCATTGACAGGATCGTTGGAGGACAATAGAACATTGTTAACAACTTAGGTGCAACCAAGCCAAAGGTGAAGCCAAGGGATATGATGTGGGGAAAATAGTCAACAGGAGGATCCGAGGACAACTGATTTGAATATATATCACTCATTCTGGTGGTCGTTCATGTTCATAACACTTAGATTATTTCGTCCCCTAAGAGGGAGGGAGATGGCAAGCATTTTAAATATGCATAACTTTTCCAAACCCATAAAGCAACAAATATTTAGTACAAGAATGTCGCTATTGTATATTAAAATAGAGCGAACAACACCAGCACTGAAGCGATAATACCGCATAATTAAGAACCGTGAGGGTTTGTTACATCATTGAACACGGACAGGTATATACGAAACAGGTCACTGAACTCTTGTTTCTGTGCCGTCACACCACCATTCGATAGAGATTATTTGTTCGCGGCCCAGCACCCCGTGACATAAACAACCGCTGAAGAAGTAAAAAGCCATGGTTAGACATGATGGGCACAATGCTGGGCGGTGGCAGGCAATGGGATTATGGGAACGGGGATCACCTGTGGAGGAGAAGTGCCGTCAGGTGACCGGGTATGAAAGTAAAACGTTTTCGCGTTCAGCTGGGGACAATTGGCAATTAAAAGTTCAATATAATCGTGTTGTCAGCGTTTTGGAAAAATAAATTGACCGTTCAAAAACAAGAAATGCGATTTCCAGACCAAGAAGACTGGGACTATTTTCTAATGAAATAAAAAAAATAAACAAATAGAATCAGTAGCTATCAATGCTATCACTATTATACATTTTCCAGTCATGAGTTGGCTCAGACATTTATGGGCCGAACGGGGTGGGGAAGCAAAAATATTAACAAACAATTTATCACTCATTGTGCATGGTCAGAGAAACCCATTGTCCCACCCAAAACGAAAAGAACTGCTCCTCTTTCAGTCGATGCCAGATAGGATAGAGCCGAATACTCGAGCAGTATTACCAGGTTGTCGCGCATCGTTATAATTATTTCACGTGATGTACAAATACTTGGAAATTTAGCAATATGGGTATTTACTGACAAATTTGTGTTATGAAAAGGAATATTTTTCGTTCAAATTAAGAAAAAACCGAAAGAACACGAACGAAAAAAAAAGAAGAACAAAATAAAAACAGGGTACAATTACCAAACAAATTTGAAGAAGGTAGACTGCCTTCGATGTCCTGTACAATCCCTCAAGATACATAAGACCAGTCATCAATCAATCAGACAGACAAGCTCGATGAGCTAAGTCCTCGTCCTCTTCAATCGATGACGTATACAAACGAATTTTGACTCATCTGTGAATGGTGCTGCGTATCTGGTATCAGGGTTGCGACTTTAAATATCTGTAGCTTAATGTCCGCGCTCTCAGACTTCCCGCAAACACAAATGTTCTCGCTCATCAAACACCAAACAGCTGGAGCTTCCGCCTGTCTCACTACCGGGTGATAATGGTCGAATCATCATGACCCGATTTCCATTAGCAGGATTATTTGTATTGACGGTCACCTTCTTCTTTAAGGAAGACTTTGCCAAAGCATGGGGCGGAGAGGGTGCGGTTAATGCATGCGCTGGGCCCTTCTGCATTTACTGTATACGATGGGCAAAGTATATCTACGAGAGGATCCAGGATGAAAACTCTGGGTTAGTAAGAAACACCAAAAAATTGTCAAAAAATAGAGAATGGACGTTTCATTAAAAATGTGAACTATGAATGTCATAGTAAATGTATCATATGATCTGATTGGCTTTAAATTCATACTCTTGCTAATATTAGCCTCCCTGTTCGCAATTATCCCACAGAACAGAAGTGAAAAGAAGCTTAGCCCATAGTTTGAACGATAATTTTTTTCAGCTTGCATGCTCCAGCTTCAGCGTCGAGATACTCTTATTTGACGTCGTAATCTTTACTTTTTTCTTTTCTAGTGAGGAAATTGTCACAGAACCTAAAAAAAAAAAATAACAAAAAAATGGAAAAAATCGGGATTGATACCTGGCTGGATTCTGTCTGGATTCGATTTCGGGGGAATTTGCTTTATATATATGGCCGATATGTCTCAAGCGATGTTTCGAATGAAAAAACTGTAGGCGTATGAAACAAATGAAACAAAACACAAAAAGTCAAAATAGGAATGACGTGCATAAAAATTCGAATAATGTCATGTAATAGTATGGATGGTATCATACCTGATGCCCGGTAAATTCCCTTCTGTAGATGCCCTCGTTCTCCGCATTCCCCGCACAACAGAGAATTCCAAAAAGAATGCTAGCTGTTTGGAGAATAGAAATTTTTTCGGGATTTCCATAACTGAAATCACACTGTCCTCCACCACTCTCTCCCCGACACCTAAGCAGAGCATTTAATTCTGACTTTACTTCCATAACTTTTTCTTGGAGGAATTTTTTCATTCATAAAATAGCGTCAGAGACTCGTTACTGTCTGCGCACGTGCGAATTTTAATATATTACGGCCACAGTAGTTCAGGACAGATTCCGATGGACAAAACATGTAGGCTGGAACCAATAAAATAAGTCCCAGAAACAACAACGGGATCACCGTGTGTGAGGACATTCGGATGTCTCACCGAGAATCTAAAAGACAAATAACTCCAACTACTTCCTTCTTTAACTCATCAACAAGGACGAGGCAAATAGACACCTCATATCTGAAATTTTTATCCCTATGATCTCATACCACGCAAACTCAGTTGGACGGCTCTCGTAACTCTGGTCCAGAGCGTCGAAATATATATGTTGTGACTCGCATGCCTTCCTGACCTTAAGCTTTCCTTAAGTAGTCCTCGACCTCAGTGCCTATGGGTGAGCATGCTGCCCTTCCGTCGCTTTAGTATAGCCCCCCACCGTCAGGGACCAACTAGTAAATGGTTTTCTTATTTTAGCTCGCTATATATATATTATTATTATATTATTAGTTAGTGGATTTCAGTGTATTGCTAACACAAATTCCCTACGAGTTCCTAAAAAAGTCTATTTCATAAATGCTGTTAAAGTGCCACCCAGCACGTCTGGTGGCTTCTAACTCCTTATGTATGCGTGCGAGAAGGTGGAGAAGCATGATTTGCCTTTTAATCTTCTTATGAGGTAACTCTTCTCTTTCACGACACGATGTCTTTGAGCTGATGATTTTATTACAGATCAATTCTTAATGTTCTTCTTTTATTTTCTCTCAGCACTTGGGGGGTAATAGGCAGTGCCACCTAGTGGTGCCACTGTAGGGTGCCAAAAAAAAAACTTGCATCAGAAACACTACACAGTCCGTTCCTTCGTCTCGTAAACGATGGATTGGGGCATTGTGTTTACTCTATAAATGCACATAAGAATCGAGAAATATATATTATAACTCAGCAATCATCACTATCCGGAAGCCCGTACGTTGTAACCGGTAATGGGGAACGCGCTCTAACTTGGCCATAACTTGGAACTGTCTGATTAATTTCAAACTTGAAAAGGCAAACAAACAGAGATTGCTGGACTTATAGATAGATAGAAGATAGATACTGTGGGTGCAGACATGCCAAGCAATGTTCCTGTATGGTAACTAAGGCGCCATTTCCCCATCGGCAGCACGTTGCAGCAACGTGTCCTGTCATTGGTTTGGTAAATAAATGGCAAATTGGAACACTTGTCCGATTAATATCAAACCTTGAAAAGGACATATCAAGGTCCCGCTATACTGCAAGTTCAATTAGATCGGACCAGTCAGTGGTTGTCGAGACAGCGGTCACCACCACACACACAACACACACACACACACACACACACACCACACTGCTGGAATTATAGATAGATTATGACAGCAATATACCACTCCAAGCATCCCCAATACTTTATTGATTTATTTTTGCGCAGGATCTAAGGCTTTAGTGAAGCTGCCACAACGCACATCTCAACACATGGAAGAGTTCAATACACAAGAAACACAGCCACTGAGTTGGGAGAGTACGGTCACTTTCTCGGTGACTCGGAGCAGAAACGTCACAACAATGGCACCAAATTTCTCACTGCACTCAGCGGAGTATTTCCTGAGGAATTTCTCCTTCTCTACAGATGCAAACTATCGGCTCTGCCATGCTCTTTAACCTTTTAAATGCTGAAGTGTCAAGCAAGGAAGCAGCAGAATGATTTTTACGTCTTTGGTACGACTCAGCAGGGTTCGAACCACCGACGCCTTGACTCAGAGTTTTACAGCTCTTGCACAAATCTCAAACTCTAGAACCATTTCTCCCTTCTCAACTACTTATCCATCTCTTGCTTCCCACACTGAAGTTGTTCAGAGTGAAAGCATACTGATTACAGTAAAAAGTACCTGGTCGGGTGACAATATATCTTCATGTGCTCGTGACCAGAGGGCTTGACTTTTGTCTTTGTTGTCAAACGTCACAGACACTGTTGTTTGGTGATTCCTGCTTGGCCATGCTTGTACACCAGTTCTGCAGGCTGCTTGCTCGCACCTGCATACAGCACAGCAAGATATAGACCTCTTCATGCTTCCTCTTCATCAGTACAAAGCTGATATCAATGTTGAATGGCACAATATTTTCATATATTATGTGAACAATATTTTCAAGGAGATATAAGAAGAAGAAAAAAAAGTCAATTATTCGATGTATAATAAGTTTTACGGCTGTGGAATTCTGCAGAACACATAAGTTCCTTAGTCAGTTAGATCGATAAGTCTGTGTTCAGTTAGATTTCCCACCCGTGTTATTGGGATTATTCGTGTCACAGGGCTGTGCTTTGAGATAGTGTTTTCTTTTTTCTATCGTTATTTTGAACCAAACACATCTCACCACATTAAAACAACCAACATCGGCTCCCTTAACTATACACACCACAACCAACTGCCACACGCCATCCTCACCATCCGCAGCAACCGTCAACAACTCCACGCCACAAACATGCATCACTTCGTTCCGAAATGACCGCATCTTTGACCAGCGCGGCGAGGGAGTCCCAGCGAACAGCGTCGCTTGCAAACCGACGCGGGGGGTTTCTCTTGTGAGACAAAGCGTCTGTGATTCCACCACGTCCGCTCTGTGTAAAAGATTCGCCTCGAAAACGGACTCACAGAGAGAAAGGGCGGGTCTGCTGGGGGGTCGGAAGCGCAGTCTGGTGATTTATACCAGTCCGCTCTGTGTGGAAGCTTCGCTCTCGGCGAATCGGATCCCAGAGGGCGGTATTTACTCACGTCCGCTTTCCGAGCAGAGGTTGAGGTCAGAGGTGAGAGGGCGGTAGTCAGATCTCGTTCACCAGCCTAAAAGGCGCGCAGAGCGCAGTTAACGAAGTCAAGTCGGGAGAGAGTCAAGTCAGTGGGAGTTGCAGTCAAGTGGTCTGAGAGAGTGTCTGTTGGAGCGGTCGGGGAGCTGCGCGGAAGTCGGAGCTTCGGGTTGGCTCAGTCGGTGAGAGAGGTGGACGCAGGAGGAGCGCGAGCTGGAGGCAGCCTGCCTGCTCTGCGCGCAGCCCTGCCGTCGGTGGGCCGGGACGGGACTCGCAACAGCTGCGAACGGTCGGGTGGGTGGGCTTCGTGCAGTCGCGGGCAGCGCGTGGAGCGAGGGCCTTAACGAGAGCATAACTGGAAAGAGCGAAGGCCCGTTCATTCTCTGAGGGATTGTGGCTGGGCCGAGATCCGCGCAGGCTCGGGTCCGAGTATGTTCGGCCGCGGCTCAGCTAGTGCCGTGGGTCGACCTCAGCGAGGAAGGTAACTGCGAGGGTGCCTCGTGGGGCCCTATTCGCTGTCGCAGTCCACGCCATAAGGCCCACGGCCAGTCTGACTGTTGGTCTGGGGCGTGGTTAATGCCTTTTTTTGAGTGATGAGATGTCTTGGTGGGCGCCGTGATCCTAAGTTAACTGTTAAGTGCTGTACAACTAATAATAATATTTCGGTGAAGTGCTTTTCCTTGTGTGTCTTTGTCCCGCCCGTCTTAGATTGCTTTTTTCTTTGAATAGTTGTCGTGCTTGTGCTCATTGCTTGCCTGATAGCTATTGTATATCATCAAGTGTGCTTTGTTGAAATGTTACCGTTCGTTGCGTTCTTCTAACATTGAAATGCCATCTTGCATGCGGATATAGTTTGGGTTTCAATACCTTAAATAGATCGATCCGGCGAGGTCTGGGCGATAATACCCTGCTCTGGTTATCACTGCGTGTCAAGCGACTGCGTCGAAGTACGGTCTCCGGTTACTATCCGCGCGGGTACTTAGGATATCGAGATTCGGCGTTGACTATTCCTCGGCGGTAGAAATTGGCTAGGCCGTGGTGGGGTTGAAGACCCCCTCCGTGAAGGGTTCCGGCGTTTGCTCGGAAGGTCACGACTGAAGTGCGTCCGTCGGGTGGTGAGCTGCTATGAATTAGTGGAAGCGGCAGTTCGACGCGCGGGGCACGAATTCGTAACAATAACAAGGTGGAAAATAAGACAGGTTCTTTCAATATAAAATAAATCTTAAAGGGAAACTGGGTTTCAAATGTATAATGCAAAGCATGTGTCGTTTCTTATTACGGTGTAGAAAGTCATGGAGGCTTGTACATGAATCACATTACTTGAGACACGTTGTCACGCATTTCTAGTTATTGCATGAATTTCGTGTCAAATATACACAAGTTGCCTGTATATGTCAACACTGCAAGCCATTCTTTTTGTCGGGTGATGCTTTAAGACAAAGCAGGTGCAGCTTGTAAAGACCATTTGGGTGTCATAAAATATCGGTCCATAATCAACAGTAATTAAAAAAAATGAAATGGAATATTAACTATGCAGTTTGCTGCATGTGACAAGACATTTCACACTGTTTTATCGACTTCTATCATGTCAGTGCTCCTGTGACACGTCGTACAGAATGTTACTGCAAATGACCGGCGAATGTATGTTGCTGGTTTATAGAGACCAAATCAACATAATAGTCAGGGTGTTAGGTTATATAGGCTGTTTGGTTCGATTCTTCCAAAAGCACCAAATTTGGATTTTCATACCTACTTTTTTCGATTTTGCAGGTCCAGACGGCGCCCCTGGCCGCCATATTGGCGAATCAATTATGGCCAGCATCCGGGTTGGAGTCATCGTAGTTAAAAACCAAAAGGCACTAGGATCGATGAATAATACCATTTTAGGGTTTTCGGGGTCGGGGAATCTGATTCTGATTTTATTCAACGATTTGAGTCAAGGTCACTCATGTCCAATAAAGGTCATTTTTGGGGTCAACCCAGCGTTTGGGGGTGTCATTTCAAAAATGGCCTGCCTACGGTCTGGTCTCTGATGGCTACCTGGGTGTGTCATCCAAAGAACCGTTAATCATTTAGAAAATAAGACTTAGATGTTTTTATTTTGATCGTGTTATGCAAACTTGTTATTTTAAGGTATACAAGTCTGTGAGCGTCAACGTGTCAGCAGCGGGTGTGTGCATGTTGACATTCGGAGCTGATAGAGTTCCTTCTCACGACTATCTATCTGTTTCTTCGGTGTTAGGAGTGGATCCGGAACTGCGACTCAGCCTGCATCGTGTCGCCGTGAGAACGAGACGAAAGTTCATGCGCACGACGAGGTACATAATATGAGTCGAACATATGTCTCTACGAATTATGAATGGGGACTTGTTGTCTTTGTCATCGGACAAACTGGAGAGCCTTGCAACTCCTAAGGAGGAGGACTGTGTATCACTTGAGAGAGATCTCAAAGACTTTAATGCTATCATGCGCAATAATTCTTCTGGTATCAATGTCACGATCTAGTCAGTTGAATGATGGCTCAGCATTGCAGCAACTCTTAAATCACATAGGCTAGTATCACAAACTTGCAGGAGTATTGTAGTAGTTTCGTGTCAAACGGGTGAGGAGAAGCTGCAAAGAGAGCCGCTCTCAGAATAGCCCCAATATCAGGTCATCTGGGAGAATCAGCCTCACCCAATGTCAAGTGTTGTGTTATCTGTGAGGGGGGAGGACCGGCACGTCCACAGGGTAGTACGATGTCGTAGATGCAATCTAAAGAGTTGGGCGAAGAGAACAAAAACTTTCATTTACTTGGCAGACTGGTTGCCGTAGCATTGTTGCACATGCGGCTGATGCCTATTATCCACATCAAGTTCTTATGAGTTTGCGAGAACTCGTCGCGCTACGAGCGACGAGATCGGTGGGTTCCGCACCTCGCTTCGATCCCATTCGCGCTCAAATTGTAGCCCTGATCGAACTTCGGACAACCACGTATTTTGCTCTCAGAGCTCGTGGGATGTTCAAAAGCTTATGAGTGATCAGGTCGCCCATGCAGAGGAAAAAAAGAGCACACTCAACTCGATATTACGGATCACATTCTCGACCTCCTACCTGAATGGCTGAGTTTCCAGGGGAATGAAGCAGAAGGAGGATCAATTTTCTATCTCACAAACTGAAGGTGGTTGATGAGCTGGCCAAGACATATGAGGTCTCAGATTGGTCAAGAGGGAGCACTTACGTTCATGCTGGCTGGCGGTGAGTGATGCACAAGTTTGTGTACAGTCAGGAGGCTTTCACAGTCCTTTCCTCTTAACGTGCCTCACGGCTCCAGTCAACGTGGGATGAGTTTCTTCAACTAGTTCTCCGGGGCCCGTCAGTCTTGTGGACGTGAGAAGAATCATGTGGCGAACGCAATCTGGATGTGCGGCGGAAGATTGCATGCAACATCTCAACTGCTCATCTACAATACTGTAAGGGTACGGCACCTGCAGTCAAGACGTCTGCAGTCATGGCACACAAGGAGCGAGAAACCCCTCTCCCCTGTATCGTCGGCCTCAAGCTGCATGGACACGCACCGGGGCAAAAAAACAGATTGGATTGACCAAGAACGAGTATCTCGGTATCGCACATGAATCGCACTGTGAGTGAAGCGAGATGTGGCGATGCCGTGTGTGTGCTCGCCATGCTCAGGATGCGGGTGGTACCACCAACAGCCGTTCTCAAGGTCTTCACACCACGATGTTTTGGTAATATAGATAGTAACAGGCTCAGTGGCAATTACTGATCGAGTTCCAGGAATATGTCATCTGAGCTCGTATCTATGGCGTTTTGTCAGAGATGTTATTCCCGAAGTATTTTATAAATTGTTTCCTCAATATTTCTTGTTGAATTTTTAGTTAGTACACTTTTAGATCTTTGACCTTTGACAAAATGGCGGTGACATTACCTGAATCATCAAAATGAGATCAGATCAGATTCCCTGACCCCGAACCCCTAAAAAGTGGATTATTCATGATTGTAGCCCTTTGATTTTAGCCGCGTCGCGTTACGAACGCTGGCTCTAAGAGAGTCCGCGTTGTTCATTCTTCTTCTTCTTCTTCTTTTGGTGAAGACAAACCTTTATGACGCGGCTTTGGACACATTTTGTCCTTGTTTAACTATGATGACCTCCACCAGATGCGCGGCATAATTGGATTTCTCCATATGGCGGCCCCAGGGGGCGCCCGTCGAAATCAAAAAAAGTATGGGTATAGGCATGCAACATATGGGCCAAATTTGGTGCTTTTGGAAGAATCTGAACCAAAAAATCCCTAACATCCTTGACTAACACAGGTTCAAGGAAGCTCCTGGACGACCTATGGAAGGCAGCCACCATCGAGTAAAACCTCTCGTGAGTGGCACAATGCTTATGGAGACTGGTAGCATGCTGCAGAGGAAGGGGGCAGACTGGTCAAACACAAGAGGTGAAGATGTTGAAAACGTTTGCGGTTCAGTCGTAAACCGCATCATTGCATCTCATTACCACACGCATGCGAAGCAAAGAGCGGGATGAAGCAATTGATTCACTTTGTCTGTCTGTCTCCCCAAACGGAAGTTAATAATCGAAGAACTTAATTTCAATTGAATTTATATTTTGAACACGAATCAGAAAACAAACCTGCAGTTTAACAGTACTTTGTCTCTGAACTTACCCCGATTGTA
>CM068963.1:55545382-55566049 GCA_035128595.1 Eptatretus atami
TTTTAAAGTTTACCTGCATGGCAATCAAACAAAATTGAGAATCATTCCTAACAGGAAACTAACTGTTTTTAAGGACGTCATCAAGGACAAAAACAACAAGCACGAAGAAATAATGTAACATGTTAAACAAGGTGGTGTAAAAGACGTTGCATCACAACAGCAGTAAACTTACAAAAATAAAAGGTATACTTTTCTACAACCTTAAAAATAAAAAAACATTGGGGGGGGGAGTGAATTATATACTGCACTTGAACACTGTAGAACACAAATCACATTATTGGCACTTTCAAAACAATTCTGTTTCGCAGTACTTGGACAACATATTACCACATTTTACTTCATCATGACCAATCAAATTTGCAATTCGCAGAGCCCGGCCATGTCCTTGTTTCTCAATACTGTGTGGTGTAAGGTGTTACATTAACTCGTTTCGTTTTTTTATCGATATTACAGTTTGAATTTGCAACAGATGCCTTATACTTACAAATTTTGGTTTTAGGTCCAAGATGCACACTTATCCTTTGGACAACCTTTACCATGTGCATTGGTCTTCAGGTGAAGATGTACATTTTGCTTTGTCACAATGGTTGGATTGTTTTAACCTGATAAAAAAATTAAAAGGAGAATCTCAACATATACAGCAGACTCTGTGGGAGGAAAAGTGGGTCCTGCCTGTCTTGGGAGAAGAGGGGTCCTGCCTGGGTCTTGGGAGGAAGGGTCCTGCCTGGGTCTGGGAGGAGAAGGGGTCCTGCCTGGTCTTGGGAGAGAAGGGGTCCTGCCTGGTCTTGGGAGAGGAAGGGGTTCCTGCCTGGTCTTGGGGAGAAAGGGGTCCTGTCCTCGGTCTGGGAGATAAGGGGCCTGACCTGGTCTTGGAGGAGAGGCTCCTGCCTGGTTCTTTGGTGGAGAGAAGGGCTCCTGGCCTGGTCTTGGGAGAGAGGGGTCCTGCTGGTCTTGGAAATGCGTCGGGAGGAGAAGGGGTCCTGCTGTCTTTGGTGAGAGAAGGGATCCTTGCCTGGTCTTGGTGAAGAGAAGGGGTCCGCTGGTCTGAGGGGTTCTGTGGTGAGAGGAAGGTGGGTCTGCCTGGTCTTGGGAAGAGAAGGGTCGCTGCGTGGTCTTGGGAGAGAATGGGGTCCTGCCTGGTCTTGGGAGAGAAGGGGTCCGCCATGGTCTTGGGTAGAGAAGGTTCGTTCTGAGGAGTGGTCTGCCTGTGTCTTGGAGCGATGTGGGGTCCTGGTCTTGGGGAGGGGTCCTGCTCTGGGAGGGGGGTCTGGTCTTGGGGAGGGGGCCGGTCTCGGGGGGGGTCCTGGTCTTCGGGCGAGAGGGGTCCTGGTCTTGGGCGAGAAGAGGGTCCACTGGTCTTGGGCGAGAGGGAGTCCTGTCTTGGGCGAGAGGGGTCCTGGGTCTTGGGAGAGGGGTCCTGGTCTTGGTCTGGGCGAGAGGGGTCCTCTGGTCTTGGGCGAGAGGGTCCTGTTGGGCGAGGGGTCCTGGTCTTGGCGGAGGGTCCTGGTTGGGCGAGAGGGGTCCTGTCTTGGGGAGAGGGGTCCTGGTCTTGGGCGAGAGGGTCCTGTCTGGCGGAGGAGGGTCCTGGTCTTGGGAGAGAGGTCCTGGTCTTGGGAGAGAGGGTCCTGCCTGGTCTTGGGAGAGGGGTCCTTGGTCTTGGGAGAGAGGGTCCTGGGTCTTGGGAGAGGGGGTCTCCTGGTCTTGGGAGAGAGGGGGTCCTGGTCTTGGGAGAGGGGGGTCCTGGTCTTGGGAGAAGGGTGGTCCTGGTTCTTGGGGAGAAGGGTCCTGGTCTTGGGAGAAGGGGTCTGGTTTTGGAGAGGGGGGTCCCGGTCTTGGGCGAGGGGGTCCTGGTCTTGGGCGAGAGGGGGTCCTGGTCTTGGGGGAGGGGCCTGGTCTTGGGCGGGGGTCTGGTCTGGGGAGGGGGTCCTGGTGGGACGAGGGTCTGGTCTTGGGCGAGGGGGTCCTGGTCTTGGCGAGAGGGGTCCTGGTCTTGGGCAGAGGGGTCCTGGTTCTTGGGCGAGAGGGTCTGCTTGGGTCGGGGGGTCTGGTCTTGGCGAGAGGGTCCTGGTCTTGGCGAGAGGGTCCTGGTCTTGGGCGGAGAGGGGTCCTGGCTGGGCGAGAGGTCCTGGTCTTGGCGAGAGGGGTCCTGGTCTTGGGCGAGAGGGTCCGGTCTTGCGCGAGGGGTCCTTGGTCTTGGGCGAGAGGGGGTCCTGGTCTGGGCGAGAGGTCGCTGGTCTTGGCGAGAGGGGTCCTGGTCTTGGGCGAGAGGGGTCCTGGTCTTGGGGAGGGGTCCTGGTCTTGGGCGAGAGGGGTCCTGGTCTTGGGCGAGAGGGGTCCTGTCTTGGGACGAGAGGGTCCTGGTCTTGGCGAAGAGGGGTCCTGGTCTTGGCGAGAGGGTGCCTGGTCTTGGGCGAGAGGGGTCCTGGTCTTGGCGAGAGGGTGGTCTGGTCTTGTGGCGAGAGGGGTTCCTGGTCTTGGGCGAGAGGGGTCCGGTCTTGGGCGAGAGGGGTCTGGTCTGGGCGAGAGGGTCCTGTCTTGGGCGAGAGGGGTCCTGGTCTTGGGCGAGAGGGGTCTGGTCTTGGGCGAGAGGGTCCTGGTCTTGGGCGAGAGGGGTCCTGTCTTGGGCGGAGGGTCCTGGTCTTTGGGCGAGAGGGGTCCTGGTCTGGGCGAGAGGGTCCTGGTCTTGGGCGAGAGGGGTCCTGGTCTTGGCGAGAGGGCCTGGTCTTGGGGCGAGAGGGTCCTGGTCTTGGGCGAGAGGGGTCCTGGTCTTGGGCGAGAAGGGGTCCTGGTCTTGGGCGAGAGGGGTCCTGGTCTTGGCGAGAGGGGTCCTGGTCTGGGCGAGAGGGGTCCTGGTCTTGGGCGGAGGGGTCCTGTCTTGGTCGAGGGGGGTCCTGGTCTTGGCGAGAGGGGTCCTGGTCTTGGGCGAGAGGGTCCTGGTCTTGCGGGCGAGAGGGTCCTGGTCTTGGGCGAGAGGGTCCTGGTCTGGGCGAGGGGTCTTGGGCGAAGGGGGTCGTCTGGGCGAGGGGGGTCTTGGTGAGATTGTATGAAAATGCATGGCCTTAGCACCACGGTACATAGTTATTGAACAGTCATCATGACCATCACGGTCTCATGGGAAAGAGAAAAGTATACTTTCCACAATATTTGGGTGTTTAATGACGAGTTCACGGTTTCAGTTGTTCTGTTGTTTGATCAAGAGAGTTTTCCTCAACATACAAACACCTGCACGACTCGTGATTAAAATACCCAGATGAAACACCTCCACCTCCACCGTCGAGTCGTCTTTCCCGAGACGTCAATCTCAGACTCGTGAACGTTTGGTATCTTGATTTACTCAGATCCGGACGTTCCTCACGACGGTGGTTGTGGTTGTGGTTGTGTAACATTCCATACGGACAGCAGGCCGAGCAGACAGTTAAATACTCCAGACAATCAATGTACCTGAGACAAGTTGCTGATTCCCAACACGAAACAGATGGAATCCAGAATGTTCGACTTCCCACTGCCATTCAAGCCGGTTATGGCGTTGAAGAAAGGATCAAACGCGCCGATCTCCGTTCGCTGGGCGTAAGATTTGAACCCATCGACCGTTATGGATTTGATGTACATGGTATTAACCCCGAAAACTGACAACTTCTCGATCACCACAAACCGACTGAAGCAACCGTCCCTCAGGTTTCCCGCCGAAATAAACTCCCGGAAACGCCTTCACTCCGGTCCTGATGTTTACACCGTCACGTGCTCTCACCGATTGCTTAATATGTAAAATAAATTGTGTTTTATATTCCAACGACACTATTTGCTCTTACTTTATATCCTGGTGTATTTCTTAAAAAATATAAACATCGTTAACCATCAAGCTTGACGGAAATGACGTTTATACACCGCCCGCAATCACCGCCGTCGTTGTCATGACGATGCGTTTGCCGGTGACAAATTAAAATGCTGAACAAGATAACGATGTGCATTTTTCGGGGGGGTTATGATTGATAGAATTACACTCAACACACATATTTTAATGCCTTGTCTGAGGTAATGTCGGTGGATGTAAAATGATGAAAACTTGTTTCCTTATTTTTGGGGATTGTAACACCGACTTTGCTGAGTATGAACTGTGACTGGGGGACAATGAACCAGTAAAGTGATGAAAAAAATTGACTCAAGAAAACATTTATTCAAAGTTACACATATATTTCCGTTTATTTAAATATAAATAAATATTTTTTTTATTGCCGATGTATATTATTACAGTATACATGTGGAACAGAGGAGACCAGAAACAAAAAATCAGCACGAAATTCCCCCGCACCGATTCACACCAACATCGAGCTGTGCTCGTTTACCATGCAGCTTGTCAGCGCTTGCTGTAATGAGCCAAACGAAGGTTCGAGCCCAAACTGCTTTTACTTTCCGCATGTTCAGCTTGCAGCGGGCGAGCAGGGGCAGGGGCAGGGGCAGGGCAGGGGGCATGGGCACGGGCAGGGGCAGGGGCAGGGGCAGGGGTAGGGTAAGGGGACAGGGTGTAGGGCCGGGGGGGGGGCAGGGGTAGGGCCGGGTCCTGGGGTGGCGGGTAGGGCCGGGGGCTGGGGTGGGGTAGGGGTAGGGCCGGGGGCTGGGGTGGCGGGCAGGGGTAGGGCCGGGGGCTGGGTGGCGGGGCAGGGGTAGGGCCGGGGCTGGGGTGGCGGGGCCCCTAGGGGGGGGGGGTTTAGGGGGCCGGGGGCTGGGTGGCGGGCAGGGTAGGGCCGGGGCTGGGGTGGCAGGGCAGGGGTAGGCGGTGGTGGGTGGCGGGGCAGGGGTAGGGCCTGGGGTGGCGGGGTATAGGGCCGGGGGCTGGGATGGCGGGCATGGGGTAGGGGTAGGGCGGGGCTGGGATGGCGGGGCATGGGGTATGGGGTAGGGCGGGGCGGCTGTTGGTGGCGGGGCATAGGGGTAGGGCCGGGGTGTGGTGCGGGGGCAGGTAGGGGCGGGGCTGGGGTGGGGCAGGTAGGGGCCCGGGGTCTGGGGTGGCGGGGTAGGGCCGGGGGCTGGGATGTAGGGTAGGGCCGGGGGCTGGGATGGCGGGGCAGGGGTAGGGTAGGGCCGGGGCTGTGGTGGCGGTAGGGGGTAGGGCGGGGGCTTGATGGCGGGGCAGGGCTAGGGTAGGCCGGGGCTGTGGTGGCGGGGCAGGGTAGGGCCGGGGGCTGTGGTGGCGGGGCGAGGGGTAGGGCGGGGGCTGGGGTGGGCGGGGCAGGTAGGGCGGGCTGGGGTGGCGGGGTAGGGCCGGGGGCTGGGATGTAGGGGTAGGGCCGGGGCTGGGGATGGCGGGGAGGGGGATAGGGTAGGCCGGTGGGCTGGGTGGCGGGGCAGGGTAGGCCGGGGCTGGGTGGCGGGCAGGGTAGGGCCGGGGCTGGGTGGCAGGCAGGGTAGGGCCGGGTCTGGGTGGCGGGTAGGCCTGGGGGCTGGGTGGGGGAGGGGAGGCCGGGGGCTGGGGTGGGGGCAGGGTAGGGCGGGGGCTGGGGTGGCGGGCAGGGGTAGGGCGGGGCTGGGGTGGTCAGGGCAGGGTAGGGCGTGCTGGGTGGCGGGGCAGGGTAGGGCCGGAGGCTGGGGTGGTGGGGCAGGGGTAGGGCCGGGGCTGGGGTAGGGTATAGTGGCAGGGGTAGGGCCGGGGGCTAGGTGGGCGGGGCAGGGTAGGGCCGGCGGGCTGGGGTGGCGGGGCAGAAGTAGGGTAGGGGTGGAGGCAGGGTAGGGGTGGCCGGGCTGGGTGGCGGGGCAGGGAGGGCCGGGGCTGGGGTGGCGGGGCAGGGTAGGGGCCGGGCTGGGGCAGAGCCGGGGGTAGGCCGGGGGCAGGGGTAGGGCCGGAGTAGGGTAGGGGCGGGGGTAGGGGTAGAGCCAGGGGTTGGGTAGGCCGGGGGCCTGGGGTGGCGGGCAGGGTAGGGGCAGCGGCAGGAGCAGTCGAGTAGTAATTAACCCAGCTACTCAAACTCCTGCAATGGACTCAACTTCACACAACTGAACATAATCGTTGAGATGCGTGGGTAGCTTCTGAGCTCGAGAAGAGCCACGAATAGGTGGTGTGACACTGTGACTACTTGTGTAGAGTCTTCTTTAGACTGCAAAGCTGAGGATGTTTCTCCAGCTGGATCTTGTGACCGAGGTATTGTTGTGCCGTGATTTGCCAACTGGTTTTCCACTATGAGTGGGGTAATAAGTGAAGCAGGCTCAGTGGTCTTCCGGAGGTGTTTGCGGTTGCGGCGGTAAACCTGACCGTCTTGCATCATCACATGATATGAATGGGGCGAATGGTGCATAGCGGAGACAACTGCTGGCTTCCAGACGTTTTCTTGCTTGATGTGGATGCTTTGACCCAGAGCAAGTGGTGGGAGCTCTTTGGAGTTCCAGTCATAAAACGTCTTCACCACCTGTTGACGCTTCCCCAAGAGCTGACGTGCATCTGCCAGGATATGTGGTTGCAAGAACCGCTCTGTCATCGGAAGCCTTCGATTCATCAATAACTGAGCTGGGGAATAGGGCAGTCCTGCCATGGGAGTGTTCCTGACCATCAGCAGGGTCAAATTCAAATCTTCACCAGATTCTAGAGCCTTCCTGAGCCCTTGTTTGACAGTCCGTATTGTACGTTCAGCCTGTTCTTTCGATTGAGCATATTGAGGGACTTGATGTCGTAATTTGAAATCCCCATTCTTGAGCGAATCTGTTTAATTCTCAACTTGCTAATGGCATGTTGTCAGGTCTCAGCTCCTGAGGAATGCCGTACCTGGCGAATGTTGGCTTGAGTGCATCAATGACGTGCTTTGCAGAAAGTCCAGGCACCCGAAGCACCTCTGTTGCTCAATGTAACTACTCATTCTGGGCGAGAAGACAACTTGACGGGCTTTAGCTTTTTTTTCTTGTCCAAAATGGCCTTCATGGATCAAACTGAGCATGTTGCAACGTTGTGCTCTCGGAATTATTATGCGTTCCCCAGCAAAGAGCAGACCATGGACAAGGTGCAGTTCATGTGTGGTGTCCCAATATGACTTGATGCTGGGTAGCAAGTTGGCTTTGTGGGATGGCCATCCATTTATGACAACTCCAGCTAAAAGCTGAAGGACGTTATCATCTGAGGTTGCAGCATGTAGGGCCTCTAGTCTGCGTCGGCTTCCTGGCAACTGGGATGTCAACTGGTGTGCCCTCATCTGCACGTATTCAAATAAAACGCTGGCAGTTAGCACAGTAGGAGTGCCAGTAGGAGCTCCAGAGAGAGTGTCAGGAATATCGAGTAGCTTGCCAGACACATACTTGAGTTCCAAGTCATAACGAAGAAGATGAAGCAACATCATTTGTAATCTGGGTGACGCTCTGTGAAGCGACTTTCTTACGATGGTCACCAATGGCTTGTGGTCTGGTTGCACCTCTGTCTTATACCCATATACGTAGTGATGGAACTTTTCTCCAGCAAAAACTACACTAAGAAGTTCCTTTTCTACCTGAGCATAGTTTTGCTCTGCCACTGATATAATGAACGAGAGGCAGAGGCAACTGGATGTCTTTGTTGCAGCAAACATGCTCCTCGGCCAGTCAATGATGCGTCAGTTTGGATGACTGATGGTTTGGAAGGCTCAAAGAACTTCAGAACTGGTGAATGGGAAATGGCCTGCCTGAGGGTGTTGAATGCCGCAGCGTGTTCAGGGTTCCACTGCCATTATGCATCCTTCTTCAGTAAGTCACATAGCGGCGCCATGAACATCGACGTGTTGGGTACGAAATGGGAGAGGGACTTAAAAACTCGTAAGACACGCTGTAGGTCTGCTTTGGACATGGGTGTTGGCAAGTTTGTGACTCCTTGTACTTTGGCCACATCAGGCTTAAGGCTTTCGGCAGTGACGACGCGTCCCATATAGCTGACCTCTGACACCTTCCGCTGAATCTTCTGACAATTAAATTTTGTTACTACACCTAGCACACTTGAGTAGTTTGCCAACAATCTTGTCGTGTTGAGCTTCATCGGCCGCAGCCACAATCATGTCATCGGCAACAAAATACACCCCTTCGAGATCTCCAAAAGCACTCTGATTGCGATTCTGCAGTCCTTTACTTCCAGAACCGAGTCCGAAAGGCATTCTGTTGAAACAATATCTTCCAAAAGGTGTGTTACAAGTACACACCAATGCACTGTCCTTGTCGAGTAGAACCTGCCAGAACGAGTCCTTTTGATCAAAGATCGGAAACACCCGCTTACCTCCTAACCGGCTGATGACCTCCTATGTCGTGGGTATCTGATGGTGCTCTCGTTTTAGCGCTCTATTTAAATTCCTTGGAGCCAAACATAACCGTAACAAGCGATCCTTCTTTTCGATGATCACGAGGTTGTGCACCCAGTCTGTGGGTGTGATCACCTGCATAATGCCACCTCGTGATTCCATGTCCTCTAGCTTCTGCTTGAGACGATCGTGCAAGCGATGTGGAACTCTACGTAGAGGCTCGATCACCGGACAGACTCCGTCATCCAATTCGATATGATAGGGATGGTTGAATCTTCTGAGACCCTGGAAGACAAGACATCTGCACATGCCTGGGTTATACCTGGCAATGTAAGTGGCTCTACCTGCTGGTGCACAGAACAAATATCGACGTTGTTGTCAATAAATTTAACAACAAGAAGATGTCGTGTCGAGCACGATATTTGGAAAATCCATAAAACAAATTTGACCTCGAAACTAATTGGTGGTTGAATTCAATGACCTGATCTGCAAATCCTCTTCAAATTTCAAGTTAATCGGATGAAAATTGAGGATTTTAGAAATACCTCCTAAGTTGTTGACCTTTGGCCTATGTTGACCTTTTGGCCGATGTGGACCTCAAAACTAATTGGTGGTTGAATTCAGTGATCCTTGATTGAAAATCCTCTTCAATTTCAAGTAATCGTAAAATCACCCTCTCATTTGCTCAAGGATCTGCCATCTGCTTGGAAATCTGCAAACATCACTGCCTGCATAAAAAAGTATAAAAACAGATCCCTACAACTACAGACCAATCAGCCTTCTCCCAATCATCAGCAAGGTTATTGATTTCCATCATCGCTTCAGACATAAATCCTTCCTCTTCTCCAATGGCTGACTTTCCGATCATCAATTTGGTTTCAGAAAGGTCACTCTACCTGGATATGCTGCTTCTGTTCTCCCAACAATGGATGGAAATCCTCAATGCCGGACATGAAATCAGAGCCATTTCCCGAGACATATCGCATGCTTTTGACATGTCTGGCACCCTGCCGCTCACCAAACTCTCCTCCTATGGTATCAAGGCCATCTCCACTCATGTCTCGCAACTTCCTCTCCTGCCGGACATGAAATCAGAGCCATTTCCCGAACATATTCGTGCTTCTGACATGGTTTGGCACCCTGCCCTGCTCACCAAACTCTCTTCCTATGGTGTCCAAAGCCATCTCCACTCATGGCTCGCAGACTTCCTCTCCTTCCGGACATGAAATCAGAGCCATTCTTCCGAGACATATCGCATGCTTTGACACGGTCTGACACCCTGCTCACCAAACTCTCTTCCTATGGTATCCAAGGCCATCTCCACTCATGTCTGCAGACTTCCTCTCCTGTCGCAGCCAACGTGTGGCCCTAAATGGAGTTCTTTCATCCCCCCTTCCTGTTCAGGCTGGAGTTCCTCAAGTAGTGTTCTGGGCCCTGTTCTTTTTCTGGTTTTCATCAATGATCTCTCCGACTCTCTGGAAAATCCTCTTTATCTCTTTGCTGATGACTCCACCCTTTGCCGTACCATCTTGTCATCCCTCAGACGGAAGCAGCAGCTTCTTCGCTCACTGCAGATCTGGATAAATCACAAACTGGTCCAAACACTGGAACATGTCTTTCAATCCTGACAAATCTCACACTCTCACAATGTCTCCCCAAAGGACCGTTGGAAACCCCCATCTACTTTTTCAACAATCCTCTGGAAGAAGTCCTTTCATTCAAACTTCTGGGTCTCACTATCTGCCATGATCTTTCCTGGGAAAGCATCATTTCCAAACTGGCCTCCGAAGCAGTCCCGACTGGAATCCTCCGTCATGCAAAAGTCCTTCCTCAGCCCACCTGAGCTTCCTTGACCACTTACAAAGCTTTTGTCCGCAGCCTGATGTAGTACTGCTCTCCCCTCTGTGCTGGTGCTCCTACCTCTCACCTTTCTCGGCTTCACGCCCTGGAAACCAAGGCATTTAGGATCATTGGTATCTCCTGTGGTGAGGCTGAGTCTTTGTGTCTCTTACTCTGTCTCACCACAGGCAGGTCGGTGGTCTTTCTATTTTCCACAGTCTCCTCTCTGGTCTCGCCACCCCACCCGCTCTGTCTGTGATATGACTCCCCCATATTTCCGCAGGGCGCTCAAGGTCCAACAGCAACCCCCTTCTGTTAAAACTACCAAAATCTCGAATCACTACTCACCTTCACTCTTTCATATCTCCTTTTTCCCACCTTTGGAACAAACTCCCACACTCTCTTCAATCCCACTCTTCCCTCCAGGTCTTCAAAACAGCTGTTCTCCACCACCGCTTATCTTCCCCCATCGAAAACCACGATCTCCTCTACTCCTGTTAATCCACCCCAATCCCACCTTCAAATTCCCTGCTTTCCTTCCCAAAAGGTCTCTGCCGTGTAAGGTCCTGAAAGTCCCTGTAGTGTCCATCTTGTTTAACCTGTGTACCCTGCCCCATCCCTCTCCCTTCCACAGATCTCCTAATGTCTCTGTTCCCTCCTGTTTTGTGCTTCCCTCTCTCATCCCTCTTGTCTCCTGTCCCCTTTGTTGTGTGTTCTGTGTGTTTACTCTCAGACGAGCCTCGACAATGCATACCAAAAAAAACAAATGGAACTTTTCACCAAGAAGGATCATGGGTGAATTGCTAAAGTTGTTTGTTAAAGCAAAAAAAAAGAATTTGTGGCCATGTGGTTTGATTGCTGTACTTCCTCTTTTGAGTAAGAATGTGCTGTTTCTGCTCTGTTTGCTGTGATGATGCCCCAGGCGTATGCTTGGGGCTGTTGGTTTATCATGAATTATGGAGAATGCATTATGCTTATCCATCCACCCATTGGGACCATACTCTGTACAGAGCGTTGGTGCTGCCTAATCAGTCTCCTTGACTATTGGGCACAATCCTGGATGGGTCACCCACTCCGGCACAGGGATACCAACAAGCTGGCACTCATTTTGCCGACCTCGGAAGGATGACAGGCAGAGTCAACCCCACCTGGTATTAATTCAACAGCCAAGCTCAATTTGAACTCAGGATGCTAGGATCCCAAGCCCACCACCCTAACCATTAAGTCAACACCAGGCATTACATCAATCCCCACAATGGACCAAGCTCGCTTTCCTTCGCTATTAACCACCACAACCATCACGATGCCTCAGCCACCACGTCATAGCTCACTTGTATGACGACTCAACCACCACACCATAACTCTCCGCTATGAACGCCGCAACCACAGTCACCACCACGGATGCCCACCACTGCCCCTTTGAGGTGGCATTAAGCAATGGGCGCCACATACCATTGCAGATGCTTATGCTCAGGACGTTCTGGCATGTAGCTTGAAACGTAAATGTGAGCTAGAATCTGTTCAACATTGTATGATTAAGCTCAAGCACTCTGCTAAATTACGGCCTCCATTTGGTGTCCAGCATACATTCGTGGCCAGAGAGCATCACCATATACCCTCGCCCCATGCTAATCTTGGAGATGAGTCGCCTCGCAAAGCACAGAGTGAATGAGGCCATTTCTGGTGCCAAGTCCTTGAATGGATGGGGCCAACACGTGGGGTAGCATCCGTGCACCAATGGGGGTGTTCGGAAACTCCTACAGCCCATCATGATCTGCATTTAGTAGAGAGAGAGAGAGAGAGAGAGAGAGAGAGAGAGAGAGAGAGAAACTTATTTTTGGCTTGATCGGTGGTACGGGACAGAAGGCGGAACTGTGCAGGCGGACGAAGCTTGTGGAGCAGAGCAGGTGGAGTGGAGTGCTGGATGGGTGAGCAATCCAGGTGCCAAGCTGATAACACATTTACATTCACAGATAATCTTAAACGTAACAGCTGTCCTCTCACATGTTCTGTCTCTTGTTTTCTGTCTCGTCTGCTCTGGACACAAAACAGTGATCGGCAAGGGCAACTCCCAAAAATTGTTCTTTTCAGAGTAACCCCAAAGACACACACCCCTGTTCATTTTCTTCTCTGTACCTCACTGCACCTCCTCTGACCACGCACAGTGGACACCTCAGTTCTTCTCCCTTCTCCACCCTCCTAAGTGACTGGGAAGCATTGGTCCGTCGACCACATGAGATAACAAGGTCACAAACACCTTGTCTTTTCTCATCTTTCTTTGCTCTATAACCTTACTGGAGAAATGAATCTGATGGCACCTGTCATGTTAATATAAGTAAAGATTGTAGAAGTTCTTAATAACGGTAAATTCTGCAGTGTCTTGTTTCTTTGCAAATATTTGCATGTCCTTTTGCCTTTCCTGTTTGTGTTATCAATGTACCCAGCTCGTCGTGTCTTCTCCTCCATTGGTCCAGCATAGTCTGCCTGTAGTGCAAGCTAGGAAGTTCTACGCCACGTGATTTGCCCATAAGCCAGTGCCCAGTCACTGTGTCACTCGGCAGTAATCCAGGTGTGCGTTGAAGGCATAAGACCCCCCTTGGTGCAGCCGTCCACCGGTAAGGTACGTGAAGTAGTGAAACCCTGCCAGTTTTGGCAGTACCAACCGGCATTCGTGGATGCACGAATGTACCCGCCGATGTACCAGTACCCGCCGATGCACAGAGTTATCCATGCTCGGTGACCTCAGGACCGGAAGTTCAGGAGGAACTAGAGTGCTTCCCCTCGTGGTGAGCCTCGAATCCCGGATCCGTAACAATACCGACAATGACGTTTGGCTGTATTGGCCAAAATACCGTTTTCCCTCATTATATTACTTTTGCTATTGATAAGATATATCATTACTATAAATCGAAAATTCTTAAACGTTGGATAAGGATGACTTTATCATCCTTTTAGGGGTTTCAAATATAAATGCACCAGTTCTTAGATCTGTCGAGACATTCTATTCCATAAATATATTGTTACGAAATTGTGGAAATGGACCCCCAAGCATTCAGAGACAGGTAGAGAAATCCAGTCAGTTATGTCATTAGTTTATGCCCTTTGTCCAGAGGAATTGGGGAGGGAAATGCATTGTGAGATTAGCATGTTTCATTCCCGGTATAATCTCCCTGGCTTTCCAACTTTTAGTCCAACAATCCATCTTTTGAACCCTCTTTAACAATCCATCGACCCATCCATCGCCGATCCCTTGCCCTTTAGCTTCCAGACAATAACTCCTCATGATCCTTCCCTCAAACCTTCCCCCCTCCCTTTCATTTGACATCCGAAACCATCCCCCTTTAACAACCGGCACAATCTCCAAGAACATCACAACCGCGTCATCATCTCCACAAACATCGCATCTCCATGAGTATGCGAACACGCAGGTCTGTGGAGCGAGAGGGCGGACACTGAGGCCGGGGAAGAGGCAAGGAGGAAGATAGAGAGGGAAAAGATGGACAAAATGAAGAAGGTGCAATTAAGAGAAAAAGACGACAAGTTAAAAGCAGGGAGGCATCGGGAAGAAAACCTTGCCATCAAAATAGAATCGGATAAGAAATGGGTTAAAATGGGGGGAGAAGGCAATTTCAGGTTACTTTATCCTCCCCTTCTTTCTCTCCTATTTTACTGTTCATTTGTCACCTCGTGTACAAATTGTGTCTAACTGTTGTCCCATGATCACCTTGCTCTTCCATGAGCCTTGATCTTTTAAACAAAAATAAATAAATAAAAACAGCACTTTGAGACATACCTGGTCATTATAGTCCTGAGGGTTTTGCCGAGAAATTAAATGCCATTGCTCTGGGGCTGAGCGGTGAAATGTTTCAGAAGCCATAACTATTTAATGTGAATTTTCTAGACAAATGCATTGTTTTGTGGAATCCTTGCACATACAGTACTTCCTGACAAATTTGGAACTATTATTTCATATGTGGGTTATCTTTGCGTGTGAAAACAATGGAAGGTGTGTGTATTTTATTTATCTTTTAAATTTTTTGTGAACAAAGAAAATCACCCCAAAGAATATCCAGAGTGCAGCAGGAGATAAACCAATCATATAGCCGTGTAGATATTGAATTGAATAGCTACATCGAAGCACCATGAAGGAAGTTCCAGAAACTTCCTCTGGGGAACAGTGGAACAATTCTAACTGGCAAAGTATATTAAATCGTGACGACCAAACGCTTCAATAATATTTTGCCTTGTTAAAAATACCGGTAGTCTGAAATAAAATAAACCAGAGAGTTGGTGTCAAAGCCACCCAATGCTCGCCTGTTTATACATTTATTCGTTTTTAAAAGACTCGTCTAATGATTAATTATTTTTATAAAAGCATTGCAGTGAAGTCTGATCCAAATAATTTTTAAAGCAATATATGTATTTGTATATTGTAATCAGTAACAAGAGCGCAAGTGAGCACAATATACGCCCGAACAAGAAGGTATATTACAGAATTGTGCTACTACATGGAAAACAGCATCCTGGTTGCCATGGAAACCACTTTAGATGACGAACGTATGTCGCGACACACCGTCTCCACAGTCTGTACCTATGTACCAAATATGAAACGTGAAAGTTGAAAACTTTGGGAGTTAGAGTGTGGACAGGAACGACGGACAGACAGACAGACGGACGACCGGTATCACATAATACGCCCCGTATATATATATATATATATATATATATATATATATATATATATATTATATATATATATATATATATATATCGGGCGTATAAAAAATAGTGTGGTAGATAAAAACATTAGAAAGGAAAAAATAACTTGCACCAAAAACTTTAACATTTTCACGCTCACGCAGACGCTCACGCCGGTGTGGTATCGCTATAGCTCTCTTTTCTTCGAACAGGCGAGCTAAAAACAACTTATGGTATGTTGTATTGAGATGATCATGTGGAAATGGTTGTTAAAGTTTCACCTTCCTGGGTTCTAAGATTGAAGTGAGTGGAGAATGTGAAGGAGAAATTAATAGACTGTTAGCATTAGGGAGAACAGCAATGTCAGGATTGATGAAGATCCAGAGGGACAAAGATGTGACAAAACAAACCAAGAGGATGGTGAATGCTCTGGTATGTCCAGCTGCAATGTATGGATGTGAGTCATGGACAGTGAAAAAGAAAGAATGGAAGAAGATTGACAGTTTTGAAATGTAGTGTTTGAGCCGAAAGTTAAAAAAATTCCAAGGACTGTAAGAACAAACAAACCAGTGCTTGAATAAATTAGACCACCGTGTACATTAGAATCACTGACGCTAAACAGAAACTGTCGTACTTTGGACACATCATGGGTGCAGAAAACGAAAGTCTGGATAAATCATCCATGCTGGATATGGTTGTGGGAATAAGAGGAAGAGGCAAAACTTGTATGTGCTGGATGCACGGAGTAAAGACTGCAACGAAGCTGTCTCTGCCAGAGCTTTGGGAAGCGGTGCAGGATCAGGATGTTTGGAGAAATCTGATCATGAATATCACCAGAAATTGACAAGACTTGATGGGAACAAGATAAATATGATCTCCGTGCCACGGGCCTGTTCGAGGAGAACTGTCCGGGGCTAAACAACAACAACAACATATTGTATTGATTACAAGATTTTATAACGAGCAGCCCTGTATTTTATTATGAAACAAACATCTTTCCGGCAATCCTCAAGCAACATAACTCTTTACAAGCTCTGCAAAGTGTGTATTGTACTTAACCATTCAACCTTGAATGTCCATACACCACGAAATCATCCAACACGAAAATGTAATGTAGTATTTTTTTAAAATATCTTTAAACAAGAATAGTAGGGTCAGGAAACAGCATAAAAGGGATCATAGCATCAGATGCCTTTTAAACAGAGGACGATACACCAGTTAGGCAAACTTCAAGAGGTAACAGAAAAGGAAATGATCAACAGCACATACAAACACACTTCTAAATGGCATAGATTACTAGATCACACATCAAAATTGCATTTCTGACACTTGTGTGGAAAACAATGAGGATTTATATTTAATTTAATTTCAGTTCCATAAAGTTCCTCTAGTAAAGCTACAGTTCATTGCAACAGATATCAAATGCCTCCAGTAAGACATACTTCATCTACTTGTGTCTGTTATTGCGTGACATTCTTTGTAAAAGAGGCATGTGCAAACTTCGTGTATTCGCTCCTCCGGTTCCATTTTTTCTTTGGATCTTCCACGATCGTGTTCCGAAAGTATCTGAACCTCGAGGCAGAGTAAAATCTTCAGAGTTTCCTCGCTCAAGCGCTTTCTCTCGAAAAGTCCTTCTTCCTTCGCTTTTCAAAGGAGCGCACTGGAACATGTCAGAACCTTTTCCCTGCATGACACGCCTCGAGTCATCATCGGGCATGGTTGTGCAGCTTGTTTCCGCAAAAGACTGTTGTTGAGTCTGTGCTTTGCAAGGTGCACCTTGGTTTTGTTGTACCGCAACTACCATGCTCCTTGATTTTGTCCAATAATGCTCCTCTTGTAATGCTAAAAATTGGCTAGACGTTTCCAAACAGGAACTGCTTTTTGATTTCCAAAATGGAAAACGATGACGGTAAGAAAATCCGTGGCAAGGCCAGACGCGATTGGAGGAGTTAGGACAAATGGGGTGCTTATCTCCGCGTTCCTTTGCGACTTTGAAGGACTCCGTTTTGAAAAATGTACATTTTGGTGCACTGGCATTGCTTTCTGTCGTAGCAATAGCCGAATTGTTTGCCGATATAGAAACATGAAAATCAACCAAACATTCTGGATTGTTATCATCGCTCATGCCGCAGGACCTGTGGGCTAAGAGGTTGTCATCTTTGACATTCATGTTTTGAACCTTATGATGAGAAATGCTTTTTGACCTTGTTTTGAGATAACTTCCAATGTTGTGTGCAACGCTTGTGTGTTTTTTTGGTGCATGAAAGGAATAGCTTTTGTGCTTTGCAGGATGTGGTGGAGAATGGGATTCTGTAGAGTTATATTTACTGAATTGTGCTTTGTTTTGATCAAAAGCAGATGCAGCAATGCTGCGATGCGTGTCATCAAGAAACACATTGCCATCACCTGGCTCACCGCAGTGCAATGCCATTGCACTTGCTGAATTTTCATGCGCACCGTTTTTACCATCTTTGCTTGTAAACAAAGCAGAGTCCGCGCATTCTAATGATGAAGTCGATGACTGAGATCGTTCGAGACCCACGGAAGAAAGTGCAGATAATTTTTCGAGGGATATGGTCACACGCTGAAAAAACTGTTCAAATCTTCCCAGACGTAGATCTGCTGCTTGAATGGCCGCTTTCATAAAGCGCTCTCGTTCATTCATTTCTTCGAGTCGTATCGTCATGTTTTCTACCCTGCCATCACAGGAGCAGTGGAGAAAATTCACTTTATACGGTACAATGACTTCCTCTAGTTTTAAGCACAGATTCACATGCAGATGGTGTATGCATGGCTGAATTGAAGCATTCGTCCTACTTTTACCTTATGATCTCTACTCCATCTTGAATTTTGTCTGTGCCGAAAAGTGGTTATTGGGTATGAAGGCATGAGTAGAGAACATGCATGAAAAATAATTTAACACTGTAAATTCCTTGTACCATGAGATGCACCTTTGTGTGGTTACACTGATCCGCTCAGCTGAAGATGAACTGAAGCAATCGTTCTTCTCTGCAAAGTACTCCTCCACACAATGCTCTTCAAAAGTGTGCAATTTCATCATCTCTTCATCATTCAGAAACAGCTCTGCAAAGTACACACCGGTCGTTAAATTAATTAATCCATAACTTTAATACCTTAAGGGTCTGGCTAAGAGTCGCAGACTGATGAACCTGTGTTTTATGTAAATTAGTTCACTTACTCTTTTTGCGATCCGCGTAACAATATTTACTGGGATTGAGACATCGCAGGATGTTGACACGTAAAGAGATTGCAGGGAAGACCAGCTTTTCTTCTCTTAAACAATTACAATTTCTAAGTAATGTGGCTGTATGATGCCAATAATGATGTGTCAGAAAACATGAGCGCAGGGAAATTCATCTTGGCTGAATGTTATTTTGATCAGCTTGTTTGGTGTTCCCATCTGAGCGCTTGCCTCACGATGCTATGATTCCAGTTTCAAATCACGCACGATATACAATGCTTATTTATTTGTCTATTGTCTCATTATGTACTTTTCAGCAACACCATAAACATACTTAAGGGATTTTCTTATATGTTATATATTGTTACATGGAAGGGGTGGGGAGGCGACTGTAGCCAGATTATGGTAAGAATAGTGTGGTCCGCACGTCCGTGTATGTTAGATTGCTCTTGCAACAGGGAAAATGTCAGAGTAAGTGGTCTTGTAAAACATCCACTGAGCAGGCAGTGAGTGTTTATTTTAAAGCAGGCAGAGTAAGATTGTAGGCCTACATGTAAAACCTCCTGTAAATACGAGGCAATGCCAGGTAGAGGTGTTGGGTATTTTACAAAGGCACAGAAACGGCATCACAAAATGCACTTTACAAAAGGTATGGACACTTTCAAACCACCACAGACAGGCATGGCAGTCCTGCAGAGGGCTCACAAAGGACCGCATGATGGGCGGCCTTGTGTGCTGCAGAGCAGGTCCGAATGGGGGGGGGGGCAGGCGGACGCTGTGGGAAAGCACCACCCACATCCAGTGGATGACCAATAAGGACCAGCTGTGGCAGTCCGAATGCTGTGTTGGAGCACCACCCCCTTCGGGACCGTCAATGAGACCAGCCGTGGGTGGTCCCAAAGGAAACAAGAGCTCAAGTGAGCACAATATACGCCCCGAACAAAGAAGTATATACAGAATTGTGCTACTACATGGAAAACAGCATCCTGGTTGCCATGGCAACCACTTTAGATGACGAACGATATGTCGCGACACACCGTCTCCACAGTCTGTACCTATGTACCAAATATGAAACGTGAAAGTTGAAAACTTTGGAGTGCGGACAGGAACGACGACGGACAACCGTATCACATAATACGCACCAGATATATATATATATATATATATATATATAATTATATATATATATATATATATATTATATATATATATATATATATATATATATATATATATATTAGTATCGGGCGTATAATAAAATCTGTTGCGTGCACATGCGTGGTGTCACTCTGCTTCAGTAGCTGCCACGCAGGGCTTTGAGGAGAGGCGAGAGAGCATCGCCTTCATGCCTTTTCACCTTCCGCACCCAAGCTAAACTGGAGCAACAACAATCTTCACCCCTGCACACTTGCAGCCTGCCTCGAGTCCTTGCCTGCCCCATTGTTTCATGTGCAAGTCTGGAAATCGGTGCCATTTGGGGGTTAGGATTTATTCCTCCTGTGTATATAGGTTTGTGTGTCGCTCATCCCTACTTGCGTCCGTCGATCACTTGGTTCGTCCCATATATTTATTCATAGCATCTTGTGTACCATTATCTCCGTATTCTCTTTTTCGCTGAACCCAATTTTAATCAGAAGAAACGTTTTCCCACCTTTTGCCTCCTGCACATTGACTGCCAGGTTTGGCTCCATTTGGGTGAACCTCGGGAATCTAAGGAATAAGTGAACACAATATCTTAAACACCGTTTCGGGATGCGCGGATGATCTTAGGCCATCCGACTCAGCGCTGTCTCTGTGTTAACGGAAACCTCTGATGCGACAATATCTACAAACTCCTCCATGAGTCAAGACACCATGAAATGGGAAGTAAAGTAAAAGTATGAATGTAATATACAAAGCATAAAAAAACATTACATTCAAATGTGTTAGAGGACAGTTTTATCTGATTAAAATAAGCTTTTATGTTTAACATGTATTAATTTATCAAATTTACCAACCTTTTCAGGAGCATGACACCCCCCACGTGACTATGTGTCGATTAATTACATATTGTTTGAATCTCAGTTGCATCGTGACTGCCTATTAATTACGTAGTAATGTAACGTACCTTTTAAACCTTTAGAATAAACCCTTGAGACTGCTGAGACCCTTCACCCCTGAGACATTTAAGACCCTTTAAAGACATTTTAGCCCTTTGAAGAGCGTTTGAGGCATTTTGGATTTCTTCAGACCATGTAGGGTGTAGACCCTTTCATACCCTAACTACTATTGGAACGTACCCTTTAGACCCCTTCGACACTTTAGACCCTAACTACTATTGCAACCCCTCAGACATTTATAGCCCTTAAGATCCTTACGACCCTTTCAACTACTTAGACCTCTTAGACCATTGAGACCTTTACTCCCTTTTGACACCCTAGACCTGTAGACATTTAGATCCTTTAGAGTCTCAAGTCCTTTAGACCCTCTAGATGCACACCACACAAACATCTATAAAGTCTTCTTGTGATATACAAGCCACTTATACTTTTTTCAGCAAATAATGCTGACCTGAGCTGAGCTTACCTGACCTGACCTGACCTAATGTGCAAACTCGATACCCATCCGGTGGGTGGGTACTCTGCGAGTCATCAATACTAATAAATATCAGTATGTCAGTGTGTCTCCTCCATAATTCCAAAACCATGAAAC
>CM068963.1:55568183-55578474 GCA_035128595.1 Eptatretus atami
TGGCTTCGATGCCGCAGTATGTCCACTCCCGAGGCTTCAGCGCTGCAGAAGTGCACGATTCACGAGACGGCCGCATAACCTCTTCCACAGCACCAAGCACCACGGGCCCAAGTTCGAGTTCAGATCGTGCGCCCGCGAAACCCATGCACCGCACACATGTAACCAAGAACAGGCACGTGTATACCCCACAGAGAGTCATTGGTTGCCATTTCTACCATGTCCATGTGTGCTGTCTCCGTACCTCTTCGCTTGCAGAAACTCCCAACTATTAATATATTGGCAGAACCATAATAGTATATTTATATTAATATTTTGTAATGTTAGCAAATCGCCCAAAACGGAAAGAGCAAACTGCGCATATAATTACCGAAAAAAATGACCCCTGCGGACTATGCCGTCATCGCTCTCAAAAGCAGGTTATGAAGCACGGTGTTTCACTCAATGAAGTTACACTTTCTGCACATTCCATAATCTTTTCTTCACTCTATATAATCGTCCGAACAGTAGAAAAAGTTAAGTTTAACGCTCTACTTGAAAAATACACAAAGTTATAAAAAAAATCACTAATTTGTTAAAATTTTCGGATCTTACTCCAGATTTCGACACTTATTTTCTCCACCAGATCAGATTCTCAAATTTGACATAATATTTCGATAATATACTTAAATTAGACTGTGAGAGTAGATCGTGTTTCCAAATTGAGGCATGTTTGAATATGCCCAACAAAATAGCGAATTACGACCCCCATCGAGTGTGAGCGAGGTGTCCTCGGGTGTCCAAGGATGCGCCTGATAAAGGATACAAGCCGGTAGGCGCAATGGGTCGCGAGCATGGAAACTATAAGATACAGAGCAAAATGGATGTCATATAGCGGATAGGGAATCACCTTAAGATTATGCATATCAAATCTCATCCAGTTCCATCTACTGATAACTACTCGTATCATTTGAATGAAAAGTACCGAAAATGCGGTTTGAAATCGGAAATCCCCAAAGTTCGAGGGGGTGCTGTGGTGAACAAAGATCTAAATCGAAAATCCGGCTCGATCGTTTGTGCCAATGTATTCCAGACGATTAGTGTGAATTTTCATGACCATCCGACCATAACCCTAGGAGGAGTAGCATTTGCGCGAAGGCACCTCCAGCTCTCGCATATTATCGATTTTTGCACTAATTGACCTTTGACCCCTGACTAAGCGAAATCTGTCAATATGTCCTGAGGCAAAGTTGTAGTACTCATTGAGTACCATGAACCTGCAAAGTTTCATTCGTATCGATGCACTCACCTGGTCCTAGGGGGCCTTCAATTTTCGCCAATTTTCGCGCATACCCTAATTTAGGGGATGCTGCGGTAAAGTATTCCATATATCACAAAAACCCGAATATATTTGATAGAGCATCACCTGTGGATCATTCGTGCCAAATTTCATAACCCTACGTGGGATAATGGCTTTCGGAATTGATTTCGCGTGAACGGTACCATTTTGAAGGTTTTTCGGTTGTTGCTAGGGAACCAAAGCGTCCTAGCAACCATCACAATTTCCAAAGCACTAGGTCATAAGATGTACCTACCACCCGAGTTTGGTCAAAATCGCCCACGTTACTACCAATTATGCTGATGACAAACGAACAAACATCCAAAACATCCAAACAAACAGAAAGAATTACTGACAATAAGTGTCACCTATTTCGGCGACCCAATAATTAAATAACGCCGTTAATCATCTTCAAAAGGAGTGTTTTAATTAACCCAAATACCCAATTTTCAGACGCTCTTCCTTGGAGTTTTGTTAGCACGAATGCAAAGTTTCAGGCTGCTCGTTTTCATGGTTTTGGAGTTATGGAGGAGCCACACTGCACACTGACATTATTATTGTATAGAAGGTTCTAAGAAATACAAATACAATCATTAAGAATGGAAACATTCATACTCAAGCCACTGTCCTTGTCATCCTTGTTGCCTTGGCACTTGCAACAGCAGTGTTGATGACAGCAGCCACAAAGGATCATGGTAAGATGACTGAAAATGATGAGGGGTGGTGGCAACACTGGCCGTTCATGAAATGCCATGATTAGTTGGTATCGCTGAAACTTCCATACCTGATTGGAAATCGATTTTACTTCAAAAAGGTGTTGCTGTGGAAAGGGTAAAATAACAAAAAAAAAAACGATTATATTGTAGCATGACAATGGTAAAGGTGTTTCGGATTGAAGTGAACTTCCATACTTGGATAGCAAGTTGAGTGATTTAATTCACTTACAAACTTCCTTCAAATGGAATGGCAGTATAGCTCAGTTATAGTCTCTTTTGACCAGTGCAGTCCACCATAACTATAAAGTTCATCTTGGTGTTTCCCAGGGAGGAGGAGGGCAGAGAGTTAGGGTTCTCAGGGTTGGGGGGGGGGGGAGCGAGAGCAAATATGGGACAGAGTTGGAGGGGGGGTTGAAACTGAGGCGGGGTATGGAAATTGAATAGTTGTGGGTGGGGTTAATGGTGGGGGGGGAGGGGAGGGACTGGGAGCAGGTTTAAAGGCTTGAAGTGGGGAGGTGATGGAAGCCTTCAGGTTGGCGGGAAGGTGAAAGTTTTGGTTTGGGAGCGGAGGTTGATGACTTGGGGATTGGGAGTTGGTGGGGGTCGGGGCGGGGGAATTTGAGGACTTGAAGTCACATTTTACATTGCAGAAATGTTCTATGGGTACTTGCCTGTCTGTCTGTAAGTCTGTCTGTCTGTCCCACCATGAAGCATGGAAATGTTTCTCAGAGAGAAATAAAATTAAGTAAAAGTATCTTAAAATTAATCCAAACTTCAGGGAAAATTATAATATTTTCAATCAAACAATTAATTGAACCCAGGAAGTATATAGGCAACAGGCCACTGCTTCAATCGCTCACAAAATTTGCTGTTGTTGGTGTAAAGAAATATATATATATACCTCCCATTTTTTGAGCTCCGTCAACCGGCGCAAAAAAAAAACATTTTGAAAAACCCTCGTAAACTCATCAGGAACTGATATCTAGAGTATGAACATCATTACCTAAACATGTGACATGCCAAACTCACTTGAATACTGCAATGAGCAAGTTGACCAAAAGAATGTTTGCTACAAGGAGATAGCAAGCCATGATGGCAGGAGATATCCAGGCTCCAGGAATGCATGGTGGCATTCGCTTTCCATCCTCATCATACAAGTTATCTCCGCATGGGGCTGAGGAAACATGACATGTGATTAGCTTCTTAAAACAGCACTTCATACAAGTAAGCCAGTTGAATAAAGCAAAATGAATCAAATAAAATTACAGTTTCATAAAAGTCATCCATTCAGCAGTACAGGTGAAAAAGCAAGATCTATAAGAATTAGAAAAATGTAAATATGAATTATATTGACAACACTATAAATCATATTTGCTCGATTTATGTAGTGCAATCAAAATGCAAATGGTGTTCATTTCCTCTGCCACCGGAGGTAGATGGAGGTTCTGTTTTCATCCCTGTTTGTTTGTTTGTCTGTGAGTAGGATATCTGAAAAAGTTATGGACGGATTTGGACGAAACTTGGCGGACGTGTTGGGTAGGTGACATGAACAAGCCGATTAGATTTTGATTCGGGTCCAGACGCACATCTGGTCCATCAGTAGGATAGAAAACATAAACTTAGTTTATAAATGTGCTTCCATTTTCTGAGAAAACTTTTTTGATGTTTTCCGAATTCTTTGCACGATTATTTTGACCTTTAAAAGTCCATTCCATAACAGCGGCATGGTATCATGCACAGCAAGTTTTGACCTTATCATTTTGTTGGTGTGCCGATATGAGTGATGTGAGTGAGTTGTGAGTTTGATTTTACAGCGCGTGCGCTGTATACAATTGCACCGAGTTTGAAATGTCCCCGGCGTCGTCTACCACGTCCCCGGGTGGTCCGGTGTCCCCCCCCCCCCCACGTGCCTCAAGACAGCCAATGACGGCCGTCCGGTAGATGCAGTGCGTAACCTCGACGGAAATGGTGACAATTGACGGAATACCCAAGTATTTCAATGGAAATTGTGAAAGAATGTGTTATATATGTGAAAACCATTTAATTTATTGCTTGACGGAAAAAAAAACGAAGAAACGCGCCCCTCATGTATGAACAGACGAAGACGTCACTTCCGCCCACCATCGCATTTCGCGCCGATCGCCGAATGCTGAAAGCTAAGTTCTTTTGCTATCATGGCTATCATTCTTTGTGGCTCCCTGCCACGCTGTATGAACAATTTCAATTCCTTTCTGTTATATATAAAGGTGCTTATCACAATAATAACAAGATTTTTAACATTTCAAATATTAAGTACGCTTTTAATTGTTTTCAACTGAAAGCATAAATTGCTTATTTTAACATTAGTGTACTCATTTGCTTCACCACAACGCCGCTGTATTGAAGGATTTACATTGTTTTTGATTAAATTCATTTGATTTTTGTGAGTTTGATTAATTGCTGTGTGGCAAAATTAAAAAGTTGACAGAAATTCACTTTCTATGTTATCATCGTGCCGAAAGAGTGGAAAAAATAAAAAAGAGTTTGATTATAAATATGGTTTAATAATGGGAAAGGTCGTGCTGTAAGTTTATTTGTGATTTATTTGAGACGATGCACGTGTTGGTTCTTGATCGTTACTTTACAAGAACATATTGTTGC
Organism: Eptatretus atami; assembly: GCA_035128595.1. NCBI lineage: Eukaryota > Metazoa > Chordata > Myxini > Myxiniformes > Myxinidae > Eptatretus > Eptatretus atami. The sequence continues at coordinate 55,572,855 of CM068963.1, forward strand.
ATTTAAATCTTCAAAATCAGACATCAAATGTTTTACTTTATATATATATTTTTTAGAAAGTATTACAAGGAAATCAATACTTACATTGATCTCCATTGCATATATCTGTGGGGAAAAAAAAAAAAATTAATAAAATCAGGCAATGCATCACTAAGCATAAATGTTAGAAGTATAACAAAGTAAAAGCATCCATTCACTTCCTGATTAACCAGATGGGATAACAGACACAAGAGATCTCACAACATATATGGTATTCCATCCATCCATCGGGACCATACTCTGTGCATAGCGTTGGTGCTGCCTTAAGCGAGGTCCCTTGGCTATTGGACACAATCCTGGACAGGTTGCCACTCCGACACAGGATAGCAGCAAGCTGTCACTCATTTTTCCGACCTCGGAAGGACGACAGACAGAGTCAACCCCACCTGGTATTAATTCAACAGCCGAGTGGGATTTGAACTCAGGATCCTAAGATCCCAAGTCCACCACCCTCACCATTAAGCCAACACAAGGCATGTAATGGCTATAAAGACCCTTTAAGGACTTTATATTCTAACATGGCCTCTTGTGGATAAATTATGTCCATCAATGGTCATAATAATATACCTAATCATCCCCATGATTAAAGAGATACAAAATGAAATATTATGGAAGTAATATTGTTGTTTTTGGGGTCAAATCATCAAGGTCCATATCAAACCATCATCCCTAAATACAAATCAAGTTTGGCGAGTTGTAATTACTTAATGGTCCAAATTATGTTTCCTGTATCTCTGACACTTATGGAATAGTATCAATCATATTTGTTGTTAATATCCTCCAAGTTCAGCTGGGAAATTATTAATAGTATACATAGCAACAGAACAATTACATTCAAGAATTGAAGAGGAAATTAAACAAGGAAATGATTTTAGTTAATGAAAACAATCTTACTATGAAGTTTTGCCTTACGATCTATTTGATCCACAAACACCTCCCCATAGATCATCCAGTAGGGCATGTAGAAGATGTTTCTAGCAAGGCGCCAGGACAGCTCGCCATCTGGGTGCAGGATGGCATGCCTGGAAACGCCAAAGCTCGTGAGAACCACCAACATGATGACAACGAAGTAGAGCATGTCGATCATCTGCAAGCGGTAGCATTCACTCAGGACACCGATTTAAACCTTCAACAGCAGACATTAAAAATCATTTCAAAGGTGTATCAGTTCCTTCTATTATTCCACTAAAATGACGTGAAAAACGGCTCTCACCATTTTTCCAATCATCATGACGTATGGTCCCAAGTACTTGTTCACGCCAAAGATATCCAACACCCTGATGTACCAGAATATAATGTCAACACAGTAAATGACTCGTCCATAACTCATGTACGGCTGCTCTTGGATCCGGAGCACCACTCCAAAAGTGAAGGTACAAATGGCCATCAGGTCCATAATGTTCCAGTATTCCTGGAGCCAAACTTTCACTTTCTGGCTCACTTTACCTGGCTCAGACATTGCCACCTGCAACAATGGACATCATTGCTGCATCAAATTGGTTCTATCTAAGCGCAGGAAATACAAGTGAAAATGACAGTTCATTTGTAAGCTGGAATTAAGACAAATTGCTCATTCAGAAATAAACAGGAAACGCAAAATTAAACGATAAACAGAAAGGTATATGCAGGAGTACATGCTGCACGAGTTGTGATCAACAAGCATCATCCGCCATATGTACAAGTGGTCTACTGCTTCAATCCAGCATCATTAAGAAGACACAGTTTTGCAACTTTTACAGTAATGGCTCTGTAATGGGACACGATTTGTTGTCCTTACTATAAGCAGTTAGGGGGTCTAACCATTTACAATTTCAAAAGGAAGTTCAGTCCAAGCAGATGGTTTTAAACTTTATTCTGTGCTGATGAGTTCCAATGAGGGCAAAACCTGTCTCCAGCGATGCTATTTTCTCTGTTTGTGGCTATTTGAACCGAGTCTCATGGCCAATTTCCGGAAAGCACCGAATTTCAAATTTTTGTAGCACCCCCTTGGCAGCAAATATCTAACACTTCGAATTGATTGAAATACATCTGAGAAGCAAGGAAAACCATGTTGTGGAAGTTTCGAAGTGATCATATTTGCTCTATCTATGTACAAACCAACATACCCTAAAATAACTGTGAAAAAGCTGTTAACATGCAGATATGATATTGAAAATGTATTTACCACTGAAGCACATTAAATGACTGTAAATAGTAAAGACCATATCAAACAGAAAATAATACAGGCTGTTTCGCATTTAATTTCACAAAATAACCACATTTTTCAAAACATAAGCCTTGTACGATTACAACGGGTTAATTGATGAATTTTGATCTATATTGGACTCACACAAGGAAACCAGGCAAGATCTAGTATGTATTGTTATGGTTGTGGGGATAGATGGAAGAATTTAATAGGGAGTTTGGCATTGTGTAGAGTTGCTTGGTCCGTGGACGAGTAGAAAGCAACTCGATGTAACTGAGTTAGGGAATCTGTGAGGTTAAGTGTTACGTGTCACCGCACGAGGGGTGGTGCGGTGTTAATTTGCTTAGGGAGTAAGAATAAGTTCCCCAGTACGTGATTGTCCTCTGTGATTTTCCCCATGTTTTTAAAATTTCAAGCCAGGCAGTAAAACTGGGAAATGTGTCCCTGAAACCACAATAAACAGGAGAAGCCCCACCGTCCTGGGTTTGGGCAGTGAGCAGGCCGCGCCCTGGAGGCGGAGGATATAGAGCGCACAGGGAAGAGGGCGTAGGAGGTTCCTACTGCATAGGACAAGAGATCAGTCACACATGTGTGATTTTGTGAGAGGCTTCCGACCGGATAGAAAGAGAGATCTGTATGATCGAGGTCGAGGGCAGGTAGGCTTGTGCACGTGTGGATTGTGGAAGGCTTCCGTCTGGATAGAACGGGAGATTGGCAGAGCACACACACACGAGGTAGGTGTGAGGAACGCACGAGGCAGGTGGCACCGTTGGAAAGAGGAAGGCTGGCACATTTTGAGCCTTTGTTTGGAAAGCTGCTTGTGGATTGCCTGGCGTATGTATGCCCTGCCACGAGAGAAGTGACGGTGCCATTTGCTTGTGTGTGCACGTGCTGGTGGAAGCGCTCCCCATTGCAAGTTCGACAAGGACCAGCTCTGGGCCAAGCTGAGTACCAGTATACTTAAAAAGGGGGGTTTCTCTTTTCATTTTGTGTCACCCTTTGTCTGTATTTGCGTCTGTGTGCGAGACCTCGACTGTAGGAGTTATTTATTTATCTTTATTATTATTATTATTATTATTATATGTCCTTTGAATTATCATCTTGTAAATATTTGTGTATGTTCATTAAATGTGTTTATTTGAAGAAACTGTATTTGTGTAATTGTAGTGGTTCGCGGATAAACCCCCTGTGTATCCGTTCCATTATCCGTACCCTTCGCCCATCCACCATTGCCCTCCGCCATGCCCTTTGAGCACGTGTTGAAATCTCCAAGGATCAACGTGTCCGCCTCCTCTGAATAAGGAACTGCTCGGCCGTCCGGGGACTGTCGGTTTTAACCGCCTGGCTACCACAAATTTGGGTCGGGGGGGTTATAACCTGGGCCGGCCACCCCCGCGACAGTTTTATGAATTGAAGAGTTGACGTCACAAAATCTGTTTCTAGTTACTTGCAGACAAAATTAGTTGCTTTTTTGCTTGAGCAAGTAGCAACTAGATATCTGCGATCACAAAGCGATCGCCAAGGGTAAGCCTCCCTCTGGTGGAGGCTTACCCTCGGCGATCACCCACGACTTACCCTCGGCCTGTGATCCAATGATGGCCTCATATTTTTTCAGACCACCATATGACCTTGATCTTCAACATTTGCAGATACATTGTAAATGAAGAAAATGTGTCCCCATCTACAATCCAGCCATACTACTCAACAACATGAAAATCGGAAGAAAACTATTCAAGTTTTGATCAAATAGGTATTTTTGTTAATTAGGTCACAATCTGAAAAAAGTAGGTCAAGGACACGAAACAAACATCAGGTGCACAACTTCAGTGCAAGTACACTATTATGATGCAAGAACATATTTGAAAGTCAAATGGTCGAATTCTGCGGTGGCATAAATGACGACAAAAAAAACCCAGATGTTTTGTTATCTGTTTTTCTGTTTTTGTTTTTGTTTCACAAAAAAACAGATTAATAACATTTGGTTTTAAGGAATTTTTAATTTGTGAAGTGAAGTGTATTCGATACTTTCAAGTTTTAAAACAATGACAGAAGTCAGTCAGTCAAGGCAGGCTCTCCCCCCTCTCGAGTCAAGTCAATCAGGTCAATCCTCCCAAGTCAATTAAGTCAAGGCAGAAATCAATCAATCCACACCCCTACCTCCCTCCGGTGCACGATCCTCTCTCCCTCCCCCATCTCGTGAGTGAAGCATCAGATATGAAGAGAGGTGGACTAAATGTCAAAAGTATCTTATGCCCGTGGGTTTCCCACGTGTGCCCCACTAATCTCTTATATATTGCGAAATGTGATGTCTGTCTGTACATTCCTCTGTCTCTCGTTTACGTCAGCCGCTTCCCACGCTCCGTAAAAAAAAAGCTCCCATTCGGTTATTTTGCATTTTCATTTCACTTTTCTTGATGTAATACATTCAAGTCACTTTATTGTCCCTTCCAGTAATCTTTAAAATTAACATGAATATCTGGATGAAAGTAAATTTAATATAGATCTTTCGTGGAGTAACACACAATTTAAAATAGCTATAGTTAAACCTCCGCCATCGAAGATGGATGGAGGTTACTGTTTTCACCCGTCTGTTTGTTTGTTTGTTTGTGAACAGTATTATGGAAAAACTCCTGCGACAGATTTCGACGAAACTTGGTGGGGGGATTAGGTATGGTCCAAGGATCATGCCATTAGATTTTGCACTTTGTCCAAATAAAAAAACTTCGAAAATTTTGCAACTTTTTTTCAAAATATATTCGATTTTATTTGAAAAATATTTGAATTTTTTTTTTCTTTGCTTCACATGTTTTAAGTGATTTCAACCCCAAAAAAAATTTGTTAGAGAAAAAAACCAGAAATTTTGCAACTTTTTTTCAAAAAATTTTGATTTTATTTTTTGGGCATTTCTACATGCGCGTCAATCTAGTTTAGTTTATTCAATCGTGGTTCAGTAGAGTCTGATCCGTTTTGACCTACAATGAATAGGATATCAGGTTCACTTAAGTGACCCAGCAGTATTGGCGGCGGAGGTTTTGCACTCTACCGAGTGCTCCCCCTCTAGTTTGCTCTCTTTTGAGAGAAATTCAACTTCCACCACCCGATGATGCATCACCATTTTGCAGTGGGCGGGAGAAGTAGCTCAGAGCTTTGACTCTGAATGAAACCAAGATTGCATCACAATTAACATTTTTGAAGTCTATGAAATAATTTAAATTGATGTCAGGTCAGGTCAGGTATGGGAGCATGCGCCAGAGCAGCGCGTCGATGCGTCCACTTTCCGCCGGTACTGCAGGGGCCTCCGTCTGGCCATCTCCCAGGCAGATGAATGGCCCATCCCCATCTCCTTGAGATGCCGATCAACCTGCTGCAACCACGAGGCACGTGTTCGGCCCATTG
>CM068963.1:55609929-55629155 GCA_035128595.1 Eptatretus atami
AAAAGAGAGATCTGTACCAGAGGGATTACTATCAAGCATGCTGCAATTGTGTTATTTCTTGAGGTTTCGGAGTCGGTGCTCTAACAGGGAATAAGAAGCAATGGTAAAAAAACGGACGTTAAAAAAAAATTAAGTTATCACATTTGCGCGGATCCCAAACTGATATACATGTGACACGTGCACAGACGAACAAGCAAAATGGCGGATTTTTCTGCAATGCATATTTCACGGAACCAGCTTCATTGAGCTACATGATTTAAGGCATTCACTGCGAGACCTCGCACCCCTAGTCCTCCGAGGACTGCCTACCCATAGCCTCTGTCAGATTATGTCTTATATTTTTCAGAGGTTTTGTGAGGTGCCTAACAGGAAATCAAGCAAATCTGGTTTAGAAAAAAAGACATTAAAAAAAAAAAAAAGCTAAAACATTTGCATGGACCCAACCGATGTACCACGTTACAAGTGCACAGACGAGCAGGCAAAATGGCAGATTTTATGCAATGCTTATTTCACGGGCGATTGAACTTTGCGATGTCTCCAGGGTTATTCTGCCTTAGACTGCAATCTTTTGTGGATAAGAAGTCATTTTATTTCATCAATTCATTTTATTTCATTTAGTGCTGCGTGATGGTGAAGAGGGCTTTAATGTTAAGGGGATCTTTTATTCGTATGCAGCGACAGCCTGGCCAACCTTTCTTATCAACCATTTAATTGTAGTGTTTTACATGAGTGCTAAAGCATTTGCTGAGTGCCCGTTGTCTTTCGCGTACCGCACGATGCCATTCTTGAGCGAATCGTTCACTCTCGTGGAACGCTTTTGCCATGGCACATCATTCAGGGCGAGTGTTTCGTGCTCCATCACCCTGGGTGAGTGTTCGTGCTCTGTCACTTCTGAGCGAGTGGCTTCGTGCTCCGTCACCCTGAGCGAGTGGTTCGTGCTCTGTCACCCTGGGCGAGTTGTTCGTGCCCCATCACCCTGAGCGAGTGGTTGTAACCCGTCACCTTGAGTGAGTGGTTTTGTGCTCCATCACGCTGGGTGAGTGGTTCGTGCTCTGTCACTCTGAGCGAGTTGGTTCGTGTGCCATCACCCTGAGCGAGTGGTTCATGCTCCGTCACCCTGAGCGAGTGGCTCGTGCTCCGTACCCTAGCGAGTGGTCCGTGCTCCGTCACCCTGAGCGAGTTGTTTCGTGCCCATCACCGCTGAGCGGTTGTTCGTGCCCCATCACCCTGAGCGAGTGGTTCGTACCCATCACTTGAGTGAGTGGTTTTGTGCTCCATCACGCTGGTGAGTGGTTCGTGCTCTGTCATTCTGAGCAGTGGTTGTGTGCATCACCTGAGTGAGTGTTCATGCTCCGTCACCCTGAGCGAGTGGCTCGTGCTCCGTCACCTGAGCGAGTGGTCCATGCTCCGTCACCCTGAGCGAGTTGTTCGTGCCCTCATACCCTGAGCGAGTGGTTCGTACCATCACCTTGAGTGAGTGGTTCGTGCTCCGCACCCTGAGCGAGTGGTTCGTGCTCCGTCACCCTGAGCGAGTGGTTTCGTGCTCCATCATCCCTGAGCGAGTTGTTCGTGCCCCATCACACCTGAGCGAGTTGTTCGTGCCCATCACCTGAGCGAGTTGTTTCGTTGCCCATCACACTACTGCTATGAGTGAGTGGTTCCTGCCCCGTCACCCTGAGCGAGTGGTTTGTGCCCATCACTCGAGTGAGTGGTTCCTGCCCCGTACCCTGAGCGAGGTGGTTCGTGCTGCGTCATCCCTGAGCGAGTTGTTCATGCCCATCACCCTGAGCGAGTTGTTCGTGGCCCGTCACCCTGAGCGAGTTGTTCATGCCCCATCACCCCGAGCGAGTTGTTCGTGCCCCATCACCCTGAGCGAGTGGTTCCGTAACCCATCACCTTGAGTGAGTGGTTCCTGCCCCCGTCACCCTGAGGAGTGGTTTGTGCCCATCCATCGAGTTAAGTGGTTTGCCCCGTACCCTGAAGCGAGTGGTTCGTGCTCCGTCAACCTGAGCGAGTGTTCGTGCCCATCACCCTGAGCGAGTTGTTCGTGCCCCATCACCCTGAGCGAGTTGTTCGTGCCATCACCCTGAGCGAGTGGTTCATAACCCATCACTTTGAGTGAGTGGTTCCTGCCCCATCACCTGAGCGAGTGGTTTGTGCCCATCACCTCGAGCTAGTGGTTCGTGCCTCGTTACCCTGAGCAAGTGGTTCGTGCTCCATCGACCTGACCAGTGGCTGTGAAAAACACCATTTCTGAGCCATTTTTGCTGTATTAACGTGTTTTTCAAAATTACGGAGCCAAATTTTTTTTCCACCCATTCACACACAGCTTGTTTATAAAGATTAATGTTTGAACATATCCCTGAAATGTCTATGTAAATGCAATGTTGTTTTTTTCGATGAAAGCTACTCATGGTTTTTGGGTTGTTTGTCGATATCAGCCAAGCGTGTGTGTGTATGTGTGTGTGTGTGTATGTGTTGTTCATAAAACGTAACTCTCTCTGTGTCCCAACTTGCTCTACCCCTCCCAATACAGTGCAGCACCCTACCCCACACCTCTCCTCACTCTCCCCTCCCCCTCTCTCTCTCTGTCTCTGTCTGTGTCTGTGTTCTGGACATATCCGGATGGTGATTATGTCTGGACGGGGTTTGTCTCCGGACAATGTCTGGGCAGGGTTGTGTCTCCAGACGTGTCCGGGTGGTATTTATGTCCAGGACGGGAGTTTGTCTCCAGACGTGTCCAAGTGATGTTTGTCTCCGCACCAGCTTGGCTCCAAACACGTGGGGCGGTAATGAACTCTCCACCGCACGTCTACCTTCCATTCCCCTCACTCACACTGTCTTTCCCTTCCCACCGCTCCTCGCTCCCCTCCGTCTCCTCGCCCTCCCCCCTCTTTTTCTCCCTCCCCCCTCTTTTTCTCCTCCCCCTTTAGTATCCCCATCAGCGAAGCGACGGGTCAGACAATAAATTTGCTAGTCCAGAATAAATTTTAAAATATAAAAAATACATTAAATCTAGAATATGGGTTACAACACACTATATGTTTTATAAAGAGGGATCCAAATTTCAGGTTCCCATTTAGGATCCCATTCAACTCCCATTGAACAAAGATCAGTAACAGATTCAAATGTTTGATTCAGTACTACCATTAATTCCAAAGGAATACTTGACTGCACATGATTCTATTTGCCACTGGATTTGGGATCGGCTAGTTGACTTCCGAGGAGCTCACATTCCTCCTTTATTGTAGTTAAACTCCATGCCACCTCTGCGGCATGGAGTTTGTATACGTTTCATATGCAGGAAAAGAGAGTCAGTGATATTTGTGTGCTTTGATGTAAATCAGGATGACAGGTAAATAATGGACAAATCAAGACAGGCAGCAGATAGAATTTTAACATGGGATCCCTGCATCGTCAGCGACATATGCAAATGGAACACCAAATAGTCCAACCCAGAAAGGAATTAAGAACTAGTCTTGCTGGTGAAGGGCTGTGGTGATCAGTGTCAACAGACAGGTTGGACAGTGGATTAAACTTATAAGATGTTGAGTGAGGTATGCCATTGACCACCAAAGGAAGCAAGGAGAAGCTGAGGTTCCGGGTGTTAATACCTATATTTTTTGCTCTGACGAAGGGTTAATGCCTGAAATGTCAGCTTCTCCTCTTGCTTCATGCCTGGTGTTGGCTTAATGGTTCGGGTGGTGGGCTTTGGATCCTAGGGTCCTGAGTTCAAATCCCACTCAGCTGTTGAATTAATACCAGGTGGGGTTAACTCAGCCTGCCATCCTTCCGAGGTCAGCAAAAAGAGTGCCAGCATGCTGGTATCCTGTGTCGGAGTGGTGACCTGTCAAGGATTGTGCCCAATAGCCAAGGAGACTGCTTAAGCAGCACCAACATTCTGCACAGAGTATGGTCCCAATCTCCTCCTCTCCTCCTCTCGCTTCCCATGACAGTTGCATTCCTCAATCAATGTCCTGTTGATTTCATCCATTGTTCTACCTACAAAAGAACTGTTATTTAAGTTAACGGTTTCATGCAGGATTTGAACACTGACTGGATAATCATATCACTTTTCATGGTAGGTGAGGTGCTGTGATGGGCAATTAGTGCTCCAAATGCAAAGGGCACAAAAGGAGGGGTTGTGGTAGGGTGGTTATGATTATGCATGTGTTGTGCATACACAGAGTGAGAGGGCAAGTGGATGAGAATCTGGAAAATAGGCAGAAGGAAATACTCATAGGATTAGAAAATTACAACATTTTTGGATGTAACATGAAAAGTGAATGGTGAGACAGGTGTTTATGCCTGCAGATGGTGGAGGATAAACATAATTTCCTCACCGTGTTGTACAGCTCCTCGAGCCGCTGCAACGTGAGAAACCTGTGCATGCTCACACCATTTTCAATTAGCAATTTCACAAACTCCACACGGTCCATCTGCAGTGCCTCTTGCATCGCTTGATCAAGAGAAATTATCTGGATGCAACAAAGCAAAATATGTAATTGTAGGAGATCTCAGTTGGAGAAGCAAAGATGTCTGCAATGGCAGACATTATATACTGGATAGTTTCTATTTGTACAGTAGGTATAACTCTGATAATGTTCTTTAAAGCCTTAAAGTTCTTTAAAGACTGGAAATTTCACTTCCCATTTGGTATTATACATTTTACGAAATTAAAATAATAAAATCAATCAACAAATAAATAAAACTTCAAGGACTCGATATCATTCCTAGTTAATAGCACTTGGGGTACAGGAGAACACAGTCGGTATGTTTTATGATCACATCATAAGAAATGAAATAATTTTTTCATGCTCATGCGGTTATTTTGCCCAATCATCATTCATCATCACCTCCAACACCGAAGATGAAGGGAAGTTATGTTTTCACCCCCGTCTGTCTGTCTGTCTGTCTGTGAAAACGATATCTCAAAAAGTTAGGGAAGGATTCGGACAAAACTTGGTGGACAGGTTTTGGTGTGTGACAAAAATGAATCAATTCCATTTTGGTGAAGATCCGAATCCGGATCCGGAAATCTGGATACGGCAGTTTATTAATTTTTTAAGCGATTCTTCACCATTGAGAGATTGGGCCAAAAACTATATATGGCATGATATTTTTTTTAAGTTCTGGACGACTTATGACAAAACTAGGTGGGTGAGTTGGTGAGGTGACAAGAATAAGCCGATTCAATTTTTGGTTCAGGTCCGGGTCCAGATCCGACCTATCAGTGGGATACAAAATGTAAACTGTTCAGCCTGGCAGAGTTAGGCACTCCACTGAGAACCGTTCTAGTTTAATATGTAGAGCACCTTCAGAAAGTATTCACATCCCTTGACTTTGTCACATTTTGTTGTGTTGAAAATGGATTAAATTCAAAAAAACTTTTTGCACCGTCAGCCGATCTACACAAAATACCCAAAATGAAAAAGAGAAAACATTTTTTAGAAATTTTACAAATTAATTAAAAATGTAAAGATGAAATTTTTTACGTCAATAAGTATCCCACCCCTGAGTCAAATTTTTGTCAAAGCGCTGGCAGGATTAGAGCTTCAAGTCTTCTTGGGGATGTCTGTATCAGCTTTGCACATCTGGATTTGGGGATTTTCTCCCATTCTTCCTTGCAGATTTACTCAAGCTCTGTCAAGTTGGATGGGGAGCCTCGGTGAACAGCCATCTTCAAGTCTTTCCATAGATTCTCAATGAGATTCAAGTCAGGGCTTTGGCTGGGCCACTCAATGACTTTCACATTCTTGTTCTCAAGCCATTCCAGTGTTGCTTTGGCTCTATGCTTGGGGTCATTGTCTTGTTGGAATGTAAATCTTCACCGCAGTCTATGATCTTTTGCACTCTGAAGCAGGTTCTCCTCAATGATTTTCCTGTATTTGGCTCCATTCATTGTTCCCTCTATCCTTACAAGTCTCACAGTCCATGCTGCTGAAAAGTGTCCCCATAGCATGATGCTGCCACCACCATGCTTCACGGTAGGGATGGTGTTAGATGGGTGATGAGCTGTGCTCGGTTTCCGCCACACGTTACGCTTTACATTCAGACCAGAGTTCAGTTTTCTTTTTTCAGGCCAAAGATCACAGAATCTTTTGCCTCATGCTCTCATTCTTTCACGTGCCTTTTTTGCAAACTCCAGGCGTGCCGTCTCAGGAGTGGCTTCCGTCTGGCCACTCTCCCAGAAAGCCTCAGTTTGTAAAGTGTTGCAGAAACTTGTCATTCAGGCAGGTTCTCCCATCTCAGCGAAGGAACTCTGTAGTTTTGTCTTTGTGGTCATTGGGTTTTGTTCGCCTCTTTGACCAAGGTACTTCTTCCCCGGTTGCTCAGTTTGGTCGGACGGCCAATTCTAGGAAGAGTCTGGGTAGCTCCGTATTCTTTCCATTTCCAATAATGATGGAGCTCACTGTGGTCTTGGGAACTTTCAACACTCTAGAAATTGTTTTATACCATTTCCCAGATCTATGCCTCTTCATAATTCTATCTCGGAGTTCTACGGACAGTTCCTTGGACTTAATGGTAGAATTTCTGCTCTGACATGCACTGTCAACTGTGGGACCTTATATCGAAAGGTGTGTTTCTTTCTAAATCATGTCCAATCAATTGAATTGGCCACAGATGGACTCCAATCAAGTTGTAGAGACATCTAAAGGATGATCAAAGGAAATTGGATGCACCTGAGCTCAATTTAGTGTCATAGCAAAGGGGTTCAATAGTTATTGACGCAAGACATTTTAGCTTTTCATTTTTAATAAATTTGTAAAAATTTCGAAAAAGATGTTTTCACTTTGTCATTATGGGAGTGGTATTTGTATAGTTTGGTGACAAAAAAAATCTACTTTTTATACATTTTAGATATGTAACATACCAAAATGTGAAAAACTCAAGGGGTGTGAATACTTTCTGAAGGCGCTGTAGCATGTGGCTGCTGGTTTGCATCATTGCCGGCAGCATGGCTGTTCAAATGATGCAGTGCTCCTTGTCGGTGAGAGCAGGAATTTGGAACTTGACCAGGGTGCCCATGATAGTTCACCTACTCTTCATGAAGGACACTGTGGGATCTTTACATCCACCAATTAATGCTCACAGACAGGACACCCAGTTTAACATCCATCCTATGGACAGCACATACATTGATGCCTCGCCCTGCCTGCGAAACACCAGGATGACAGTTCATAGCTGGGCCAAGATTCGAGCCTTGATGTCACAGCTCAGAGGCGAGTGTGTGTACCTCTAGGCCATCTTGTCAGCACATTTTGTCTCATGTAATCCTAACTATCTTAGTTTGCTTCGAAATGTCCTAATATGTGATTGAAGTAACAGCTCTACCAGGTGATCAAAAGGTGGTCTTCATCTTATCAAAGTATCCATCCATTGGAACCATACTCTATGAAGAGCGTTAGTGCTGCCTAAGCAGTCTCCTTGGCTATTGGGCACAATCCTGGATGGGTCGCTACTCCGACACAGGATACCAGCAAGCTGGCACTCATTTTGCCGACCTCAAAAGGATGACAGGCAGAGTCAATCCCACCTGGTATTAATTCAACAGTAAAGGGTGATTTGAACTCAGGATCCTAAGATCTCAAGCCCACCACCCTAATCATTAAGCCAACACCAGGCATTCTTATCAAAGTATGAAGTGCAATAAAATGAGTACAATGGTATATCCTTAAAATCAGTTATTATAGAAGCTTTGAGGAAGGAGTTACCAAGGTTGTGTCTCGGCAAATACATCATTTGAAACCAAAAAAAAAGGAAAAACGCTTAAACTATATTCCTTTACATTGTTGATTTGCTTTGCACACATTATTATCATCAAAATGTCAACATACCCAATTTAAAATCTCAATCTTTCTCGGGTCCATTTCTTCCTCTTCCTTTTTCTTTTCTTTGCCTTTTCCTTTCAATCTCCCTCCTTTTGCCTTGTGATAAATGATTCTGTTGTCTTTCTCTTGGGTATTTTGATCTCTCACTGCAGCAAGGCTTGCAATTGGCTTTAAAGAGGAACAAGAACAGGGAAGTATCAAGTATCACTCTTGCACCACACCTGCTCATGCAAGTAAGTTAAAGGTAAAAGTTTTAAGGTTATTATTCGTTTTCATGAACTGTTGCTTCTCAATAAAACTGTTGGTTTTTGAGATACATTTTGATAAAATAATATCAATAAAAAGAAACTGTATTTGCAATTATGCTTCCAAAACTTGTCTCAAAGTATATTCAAACAAAAAAAAAAAATCTAAACCAGTAAATCAATGGAGTTTTTTTTTTCCAACTTCCTCAAAACATGGCACTTGATTGCTTTGGAATCTTGTTTTTCATCTTTAATCCTAATTATTATTAAGAGATCGGCTTTAACGTTTATTTATTTTTTTTAACTTTCAAAAGTTTTTCCATAATCACTTCTGTATTCTCTTATCTACATGCATTTACACTTTCTCGATGATGTTTTCCTTAATGCATTTGCAAGTTAGTTGCTGAGTCTCAGTCATTGTGTAGAAACATAGAATGTGATTTTTATTATCCTTACTTACAGGTAGGCAAGCTCTTCCAGAAAAGATGTGACTGCTGGCAATATCTGGTCTGTTCCAAGACAGAACCAAACTGAGCTGTTCAGGAAGGGAAACACCAGTTCCTGCAAAAAAAAATACGAATCAGAGGATACAGGAGTATTGAGATAAAGATTTTTTTGTGTGAATCTTCTGGCTCGATAGAGTGTGCAAGGAGGTAGAAAGAAGGACTGGAAAGAGAAATATCATGGAGGAATAAAATGAGTAGGTGGAGATGATTGGGTAAGTACTACATATGGAAAACTAGAACGGCACTCAGGAGAGCGCACACCTCCACCAGGCTGAAAAGTTTACATTTTGTATCCCACTCATAGGCCGGATGGATCTGCATCCGGACCTTAACCAAACTCCAATCACCTTGTTCTTGTCATGCAACCAACTCATCCACCAAGTTTTGAAAATAACCAATCCAAAATTTTTCGAAATATCATGGTATATATATATCATTTTTGGCCCCTTCTCCCAACGGTGAAGAATTACTTAAGAAATTAAAAGATTCTCATATCTGTATTCGGATCTTCACTAAAATCAAATCAATTTGGCCTTGTTGCACACCCAACCTGTCCACCAAATTTATCCCAAATCCATCCATAACTTTTCAAGATATCCTGCTCACAGAAAGGCGGACGGACAGACAGGGGTGAAAAGATAACCTCTGTCCACCTTCGGTGACGGAGGTAATAACAACATCACAAAACTCGACAGTTCATAGAACATTTTACCTCATGCAGTCTTGAGAATAAGCACATGGGAAAGGTTACCCCCTCAATTTTTATTTGGACGTAGTTAGTTAAGATCCTCGTCCTCTTAATGATGACGTCATAAAAACGAATATGACGTCATTGTGATGCATCAGGTTTGCGATAAATTATCTGTGCTAATGCCCGGCTTGATTCCCGCAAACAAAATTTAAACAGCTTGCCTAGTTTCGGAGATAATGGGATAGGCGATTTCCATTAGCGGTGATATTATGACGTCAACTTTTTTTTCTAGGAAGAATTTCCAAAATCGGAGATGGTTACTGCCTGCGCCTGGGCTTTCTGCATATACATGGCAAGTTTCACGAAGATCCGATGAAAACTCTGGGTTGTGAAACAAAAAAATGTCAAAAAATAGGAATAACGTCATAAAAAATTGATATGACGTCATAGTGATGTATCATATGTGCGGTAATTCATCTCTGCTAATGCCCTGTTCGATTCCCGCAAACAGAATTCAAAAAGCTTGCCTAGTTTCGGAGATAATTTTAAGGTGATTTCCATTAGCGGAGATATTTTGACGTCATAACTTTTTTCTAGGAGGAATTTTCAAAATCGGAGATGGTTACTGTCTGCGCAGGGTATTTTTACATATATACGCCAAGTTTCAGGAAGTTTTGATGAAAACTGGAGGCTGTGAAACAAAAAAGTCCACAAGAAGAAGATGAAGAACAACAACCTGAGTAAGACTTAGCGATCCTCCATGAAGATCTAAAAAATTTGCATTGAATCGGAAGTTTACCGCCGTTTACAGATTTGGGATACACTGTCTTTACACCACCTTATTTAACACATTGCATTCGTTCTTGGTGCCTGTTTGTGTCCTTTATGACGTCAAAAAACGAATTTTCCTATTTGGAATCATTTTAAATTAATTTCACTGCCAGACAGACAGACAGAGGCAATTGCTTGAACCCAATGTGCATATGCGTGCGTGGGATGAAATGCCGTACAATTTTGCGAAATTCAGAGCCAAACTACTGCTAAACTGCAGGTCTTTGGAAGTGCAACCAAGCCGATTCACGTTCCACATTGTTCAAAATCTTAAATTCAATTTAAAATATTGAGTAGCTCCTCGATCGGCCTGACAGACACACAGACAGAGGGAACCAATTGCTTTTCCACACTTTGCACTCGTCCACAGCCTGATGGAGAACAAAAATTAAAGCCGTGGCTCTTGCTCCTCACTCAATGAAACGTCTAACCAAATTTCGTAGCTCGCAGACACTTGTGCTAAACCTATACTCAGTGTTCCCAGTGATTCAGTCAAAAATTACAATACACCCTCCTCCTACTGTCCCTCCTTCTTCAAACCTCCTTCTTGACTCTTCCAGGCATTGGTTTCAGAATCAATGCCTGGAAGACTCAAACTGCTGTGTTGGAGTGGTGGTGCAAGGAAACACCATTTTAAAGGGCATCGTCTTTTGAAAGTGATGATAAATCAGCTGTTCCTTCTATAATCATATGAACGTAAATAAAGATTTGTTTCAGCAAGAGTAGGTCGATAAGAGAGTTATGTCGGTAGGTCCTAATCTTGTACTTATGGGCTGTTCGCCCCTAACCCCCCTCCGGGTTGCACATGCATATCTGGTAACCTATTCATTTTTCTCATGAAGTGCCAGTTACCCTTTAGGAGTGCAGTTAAAATATCACGATCAAGGTCTTGCTTCCCTTCAGCACCCATTCTAAACACGGTGATCTGCAAAACAGACAAAAAAAAAAAGATCTGAAGACTATTTCCGGTGCAGAAATGATGATTAAGTATCAAATGTGAGTGTATAATTCTGCAATCAAATGGGAAAATAAATTATTGTAAATATATCTCCAATTATATATCCAAAAGCAAAAGTTTAGGAGTATGCTATGACTTCCTCAGAACTGTCTGACCACATTTTAATAGCTTTAACTAATATCAGATAAGACCATAATTTCATCCAATAACAACCTTGAAGTGGAATGGAACAAGCTCTTGGAGTCCAAGGGATGCTGGAAGGCAAACCTATTGTGTTGTTAATATTATATTGCACTTGCAGGGAAACTTGTTGCAGCCCAGCTGGGTGAGCTTTTCCCCGGTGCTGGCTCCAGGATGTGTTGGACATTGAGAAGTAATGGAGTTATTGGCCCCATGGTGGTGAACTTTTGTTAACCTTTGGTGGCCTCAAAATGGCCTTGCTGGCTAACGTGTGGTGGCTAAAAAACTTGCCCACATTCTGAAGTACCGACACTCGAAATATGTGGCATCTGGGTGCTGCGGTTCAGCCATGAAAGAATAACGTACAAAAACACAAACACACACACACACACACACAAACACTTGAAAATATTTACAAGATTTGATGAAAAAGGATGAGCAAAGAATCATGACAAATGCATCATTTAAGTTTATCTAAACTCACTTACCAACTCTTTCTTTTTCATGCACTCCATCAGCACCCTAAAGTAGTGTTCGGCCTGCTGCTGAATGCAATTAAAAGTCTTCTGGATTATAACCACCAGCTGATCCCTCAGTGTTTCATTTACTGCTCTAAAGTGAAAAAGATTGTTTGGAAATATCAAACATGACAAGCATTTCATGACATGGTTATAATGCAGACGTCAAATCAAATGAAGTTAAATAACTCCATGTCTACCATACAGTAATTCCTCACATAACACACTTTCACACAATGCAATTTTGTTATCAACTGGCTGAATTCATTTGACCATTTTTCATGTGACGTGGAATTTTTTTTTGTTTTGCGCGGCTACTGTGATGTTGGGCGTGCGCAGACCAATCCCAAACATGCAGCAACACATTCAGCCTCCAGTTCTTTGTCAGCGCGCACACACTTTGTAGTGCGTGCACGCACACGCATGTCGAAACCTCCACTAAACTTATCACGTAATATCTTGTGCATCCTTTGACACCATAAACTGGTAAGGGATGAACAAGTGAATATATAGTGCGTCTGTGTCTAAAGAACAAAGGAAAGCTCTTTTGTTAAGCCGCTGTCACACCTTGACGATTTAGCCAGCGTATGCCGACGTATGAAATAATTTGTCTAAAACGCTGGCACACGTCGAATACGTTATGGGTAAGTTTTGTATACGTTAAGAGCATGCTGAAGCACGCTGGCATACGTCGTAGTACGCCGAGCTCGTCGACAAATTTTAACATGCTCAAAATTTTTCGACGTATGCCAGTGTATGACTCACACGTCCGCATACGCTGGCCATAAGTTGTAGGCACGTTAGGCGATCGTTGACACACGTCGACCACACGTTACTTGTAATTTACTCATAAGTCGAAACACGTCGAGGTAATGTTTAGCGTCAGTGTTCCAGACTCCATGTTTTTTTTTTTTTTTTTTTTCTTCGGCATTACGGTGATGTTGACACTTCGATTTCTAGTGCGGTATGATTTAAATCGTTGAACGGCAGCCTATTAATTATATTTAATTAATACCGCACTAGAAATCGAAGTGTCAACATCACCGTCATACCGAAGAAAAAAAAATACCATGGAGTCTGGAACACTGACGGGTTCCTCCTGTGAAGCCCATTTTTATATACCAATTCCCCTAAACGCTGCAATATGCCATTATACGGTAGCTGTAAGTTAGAAACACGTTCAGTAAGTTCTGTGGTCGTCCGGAAGACGTCAAATACATCTACGTATGTCAATATGCATTGGAGATACGTTACACATAGGTTCAAAGCACGTTACTAATAGGTTCAAAGCACGTTACTCATAGGTTAGAAATAAGTTTCGGGTACGCTAAACATTACCTCGACGTGTTTCGACTTATGAGTAACTTACAAGTAACGTGTGTCGACGTGTGTCAACGATCGCATACGTGCCTACAACTTATGGCCAGCGTATGCGGAACGTGTGAGTCATACGCTGGCATATGTCTAAAAATTTTGAGCATGCTTAAAATTTGTCGACGTGCTCGGCGTAACTACGAGTATGCCAGTGTGCTTCAGCGTGCTCTTAACGTATACAAAACTTACCCATAATGTATTCGACGTGTGCCAGCTTATTCGGCAAATTTTTCATACGTCGGCATACGCTGGCTAAAACGTCAGGTGTGACAGGGCCTTGACACTTCGATGTCTAGTGCGGTTATGATTTGAATCGTCGAGCGCAGCCTTTTAATAGGCTACGCCACGTGGTCGTTGGCGATACGCTGCCGCGCTATGCATATGTTAGACTATCGTTGGGCATAGGTTGTGAATGCCAACAACACGCTAAGCATTCGTTGGTATAAGTTATCTATATGTCATCGAAACGTTCTGTGTACGTTACTAATACATTATGCATACGTCCAACTCGTTATGAATACGCCAAAAACTGAAAAAAAACATCAATAGTTCAGCGTACGCCAGCGTTTACATACATGTCGATACGTTGCCATACGCTGGCTAAAACGTCAAGGTGTGACAGCGGCTTTAAAGGTGAAATTAAAAGTGATCGAGCGATATGAGAAAGGTGAATGAGCAGTCGACATTGGCCGAGCGATGGAGTACAGAATCCATCTTACGAACGATTCTGCAATGGTGATGAAATCAAAAGCGAGTGCTTCAGAGTGTTGGCCATTAACTACAACGAGAGTGAGTTTTCCGGTGGGAATCATGGAGGAGATGGAACCTCCACCGATTACGTTGTTTCTTATGGGAAAATTACTTTTGTGTTTGCGTTTTCAGCTAACAGTAATTCTCGGAATCTACTGTGTTAAATACTGCAGCTACTGTGTTAAACAAGGAATAACCGCGTACGCAAGATGGATAATGATATGATTTGTCAAAGAAAAGATTGCAGCACAGCATCAATCACCACCACCAAAAAATAAAGTCTCCATGATCACAATGGCATCATAAACTCAAATGCAAATTGTTTATATTTTTCAAAAAAAGGTTTCGCAAAAATCCTGAAGTATCATTTGACTACTTTTGAGCAGATGCGTGATGCTGAGCACAAGTTTATACAAGCAATTTCCACGTGAAGTTGACACAGGTGATCTCTGGTGACATGGCACTTGGCAACACTCTGGCCGGCTTGAAACGTGCTCCCGTTTCTCCTGCACGAGTTATAACTTGTTAATAAAACATTGATACTCGACAGGACGAGGACTGCCTGATTTATCCAAGCAGTATCGACACGTGGTGGCAGCGGTGGGAGCGTTTGTTTAAGACAACATTCACTCTTGGTGGAGAAATCAATGGCCAACACATCAACAAGAAGGCATCTGGATATTCTCTCCCGCCACAACTAGCGTTTGACATCCTTGACATGAATGCATCTGAAAAGTGGAAGAGGTTGTTGGAGCAAGCATGGAAAAATAGGACCGCTGGACCTGCAGCTTCTCTGGGCCCTGGCCGAATGTTGTGACCCAAATTTGGTAGCATTCTGACTGGTGAGTCTGGAGAACATTTTTGAAGGAATTTACAATTTTTCAATTTTTTTTGTATACGCTGTCGAGGCTCGTATGAGAGCTAACACACAGAAACGCACAACAAGGGGAGCAGGAGACAAGAGGGCAGGAGAGGCAAGGAAAAAACAGTGGGGAACAGAGACATGAGGAAAACTGTGGAATGGAAGGGATGGGTGGGGGATGTGGTGTATGATGATAGAGGCTGAGGGGGCGTGGAGGAGTTGTGATAATAGTCACGTGTCTGCAATGCATATATCTGTTCGCGCCCCGCTAGAGGCTCAGAGTGGTGCGCATCCGAGTACGCAATAAACAGAGTTACGACGACACTCTCGACTCTCCGTATCTCACTGCACCTCGGACACTACAGGGGACACAGGGAAAACAAGATGGACACTACAGGGACTTTTCAGGTCCTAAAATGACAGGGACTTTCAGGAAGGAAAGCAGGGAATTTGAAGGTCGTCGGTTTGGCGTGGATTAGTGGGGGGTAGAAAAGATCATGGTTTTGGATGGGGGAAGATAAGAGATAGTGGTGAACAGCTGTTTTGAAGACCTGGAGGGAAGAGTAGGTTTGAAGAGAGTGTGGGAGTTTGGCCCAAAGACGGGAAAAAAGGAGAAACGAAAGAGTGAAGGTGAGCGGTGATTCTTGTTTTTAGTAGTTATACCAGAAGGGGGTTGGTTGCTGGCGGACCTTGAGCGCCTTGCGGAAATATAAGAGGAACATATCTCAGACAGAGCAGGGTGGGGGGGGGGCGAGGCTGGAGAGGAGACGGTAGAAGACAGAAAGACCACTGACCTGCCTGCGGTGAGAGAGAGGTGAGAGAACCAAAGACTCAGCCTCATCACGGGATATACCAATGATCCTAAATGCTTTGGTTTCCACAGCGGGAAGCCGAGAAAGGTGAGAGGCGGGCACACCAGTCCAGAGGGGTGGGCAGTACTCCATAAGGCTGTGGACGACAGCGATGTATGTGGCCAGAAGTTCAGGTGTGCCAAAGGAAGGACTTTGCATGACGGAGGATGTCCAGTCAGAAACTGGTTTGGAGGCCAGCTTGGAAATGTGGCTTTCTCAGGAATATCATGGCAGACAGTGAGACCCAGAAGCTTGAATGAAAGGACTTCTTCAAGAGGATTACTGAGAAAGGGGGTGGGGAGGGGGGTACCAGACGGTCCTTTTTGAGCAACACAGTGAGAGTGTGATATTTGTCAGGGTTGAAAGACATGTTCCACGTGTTGGACCAGGTTGTGATTTTATTCAGATCTGCAGTGAGTGAAGAAGCTGCTGCTTGCCGATATGAGGGATGGCAGGTGGTACGGCAGAGGATGGAATCATCAGCAGAGAGATATAGAGGATTTTCCAGAGAGTCGGAGAGATCATTGATGAAAACCAGAAAAAGAACAGGGCCCAGACACCTGCTTTGAGGAACTCCAGCCTGGACAGGAAGAGGGGATGAGAGAAACTCCATTTAGGGCCACAGTTGGCTGCAGCAGGAGAGGAAGTCTGTGAGCCATGAGTGGAGATGGCCTTGGATACCATAGGAAGAGAGTTTTGTGAGTAGGGCAGGGTGCCAGACCGTATCGAAGGCAGGCGATATGTCTCGGGAGATGGCTCTGATTTCATGTCTGGCATTGAGGATCTCCATCCATTGTTGGGAGAGCAGAAGTAGCAAATCCAGGGTCGAGTGACCTGGTCTGAAACCAAATTGATGATTGGAAATCAAGCCATTGGAGAAGAGGAAGGATTTAATGTCTGAAGCGATGATGGATTCCATAACCTTGCCTGATGATTGGTAGAAGGCTGATTTGGTCTGTCGTTGCAGGGATCTGCTTTTGCACCTTTTTTGTACAGAGCAGTAATGTTTGCTGATTTCCAAGCAGATGGCAGATGACCTTGGGCAAATGAGAGGGTGAATAGAACAGAGAGAGGGTGAGCAAGAGCAGCAGAGCAGATTTTTAAGGACATGTGGGCTGATGTCGTCTGGACGGTTGCAGAATCTGAGTCGAGTGTTGACAGCAAACTCTCCACCTTGGCAGGAGAAAAGGACGCAGAGTCCAGGAACAGTTGGGTGCAACTGGGTAAAGTGGGCCCAGAAAGCGATGGGTTTGGGACACAAAATTTAGAAGCAAACACGGAGTTTAGGCATTCAGCTTTTTCACATGCAGTGTCAGCTGTGCTGCCATTTGAGGTGAGGGAGGGGATGAGGGGGAACATTCACCAGAACAGACTTAACTAGACACCACCATGATTTGAGGAGGGAGACAGGTTTGAGAGTTCAGACTTGTGATTCGAAAGATGTTGTTTTCTGGCTCTCCTGAGGGCAGACACACACTTGTTACGAGCTTTGTGGAAGAAACTGAGATTACCCTCAGTTGGATTAGTCTTCCATGAGGTGAAGGCAAGTTGTTTAGGACAACTGCCTCACCACACGCTACAGTGAACCATGGGCGGGAGGAAGGGTAAGACAACTGAAGACAAGATGGATAAATCTGTGCATGAGAGCGAGCAAGTTTTTATGAAAGAATTCCCAGGACGAGTTGATGTCAGAGGAAGTAGAGATGGGAGACCAGTGTAAGAAGTTTGATGGCTGCTTGAAGTCCCTGCCAGTTGGCGTGAGTGAAATGCCAGACTCGATGGCCTGAGGTGGTTCTATAATAACAAGCCAGAGATGATGTCCACTTTTACAAGCACGTGGTCAAATGAACCGATTGGAGTGGAGGAAGAACAGCAGTATTTTCAGGGAAATTTGTCAAAATCAGATCCAGAAGAAATGGAGTACCATTGTTTGAGATCCGGGTTAGGAGGTTGACATATTGAATGGGTCTCAATGAGTTACAGAAGTCTTTTGCTGAGGTGCCATGACAGGTGAGAGAGGTACCCACACCCAGCCAATTGGCATGATGACAGTTGAAGTAGCCACATATGAGAAAGAGAGAGTTCGGATGAGAGGACAGAAGTTGGTCCATGTTTTCAGATAGTGAGATGTAGATGGAGTCATCACTGTTCGTGGACGGTACAGTACACATATAAACATGAGGTGGGAGTGGAGGAGAAGCCGTGGCCAGAGGTATTCCTGGGGGTGTGGGAGAGTGAAGGCAGTGCATGGAGAGTGAGGAATAGAGTCTGTGATGAAGAGAGCAACTCCTCCACCAGGACGAGGCTCAGGTCTGTCATACCGGAGGAGGGAGTAACCAGGGAGAGATACTAGGGAGTCAGAAGACGTCTTGAAGGAGGAAAGTTTCTGTTAAGCAGATTGTGTCTGGTTTGTAGTGACAACTGTATGGTAAGATCTGTCCAGGTTGGAGTGAAGGCCCCGGATATTTGAGGTCCACACTCTTAAGGAAGAGGGTGGGAGGGGTTGGGTGCAGGGGAGGAGGAGGGAGTGGAAGGAGGAGGTAGGACAAGGGAGGAGGAGGGCGGAAGGAGAGTTATTGAAAGAGTGTGGGGGATTGCAGAAGAGATTTGGGAGACGGCCCGGATGAGAAGGAAGAAAAGGCTCGGTGGTGATGGTTGACTGTACAGTGGGGAGTAATAAGAGAGGGGCAAGTGCAGTTGAAGATTGGAGGAGGTGGAGTGATGAGGTGGAAGAGAGAGGAAGGGGAAGGAGGCACCTTTGGGATGGAGGGGGGGGAATTTTGGAAGGGGAATGATGTGAGGGGGGGGGAATTTGAAGGGAGAAGGGTGAGGTGGAGAGTTGAGGAAGAAGGTGAGGGGAAAATTTTTGAGAAGGGTGAGAGGGAAGCTTGGAGGGGGAAGAGTGTGAAGGTTGCTTTGTGAGGGAGGGTTGAGAGGGAAGCTTTGGAGAGGGAGGGATGAGTGGGAAGCCTGGAGGGGGAGAAGTGTGAAGGTTGCTTTGAGAGGGGAGGGGAGACGATGAGAGCAGGCATGGACAAGGTGGAGGAGGGAATGCTAACCTAGCCTAACCTTGAGGGTTTGGAAGGAGAATGGTTGTGGTGATGAGTGTACTGATTGAGAGAGTGAGATATCAGTTAGGTTAGAATGGAGCCCGCAGATGTTAGAACATCACATACTTTGGGACAACAGAGGAGGAGCTGATACTGAAGCGGAAACCAGTGAAGAGGTGCTGAGAGTGGAGGTAGGATGAGGGGCAAGATGGGAGGGATAAGGAGAGAGGATAACAAGTGAGGGGTTAGGAGGAGGTAGATTTAAGTAGGAGGGGTGAATTGGCACTGAAGTTGGAAAAAAAAGGGCGATTGATGGAACACGGACATGCATTGCAAACTGGGAGTTATAAAAATTTCAAGTCAGAGATGCGATGAAAGCCATTACGTGAGGGATGCAATGAAGGAGAATTAAGAGAATGGAGAAACGAAACTTTGTAACAGTGGGACGTTTTCGACACAGGATGAAGGAAAGGTCGAATTGAAAACAGCCTTTTGAAGAAGAGTTGTGAATTATGATACAATACTGAGAACCACGCGTGTGAAAGAGGAAGTTGTAACATTTTAAGAGACCTTTTTTT
>CM068963.1:55629165-55650551 GCA_035128595.1 Eptatretus atami
TTTATTTTTTGATTAAGATTAGGGAAAGGAAAGGTTGAAGAAAAATCATGTAAGTGTTGGTGAATTTGGATCGACAAACGCAGAAGTAAGCCGAGTTACAGGAAGAAGAGTGGGGTGGAAAAACGTGGTTACAGGAGGTGTAATTTGAGAGGATAAAATAATAAATAAATAAATAAATATTTTTTAAGATTAGGTAAGATTAGTTAAAAGAAAGGTTGAAGAAAAACTGTGAAGGTGTACGGTGAATGTGGGTTGGCAAAAGTAGTGGATGGTAGATCGTCAGGAGGAGGAATAAGAGTCGGTACAGGAAGTCACGTGGTCACAAAAAGGTATTTTTTATTGTATTTTTTTTATTTTAAGACATAAAATGGAGGGTATAGTTGAGAGGGATAGAAGGAGGGTGGGAAAAAGTGGACAAAATAAAAACTGATGGTAATAAGGAGAAATATAAGAACAAGCCGGTAGGCAGCGATGGGTCGCCGAGCAGGACTGTTAGTATTGCGACACTTTGACAGCTGACCTAGTGGAGATAGGTCATTATGCAAATGAGCAAATTTGTACTACTCATTGGGAAGTATTCACGTGCAAAATTTTGTTTGGATCGGTTGAGCCGTTTTGCCGGTAGGGGACTTGAATAGACATCTTTGACCGAAAAATGCACTTATTGACCTTTGACCCCTGAAGTAATCGAGATAGGTCATTATGCTGTAATACCGGTATATGTAAATTTCCAATATTGGTATATTGATTTGAAAAATTATACTGATATAACTGGTATATAATACCTTGTATACAGTATCTCTCGACCCTGGTTGTACCTGAAATAATAATTAGCATTCTAATGTTGCGCCAGTAGAGGGCGATGGATTCTGGACCCCCCCCCCCATATTCTACATGGGCACCAAAAATCTCAAAATCAAACATATAGGTTTTTGGAAATTAAAAATCTTCTTCTAAAAGAGTTGCATTGTGTGCTGATATATCTCCTGCTTGAGGACAATTGCCTCAGTGTATTGACAGCAAACTCACATAGGCCCTCCCTGATGATGGTTAATGTGCATACCTGCCATCTCCTGAGTACTTGTGTGCAAAGGCAAGAACATCTGAAATACCACCACTGCCCTCACAGACCACCAAAGGAACAGCTGGGTTAGCTCGAAGCTGCTCAAGCAAGATGTCCAGAATACTGGGATCACCTTCAACCAGCAGTGCCACCACTGGAACTACCTTGCTGACTGTGCCCACACAAAATATACCACGTACATTTAAAGAATATAATGACAAATAGTTGATGCATGAGTGACGTTCAGGGTTAATTGGGGGGGGGGGGGAAAGTTCAAAGAGCCACTTACTTTGGTTGATTTTGCAAGAGGAAATATGCTTTTCCAGGTGGTTTCTCAACTTCACTTCTGCTCCATACCTTCCAACAGTGCCATCGTCCACAAGGACAAAGTGTGAGTGCATGCTGTTTAGGACAGCAAACTCGCTGTCAGGGTTGGACATTGTTTGATAAGGTCGTGTCACCTTGGCACAAGAATATACAATAAAATTATACAGCATTCTGGAATGAAACACCCACAGCAAATACATGCAAGTCATTACATTAAGGCAACAGATCTGCATCAAAATACCACTCATGGTTCCAGTGGCTTTTGAGCCTAAAATCCGATTTAAAACAGCGCTCAAAATAGATGATCTGTCGAAATGGAAATGGAAAATAAATGACATGACTTGCATCTCGGCCAACGAGGTCATCCCTGTTCTCTACAATTCCCCAGGGGGCAATGCCGACCGTGCATATTCTTCCCCTAGTTTTTGAGTGATGTTCTTTCAATGCATCACCCACATGACGAATGACTCCTGAGAAAAATCAACCCGTTACAATGATCAAAAACAATATTTGCATAATTCACAATAAAAGCATGGCAAACTCTCACCCATATGCATTGTCTTTTCTACTCTTTATCTTCTCTCATGTTCTTCCTGTTCATAAATGTCAATATACAGTTGAATTCTCATGTTTGACTTCATTGCGAGTTTGATTCCTAAATTGTGTTACCATTAATTTTGGAATTCACTTTGCTGTCCTTGATTGTCATATTTATTTTATTTCATTGCTCCTCATGGAGCTCTTCTCATTACCTCCGCATTGAAGATGGACAGAGGTTATGTTTTCACCTCTTTCTATTTGTCTATTTGTCTGTGAGCAGAATATCTCAAAAACTTATTGATGGATTCAGATGAAATTTAGTGGACAGGTTGGATGTATGACAAGGACAAATTGATTGGATTTTGGTGAAGATCCAGATCCCGGCGGAAGTATGCGCTCTACAGAGTGCCCTTCTAGTTTTATACTGTATTTCTTCTATTTACATGTTTATTTCAAGTTAACATGCTTTATATATTTATTTTACATGTTTACTTAAATTGTGATGTGCTTATTTCTGGCTGCCGCCGACCTTCCTCTATATTTTCTTGAAGCCCAGGAACCGAATCCCCTTTTTTCCATTGGCCCTTGGTTTTATTTATCACGTTTGTAACTATCGTGGCATTTTCCAGGAAAGTAAACCCTGTAATAAAGATTAAAAATAAATCCAGCCAAGATGTGAATAAGTGAGATTAAGAGAAAAATTAGATGTTTCTCAGTTGCATAAGTATTCAAACACTTTGCCAAATTAACCCTAAATCACTTCAGGAGCAAATTATGTTGGAAAGGTTACAAAATAAGTGTAATAGGTTTCACCTGTTTGTATTCAGTGGTTGAACTTAAAAATTAAACTCCCCCACTTATCAAAGGAGTTTAAGGTGCAACTCACTTGGTCAACAAATAAGGCAAACATCGAGATGAAGGAGCTTTCCAAACAAATCAGACAAAGTGGTGGAGAAACACCGACCATGAGAGGGTTATTAGAAGATTTCAGTCACTCGTTATCCCTTTGAGTATGGTGAAAACGATCATTAAGAAGTGGAAGACGTATCATGCCACCCAGGATCCACCCAGATCAGGTCATCCATCCAAACTCAGCAGCCGAGCAAGCAGGCAACTGATTTGGGACGTCACTGTAAATCCAACAATGACTTAGAATGATCCGCAAGGCTCAATGTCCGAGATGGGGGTCAGTGTTCATCAATCAACAATATTCCATTCCCTTCACAAAGCTGGCCTCTATGGATGGGTGGCAAAGAAAGAAGCCATTACTGAAAAAGACGCATCTAACAGCTAGTATGGAGTTTGTGAAAAACCATCATAATGATAATGCAGGAATGTGGAGAAAAGTTATTGTGGTCAGACAAGACAAGAATTGAACTTTTTGGTCTAAGTTCAAAGAGTTCCATCTGGAGCAAGCATAACACTGCATATCACCCAGTCAACACCATCCTTCCTGTCAAGCATGTTGGTGGCAGCATCATGTTATGGGGCTGCTTGTCATCAGCAGGGACTGGCAAGCTTGTCTGGATCGAAGGGACAATGGACTGTGCAAGATGGAGAATCCTTGATGAAAACCTGCTTGAGTCGGCCATGAATCTGAAACTGGGGAGGAGATTCATATTTCAGGCAGGACAATGATCCAAAGCATTAAAGATAAAGCCACACTGGAGTGGCTGAATAAGAAGAAAATAAATGTTCTTGAGTGGCCCAGTCAAAGTCATGACTTGAACCCAATTGAACATTTAGACGAGACTTGAAGATTGCAATCCATCGACGATCACATCAAACTTGCAAAACGAGAGCAATTTCACGTCAAAGGGCGGAGGAGCTCCTTGTGAGCCAACGGCCATCCATATCTAGTGCACAACTATGTCTGCAGATGGCCTCCTGCAGTTGGTTACTATTTATTAGGAGGTTGGTGCAGGATTTGCACTCCGGCCACCGTAAAACTCTTCATTACACAAAACATACGAAAAGCATAAAACCTCTTGTGCATAAAAAGCATAAAACTGAAAGCCTTCGCAGGCAGCGCACCGGGTGATGTGATGGGGCAAAGCTTTCGGACCCCAATCTTTGATGATAGGAGGGAAACCACGGGGTAACCTTGCAGGGTCAGATTGCGGTAGTGTGTGTCGGAGTGGTGCTGAGGTGTCTTCCACCAGAAGGCGGTCGCCTTGGTTAACCTGAGGCGGTCCCTTCAGGTGGATGCCTGGAATGTCCTATCCCTAAGAGAGGATGATCACCTGTCTCTGTTATCATCTGAGCTCAAGTGTTTCGACATCGGTATTGCAGCACTCTCTGAGGTTCGGAGACCAGATTGCGGTGAGATCATGGTGGGTGGTTACACCGACGATTGTCTGGTCGCTCTGATGGTTACCATGCCCAAGGAGTTGCTGTGACTGTGTCCAATAAGCTGACTCCAATGATAATTGAGTTAACACCAGTCAACGAGCGCATTATGAGACAAAGTATTTGTCACTGCTTGGTGTCATTTCGCTGGTTTCTGTATATGCTCCAACTGAGGTGAGTGATCTCACCGTGAAGGACGCATTCTACGCCACACTCGAGTCTGCGTTTGATCAGTGTCCCAGGCAAAATACTCTTCTAGTCTTGGGGATTTCAATGCATCAAATAGAGCTGATAGGGATGGTTATGAGACATGTGTTGGTCCCCATGTAGACCATGTGGAGTACTCGCTATTACCTTCAGAAAATGATTTTCGTTGTGCAGATCACCAATCTGGATGAAATTTGGCATACTTAAAGAATTTTAGACGCTGAGTCCAAATCCACTTGTTTCCATGTCGAGGATGTGACACAATTGGTCATTTTTGGCAATTAAAGATACATCGAACATTAAAGCACGATTTTGACACAGAAATGAAGAATCAAGGTTAGACTGATATGTACGTCAAAGAAAACTCTGTGAGGTCTTAAAATGATACAATATGTTTATACAGAGCCGTATTCACTGTTATTAAAGATGTTTATAATTAAAGTCGTAAACCGAAGCAGTTACATATTTTTATCGGCCGAAAACGTCTGGACCGACCAGACAGGCCTTCGAGTTGACCAGGCAACTTTTTGCTTAAAAGGCAGCCACACTGGCTATTAAAGGTATTACATTGACTATTAAGGTAGTTACATGACTATTAAAGGTATTACATTGACTATTAAGGTAGTTACATTGACTCTTAAAGGTAGTTACATTGACTATTAAAGTAGTTACATTGACTATTAAAGGTAGTTACATAGACTATTAAAGGTAGTTACTTGACTATTAAAGGTGTTACATTGACTATTAAGGTAGTTCATTGACTATTAAAGGTAGTTACAGCGCCTATTACGGATTAAATTAAAGACAAAGAGACTGCGCGACTCAGCCTGATGAAAAGTGGAACCGCCACAAGAGGATTACTGTCTTAGAACTCCAGTATTTCTTGCTCTGAAGTGGTTGCTGAACTAGGCTCTTGACTGCTGTTATTACAAAACTCAAGTCCACTATACATGCTAACAACCTGAATACTACTGTGCAGTAGATTACCACAGCAAAAGCAGTGTGACACCCGCATTCACAGTTCATTGTCGGAATCATCGTCAGTTCTGCTTTCATCATCCATAAGTTCCATTTCTGCACGGTCTGTTCATCATTGGCACAGTTTTGACACCCACAGCACTCTGTGCAGGACAGTCCTTTTGACCGACAAGAACACTGGTTGTCTCGCATTTCATCTCTTGCAATTACATTTCGTCGCCTCTAACAGTTCCTTCGGCGCTGGTGGTTTGTTCAGCCAGTGAACAATCAGTGCTCCGTTGCGTTCCAACCATCCGTGAAATGTAGGAGAAGGGGCTTCTATAAACCTCTCGGTCACGCAGTGGTGGATCGCAGACTGTTAGTTCACTCTTTTGCAATGCAGCATCAGAGCGTCGCTTGTAGGCGGCAACTTCTGTTCTCCCAGCGACTGGCTGCAGAATAGCTTGTAGCGAGCCTCATCCACACTCTTCATGGTCGGCTGATTGTACATGGCGCAGACGATTGTTTCAGGTGTGAATGATATTCTGATCTAGCGTGAATTCTCGACCAATGCTCCCGAAACAGGTGATGAGATGGGGACCCTTCATCATCAAGTCGAATGGCCTTTTTTGCCCTTACCGTGGAATGCACTGGTGGTATCACTTCCCGTGAAATTGTGCAAACCTATCAACGCATCGCAGACAGAACTTCCAGGGCATTACTCAGCTTCCTAATGTCAACGACGATAATGTCCTTAGGACTTCCTGTGACCAGATGGAAATTTCGCGCCCGAATCGACTTCGAGTGAGCCAATGCCAACACAAACACATCAGTGTCGAAACTCTCTATGCACCGACTCTTCATCTATCCCGCGTGAGTGGCATGTAGCAGGAGCTTCGTGTTAGCTCCTATGGTCACATTCAAGTTCAGGTACTGACAACACAG
This sequence comes from Eptatretus atami, assembly GCA_035128595.1. NCBI lineage: Eukaryota > Metazoa > Chordata > Myxini > Myxiniformes > Myxinidae > Eptatretus > Eptatretus atami. The sequence goes on from CM068963.1 coordinate 55,635,554, forward strand.
TCAAGACATCATTCGACGCCTTGATTTTCTCACATTTGCCGCATGACTGAGGTACAACAGCATGTCGCCCAGTTTTGATGGAGAGATTTTCTCGTCCACGATTCGACGATGAACTCTATCAACGCCTCCTTGTTGGCTCCGCTCAGGAGATAATTGGCCCACTGTTTTGGAAGGGCTTGATCACATCTGTGATGGTTCGTACCTGAAGATCGCCCGCCCTGCCCGCTCATCTGGCATGCTCCAGGCACTTGATGCTGATACTTGGGTAAGTATCAAACACCACGTCCAGTCTCGAAGATTGGTTATGTCGTGCTTTGGCCACTACGATGTTCAGCACCATCTCTTCCAGTTGCCGAAGTGTTAGGCAGTGAACCAGCCTTTATCGCCTGAATAACGGCCATTCCATCCACATTGTTGCACCTTGGATGGCCGAGCGTCCACACGGCAATCGGGCCACAGTTTCAGTATATGGTTGCGGAGTTTGGCTTTGTCCGTCTTAGCAATCGAACCATCACCGGATGCCAGCGGAAAGATATGTTCGCCAGTGGGTATGCGAGCAGATCGTGGATTGTTACATTGCTTTTCTCGCCAATCAACAGCAGTCATGTGAAAAGACGACGTTCATTCGCAATTTCAACCTTCGGCGTCTGCTGGTGGGAGTCACCAACTTGCCTCGCGCCTTCGAGAAAAGTTGCCAATTTGGCCTTCGAAATCGGACTGAAGAAATCGGACCTCACCCGAGAGAAGCCGATCACGCATGAATTGCATGACAGCATTCTCTCCCTTGACATACGTGTTCATCAAGTCCGCGAAGTGGCTGGCGGTGCGATGACACCTGAACTAATATTGACGAGTTCAAGGTGAGCGCCGGAGAAAGGGTTAATCATTTGAAGTACTGTGTCCATCACTTGTACCACGCTGCTTCGTTCTCTTCGAGCTCGACACATCCAAATCCTTTCTCGTTCGGGGCTCGTCGTGGATACCCGCCATGGACTCACATTTCCTTGCGATTTCCGCACGTGCTGGTTGGGACAGGATCCACTTCTTCACAGCTGTGCTTTTCTGAGTAACCAATGATGCCTCCACTGGTCTTGCTGTCCCTATTTAAAGTCTGCTCTATGATCTGATCACACGCAACACTACTAAATCCATAACGAGTATGCCGTTGGGAGTCCATTTGCCGTCCATGAACGCTTCAAGGTGTTTTGCGTGGGAGTGCTCTAGCCCGGCCATTTCCAGCCAGTAAACGGGTAAGTACCTTGCATAGTTTAGGTGATCGTACGCAAAGTACCAGGCATTGACGCTCTCATGATCGCAAGGTCTTTCGGCCAGTTCGAAGTACGAGTTGCCCGTATAAGCTCTAGTGCTAGCTCCACCATTTCCAAGTAGGGTCATGTAATGTCCACACTTTGGTGTTGTTCATGTCATCCCTCACCATGAGTGCTTCCCGAGTATAGAACATGTAAATTGAGGCCTGATCACCCTGCTGTGGACCCTGGCTGGCTTCATCCTCTGTAGTTGACTCTGTTTCTCTTGTAGAGCTACTGTCTACAACAGCAGCCTGAGCAATGGAATCAACATCAATGTCCTTCATGTACACCACTTCGCTCTCAGACATTTTGGTGGACGAAAATCATGTCTGGGTACCGTTCATGCATCTTTTCTTCAGTCTTGTTGCCTGGAGTTGGCCTTATCCTGACCTTCGCATACTCTGAGTAGGTCATTGAACATCTCACACAACTCTTCATATGTATAGATTGCTTCCATCAATGAGTCTTACCTGGATTACTTATCACAGAAAATGTCAAATGTTGAGTCATAGTTCACTTTCTGAGTTTGGAGTTTACTTTCACTCTGTCTGTGGTATGTGTCATTCACATACTCTTAACATTTAGGGTGATAACAAACTTCCAGCGCCACACAGTCTTTATCCTTTATAGTTGTCATTATCTCACATCACGTTCATCTCTCCTCTGCTCAGCAGTTTCCCTCAGCTTTCCTCCATCCTGTGTTTCTGCCAGGGACAACTGATCACGTTGAGATTTTCCTTGACACGGATGAATTTGTCTTTTTCTGGCATATGACACAAATTCTTGGCAGTACACCAGCTGATTTGCCAGCCACCCTTTCTGCAGAAGTCTGAGGGATTTTCTACGTATTTGTGGTGGGAGTGCCCCTCTTGTTCTAGTCCGCCCACCACCTCACGGGCTCTAGCAGAAACTGCAGTAGTGCTGGGTTCTGATTTCCTTTTCCTGGCTTCAGCGCGTTTTATATGATCCTTGTTACAAACGACGCATACCAGAACCGGTGACAGCCGCTCCGCAGGAGGATCAGTCATTGGCAGCAGTTTCATCATTTTGATCAGCCAGCAAACGGCATTTGTTGATAGTTCACTATCGGTGGCATCGCACCAAGCCTTCGCACACTCACATACCTTACGCCAGCTCTTATCCGTGAATTGCGTCACTTTCTCATCATCCTCCGTGCCCAAGTGTATGAAACAAACGCATATTTGGTTTTGAAAGACCAAAAATCACTCGAAATCACACGACAACCATGGGCGCCGCCATCTTGATTTGTTGTTTCCTGGTCATTTCCTCCGCGATTACAAGCACGCCACGCCCACTTCACGGCGGTAATTTCAAATGGTAATAACTGTCGGTGTGTCAACTTGTGCATATGGAAACAGTAGGATTTCAATTGTGTGTTCTCATGAATGTACAGGGTGAATTTCGTTTAGATTGGTGATCTGCACAACGAAACTGAACGAACCCACCCACCTCCACATGACCTAATGGGTCTGGAACTGTGAACCAGGATAACACTAAGTTCCTTCACTTTGCAAGAAGTCATGGACTTAGGGTGGCCGGTTCATGGTTTCAGCACCCACAGGATCATCGCTGAACTTGGTATTCCAACGCTGGTGGTGTGGCAAGGGAAATTGCCCATGTGCTCGTTGATGGTCGCTGGAGGATGATCCAGAAGTACAGGGTCTACTGGAGTGCTTGTTGCAGTTCCTCAATACTGACCACAGCTTGTTGTAGCAACTCTGAGGTTGCATTTAAATCCAGGAGAATGGTACCATCCCAGCCTTGGCTGTATGTTAGCAAGCTCAAGGATGAGAGGGTAGCTGAGGAGTTTGCAAACAGGCTGAGTGGAGATTTGAGTGTCTGTGTGCTTTGGGGATCCTGAAGAGTTGTGGAGTGCCTTCAAGACCTCCATCCTTGATGTTGCCAGCAAAGGTCTTGGAAATCACCGGAGGCGAAGAAGAATTTGTCTCTCAAGGGACACTGGATACCATTGACCAGTCACAGGTCCAGGCTGAATGGCAGAGCTGAACTGTTCAGGGAGCTGAGGTGTAAAACTGTATATGCACACGGTACTGTGCTGTACATGTAAGAGTGGACAAGGAGGCCTATGTGTGAGGAATCTGTGAGGGGGTAGAGCATCACCTGTGGTCAAGTGATTCTCATCTTGCTGACCAGGGAATTTGTGCATTGTGTTCCTCCAAGCCCATCCCTCGGTGTACTGCAGGTAAGAGCAGAGGGTGGTGAGCTCTTGACAGAGGAGTCCGAAGTGAAGGCCCGCTGGGCTGGTTACTTTGAGCGGCTGGACCAGGCTGATCCACCAGCTGTCGAGTAGGATGTCAGGGTTGTTACTATCCCGATTGCTGAGCCTCCAATCAACTGTTGTCCACCTTCGTTTGTGGAAACACAGGTGAGGTGAACCGGTTGAAATGGGGTAAAGCTCCTCGGATCTGTGTCATCCATGCTGAACTTCTCAAGGCTTGTGAAATGCTGCAATCGTTCATTGCATGCAGTTCTGTGCTCTGCCTGGAACACAGGCATCATCCCAACTGACTGGAAGAGGGGCCTTGTTGTCCCTCTCTGGAAAGGGAAGATGATCGCCACGACTGCAACAACTACCGAGGGGTGACGCTCTCTCAGTGCCGGGTAAGGTCTTCGCTCGGATAATTCTTGATAGGGTTCGCCATCATCTGCTTTAGCACCAGCACACAGAACAGTCAGGATTTACACCAAAGAGGTCAACGATTGACCATATTCTTGCTCTTCGGTACCTCACCGAACACAGTCGAGAGTTTCGGCAGGGGCTGCTTGCTGTCTCTGTTGATCTCTGTAAAGCTTTGATTCAGTGAATCGGGATGCACTCTGGAGGATTCTTTGTCTTCGTGGGGTGGCACCAAAACGATCAATCTAAGGTACAAACCACTCTGGTACTGAGAGTGCTGTGAAATGTGGTGGTACCATCTCTGACTTATTTCCAGTTGCTACTGGAGTCTGTCAGGGGTGTGTTCTGGCCCCCACACTTTTCAGCACTTGTATGACTGGATTATGGGGAGGATGTCGAAGAGATCAAGCTGTGTGCATCGTTTGGGAATATCAAGATCTCTGACCTTGATTTCGCAGATGATGCAGTCATCTTTGCGGAGACTCTAGATATCCTTTTGGGGCCATCAAGGTGCTGAATGAGGAGTCAGAGCGCTGGGATTACGGGTTTCCTGGGTCAAAACTAAGATCCAGGCTTTCAATGACATCTTGCATGCTGCTATCCTATCTTGTACCTGTTTGTGGCGAGGATATTGAGGTCACCGAGAGATTCACTTACCTTGGCAGTGATATTCATGTCTCTGCTGGCTGTGAGCCAGAGTCAACAGACGTTTGGGTTGGGCCTGGGGAGTCATGGATTGACTGGATCATGGGTGTGGCGCTGCCGGTACCTGTGCGGGAGGACGAAAGTCCAAGTCTTCAGGTCTTTGGTGCTTCCACTCTTGGTCTATGGATGTGAAACTTGGACTCTAACAGGGATCTGAGACGGAGACTTAATTCCTTTGGTACCAGGTCTCTTCGGAGAATACTTGGCTATCACTCGTAGGACTTTGTGTTCTGATGAGCAGTTGCTGAGAGAGACTCAAATGTGATTTGTTACCTGAATAGTCCGTGAGCGTCAGCTGCGGCTGTAGGACACGTGGCTCGTTTTCTGACGCTGATCCTGCTCACCAAATTATCTCAGCAAGGGAGCCTGTGAGTGGAGGATGCCAATGGGCTGACCCCGTGCCTCGTGGTTACAGCAGGTTGATCAGCATCTCAAGGAGATGTGGATGGGCCAGGCATCTGCCTGGGGGTAGGCCAGACAGAGGCCCCTGGAGTACCGGCGGAAAGTCGACGCAGCGACGCACTGCTCCGGCGCGTGTGATTGCAATCCACCGACGACCCATCAAATTTGGCAGAATTAGAGCAATTTTCACATGAAGAATGGGCAAATATTTCACCATCTCACTGTGCAAAGCTGGTAGAGACCTACCCAAAAAGACTCATCGCAGTCATTTCTGCAAAAGGTGCTTCCACCAAGTGCTGACCTTAGGGGCTGAACATTTTTGCAACCAGTTAATTTGGATTTGTAGAATTTTTTTGCAAGTATTCCAGACAAGGAACCTCCTTCAACTCTCACAGCATTTCATTTGATCTCTCCAGTTATTAATAAAAAAAGTTCATTCCTCATTCATCTAAATGTGGCATTACTCTTAGTGGGTGAATACTTTTGCAGGCCACAGTATGTGCTCTACCGAGTGCCGCTCTAGTTTGCACATACATTACCTTCAGAAAGTATTCACACCCCTCGACTTTTGTGACCTTTCGTTGTGTTCCAGCCTGAATTTAAAATGGATGAAATTTCAATTTTTTTGTCACCAACCGAAACAAAATACCCCCATAATAACAAAGTGAAAACATATTTTTAGAAATTTTTACAAATTTGTTTAAAATGAAAAGCTGAAATGTCTTGCATCAATAAGTACCAACCCCCTGAGTCGATACTTTGTAGAAGCGCCTTTGGCAGCGATTACAGCTTCGAGTGTTCTTGGGTATGTCTGTGTACTCATAAGGTTTACATATCTGTATTTCGAGATTTTTCCCCCATTCTTCCTTGCAGATTTACTCAAGCTGTCAAGTTGGATGGGCAGTGTCGGTGAACAGGAATATTCAAGTCTTTCCACAGATTATCAGTGGTATTCTGTCAGTTAAAAGCTAGATGTTTTGGCCAGTCAGCATTGGGTGTGGTATTTTTGGATATGCATTAGTAAATGCCTACAAATAAACGATTGAAATTGACAGTTACATGTTGTTATAAGTTGTTGCAGCACATATTGGGTGGTCGCTAGACTACCGTTATTCTCAGGTTTTCCGTCTGTCTGTTTGTTTGTATGTAATGGACAGCCCCGAAGGATGCTGCGAGGACATCGAGTGAGAACTATGTGACTGGAATTGATCATTCGACAGCCCCGACAAAGGAGGTGAACACACGTGGGTCGACTCCGCAGGGCAGGGACACTAGGCGGAAACAAAAATGCGGGAATCATTGTTGGACATTGTGTGTAATGATGTACTTCCTCATTTGACTTTGTATCTGCTTATTTAAAATACAAGTTTCAAAAACGTTACGCTGTTGATGTGGTCACTGTAATGTCACTCAGAAGTCACAGACCCCAACTGACAAAGATCCATTTGATTGGTAGCTGACCCGCAAGATCATTCATATTCGTGAAACGCAAACCTTGGATTGCAGTTGTTAGAGAATGAGCTGGGTTCGGCACCATGAACAACATATGTACAGAAAGGGAAGGAAACCCCAAAGTGTATACCCCCACATTGGCGACCATGACAGGATTTGTCAGTGGTAAAAGGCTTTATGGTGTCACAGAAACAGCAGGCAAGGAAGACGACACATAAGCCATGGTACTGCAGTTGTGATCTGAGTTCAAATTGACCGCTCATCCATCTGCCATGGAGTTTGACAAGTGGATTGAGTGAGGTGAGTGGCTGGGACTGAAGGGAGAGACACTAATGACATTTGTTAAAGAGCAGCAAGCGGCTGCAAAAGAAAAGAAAGCTCGGGAATGCGAGGAAAGCAAAACAGTGCATGAGGAACGTGCACAAAAGAGGTGGCGGAGTATGAGGAACGTGCACGCATCATGAAGAGGCGGAGCATGAGGAACGTGCACCACAATGAAGAGCGAGCATGAGGAACGTGCACCCAATGAAGAGGCGGAGCATGAAACGTGCACTTTAAGAGAGGCGGAGCATGAGAACGGCACACAAAGAGGAGGCGGAGCATGAGGAACGTGCCGCGTAAAGAGGAGCTGAGCATGAGGAACGGGCGCCTAAAGAGGAGGCGTGAGCATGAAGAACGCATGCACGCAAAGAGGAGGCAGAGAAGAGGGAATGTGCACGCAAAAGGAGGCGGGCATGAGAACTGCACGCAAAGAGGTGGCGGAGCATGAGGAACGTGCACGCAATGAAGAGGCGAGCATGAGGAACGTGCACGCAAATGAAGAGGCGGAGCATGAGCAAACATGCACTTTTAGAGGAGGCGGAGCATGAGGAACGGCACACAAAGAGGAGGGCGGAGCATGAGGAACGTGCGCGTAAAGAGAGGCGAGCATGAGGACGTGCGCGTAAAAGAGGAGGCTGAGCATGAGGAACGTGCACGCAAAGAGGAGGCGAGAGAATGAGGAATGTCAGCAAAGAGGAGGCGGAGCATGAGGAACGGCACACAAAGAGGAGGCGGAGCGTGAGGAATGTGCATGCAAGAAAGAGAGCGGGAGCGTGAGGAACGTGCACGCAAAGATGAGGCGGAGCATGAAACATGCACTTAAGAGGAGGCGGAGCATGAGGAACGGCACACAAAGAGGAGGCGGAGCGATGAGGAATGTGCACGCAAAGAGGAGGCGGAGCGTGAGGAACATGCACGCAAAGAAGAGGCGGAGGTGAGGAACATCACGCAATGAAGAGCGGAGCATGAGGAACATGCACTTAAAGAGGAGGCAGAGCATGAGGAATGGCACACAAAGAGGAGGCGGAGCGTGAGGAACATGCAGCAAAGAAGAGGCGGAGCATGAGAACGGCACACAAAGAGGAGGCGGAGCATGAGGAATGTGCACGCAAAGAGGACGGAGCGTGAGGAACATGCACGCAAAGAAGAGCGGAGCGTGAGGAACATGCACGCAATGAAGAGGCGGAGCATGAGGAACATGCACTTAAAGAGGAGGCGGAGCATGAGGAACATGCACTTAAAGAGGAGCGCGAGCAAGAGAACGGCACACAAAGAAGAGCGGAGGTGAGGAACGGCACACAAAGAAGGCGCGGAGCATGAGGAACATGCACTTAAGAGGGAGCGGAGCATGAGGAACGGCACACAAAGAGGAGCGGGAGAACGCACACAAAGAGGAGGCGGAGCATGAGAACGGCACACAAAGAGGAGGCGGAGCATGAGGAACGGCACACAAAGAGGAGGCGGAGCATGAGGAACGGCACACAAAGAGGAGCGGAGGCATGAGAACGGCACACAAGAGGAGGCGGAGCATGAGAACGGCCACACAAAGAGGAGGGAGCATGAGGAACGGCACACAAAGAGGAGGCGGAGCATGAGGAACGTGCACGCAATGAAGAGGCGGAGCATGAGGAACATGCACTTAAAGAGGAGGCGGGAGCATGAGGAACGCACACAAAGAAGGAGGAGGCGGAGCATGAGGAACGGCCGCGTTAAGAGGAGGTGCAGCATGAGAACGTGCACGCAAAGAGGAGGCGGAGAAGGAACGTGCACATAAAGAGGACGAGGAAGGAGAACATGCAGCAAAGAAGAGGCGGAGCGTGAGAACGTGCACGCAAAGAGTGAGGCGGAGCATGAGGAACATGCCCTTAAAGAGGAGGCGGAGCATGAGGAAACGGCACACAAAGAGGAGCGGAGCATGAGGAATTGCACGCAAAGAGAGGCGGAGCGTAGAGGAACATGCACTTAAAGAGGAGGAGCATGAGGAACGGCACACCAAGAGATGCGGAGCATGAGGAAGTGCACGCAAAGAGGAGGCGGAGCGTGAGAACATGCACGCAAAGAAGAGGCGGAGCGTGAGGAACGTGCACGAAAGAAGAGGCGGAGCATGAGGAACATGCCTAAAGAGGAGGCAGAGCATGAGGAATGGCACACAAAGAGGAGGCGGAGCATGAGAAATGTGCAACGCAAAGAGGAGGCGGGGCATGAGGAACGTGCACGCAAAGAAGAGGCAGAGCATGAGGAAAAATGCACTTAAAGAGGAGGCGGAGCATGAGGAACGGCACACAAAGAAGAGCGCGAGCATGAGGAACGCACACAAAGAAAGAGCGGAGCAGAGGAAACGGCACACAAGAAGAGGCGGAGCGTGAGGAACATGCACACAAAGAAGAGGCGGGGCATGAGGAACGTGCACGCCAAAGAAGAGGCGGAGCGTGAGGAACGGCACACAAAGAAGAGGCGGAGCATGAGGAACGGCCACACAAGAAGAGGCGGAGCGACGTGAGGAACATGCACACAAAGAAGAGGCGGAGGTGAGGAACATGCACAAAGAGGAGGCGGGATGAGAACGTGCACGCCAAAGAAAGGCAGTGAGCATGAGGAACATGCCACACAAAGAAGAGGCGGAGCATGAGGAACGGCACACAAGAAGAGGCGGAGCATGAGGAACGGCACACAAAGAGGAGGCGGAGCATGAGGAACGGCACACAAAAGAGGCGGACATGAGGAACATGCACTAAAGAGAGCGGAGCATGAGGAACGGCACACAAAGAGGAGGCGGAGCGTGAGGAACGGCACACAAAGAGGAGGTGGAGCATGAGGAACGGCACACAAAGAGGAGGCGGAGCATGAGGAACGGCACACAAAGAGGAGCGGAGCATGGGAACGGCACACAAGAGGAGGCGGAGCATGAGGAAACGGCACACAAAGAGGAGGCGGAGCATGAGGAAATGGCACACAAAGAGGAGCGGGAGCTGAGGAACGGCACACAAAGAGAGGCGGAGCATGAGGAACGGCACCACAAAGAGGAGCGGAGCATGAGGAACGGCACACAAAGAGGAGGCGGAGCATGAGGAACGGCACACAAAGAGGAGGCGGAGCATGAGGAATGCACACAAAGAAGAGGCGGAGCATGAGAACATGCCACTTAAAGAGGAGGCAGAGCATGAGGAAATGCACACAAAAGAGAGCGGAGCATGAGAAACGTGCACGCAAAGAAGAGGCGGAGCGTGAGAATGACATACAAAGGAGAGGCAGAACGGCAAACATGCTCGGGAAGCCGAAAGTATGGAGGAGGAAATGCGAATGAAAATTGAATTGGCAAGAATACAGTTGGAGATTGAAGCAGCTGCACGTGCTTGCAGCACACCTGACACTGGTGAGGTACGAGTCATGGAGAAGAAGCTGAAGCTTCCCCCCACAAATTGATGAGAAACGCGATGAGCTGGACGTGTACCTTGAGAGATTCTAGAAACACTCGTGGAAATTGTTTTATGCCCTTCCCCAGATGTATGCCACCTGACAATTCTATGTTGCAGTTCTAGACAGTTCCTTGGACTTCATGGTATAGTTTCTGCTCTGACATGCACTGTCAACTGTAGGACCTTATATAGAAAGGTGTGTTTCTTTCTAAATCATGTCCAATCTATTTAATTGGCCACAGGTGGACTCCAATCAGGTTGTAGAGACATCTCAAGGATGATCAAAGGAAATCGGATGCACCTGAGCTCAATTAGGAGTGTCGTAGCAAAGGGGGTTGAATATTTATCGACTTGAGACATTTTAGCTATTCATTTCTAATTACTTTGTAAAAATTAAGAATAAGAAAAAAAATCCACATTGACATTATGGGGTATTTTGTGTCGATCAGCGACAAAAAAAACTTCTCAATTTAATCTATTTCAAATTCAGGCTGTGACAACAAAATGTGAAAACAGTCAAGGGTTGTATACTTTCTGAAGGCACTGGAGAATGGGTTTTATCCCGATTGAAATGTATTTAATCTTATCAAAACAATCAAAACACATTTCATATTTTTTTAAAAAGATAATAATAATCTAATGCTTGCTCCCTTGTTATTCAAGGCACGCCATTCCAAGGAAAAGTTGCATTATTCCCCACTTATATCCCAAATAACGGGGCAATAATTAGGCAGCATTCAAAAGCATTTTTATCTTCACCAACACAATCAACACTTCCCTATGGCTATGACAATGATGTTTTTCCCTTTGAACTGTTTTGTTCTTTAAACAAAAGGCATAACCCTGTATGCATTAAAGATCAGCGCACAAAGTTTGTGACTTCTCCAAATACTAACCTGTGTCAACGCCATGAGTGAAGATCCAAGCACTGGTTGTGAGCGCAGCTTTGACAAGCCCTTTGCCAAAAACCTGCTTTAGTTTTTGAGGCATGTCAAAGTTGTGCAACCCACCGTGCACTGAGATCAAGAGCTTTGGCACTTTGAGCTGCCAGCATTTCACCAGCAGATGCATCAGCAGTTCCGGCTTGGTGTCATATGCAACTCTTACATACTGGAGGTAACATGCAACAACATACAATGGTCACATAGGTGTATCTGTTGTTTACATCACTGTCGTCATCTAATTCCCAAACTTCTCGAAGAGGAGCATCAGGCCACTCCGCCAAGTAGTAAATGTTTTGGGGGTTTTTTTTCGTGGCTGAGAACCAGTCCCGGACACTTTGTTGCATTAATCTGCAATTTGGCCAGCCCGCTTGCAAACAAGGACACACTCTTTTGAAAAAGGCACGGGATTAACATCTCTCCATACAATGGCGCACTCATTGATGTATCATGCTCAGCCTGTGAAGCACCAGAGTGACAGTGACAGTTTGTACTTGGCTTTGGATTGGAACCCAAACTAGACAGCTCAAAGTTGAGTACAACGTTTGCTACTCCGAGCTGTCGGCCCCACAAGTTGTTGCCGCACCAAATAAAACTGCATTAATACTGCTATGATAGATAAGCAATCAAAAGACAAGGTCGTGAAGATATTAGGAAATAATGTGGATCAAAGCACTTCATGCTGGGAACAAAAATGATGGAAGAAACAAAGTTAGACCAACTACATACAGCTGTCTTGTGGGAGGAGTTTGTCTCATGGAACTCAATGAAGCCAAAGGCATCAGTGGGAGCCTTCTGGATGTCCCGACTCCAAATGGCTTTCTGGAAATCTTCTTTTATAGGAAAACCATCACTGCCAGCCACTGTAATATTTGCTGACAGATCTTTGTGCTGTCCTTCTGTTCTGCCACAACAACATCTGTTTTTTCAAAAGAGGAGACCAAATGTTGTTCAAATGAACATCACAATGGAAAGTTTCCTTGATGTAATGCTGACTGCTTTGACATAGCAAACTACACTTTTGTTATGCTATCAGAAACTTAGGTGAGTACACTGGCATTAAAATTAAACTCTCACTGGATTACTCATGTTGTTCATCATTTTTCCTGTTCATAAATAAAATCCTTAATCGTGGATTTTTTTTGGGGGGGATAAATAGAGAAGGATTTCATCGTGAACGACCGTACAACAAACTACAGAAGAGCATCTGTAGTGGAGCTAAATTCACCAATAAACCTTTTTACAAAAATAAATGGAAACACTTCTCTGTCCACCCATTAGTCCATCAGTCGACAGCTTCATATACTACAATTTGCCTCCATCTCGGTTCACTACCTGGCCAAAAATTTAAAGAATGCTCTTAATCAATCGAGGGCATGACAACTTTTGGCCTAAATCAGTTTTAAAAACTGGTGGTAAAGATTCCAAATAATACTACAAGGCATCATATGGCATTTGTAACCATGAATCAATAAGTGGTGTGTGTTGTGTGTTGTGTGTGTGATTGAGAGAAGAGAGCAGCTATGGGAAAGCTCAGAAGATTGAGATGACATGGGGAGATAGATGCATGAAGTCACTGTGATGCTCTGTAATTAACCAGACATAAAATATAATTGATGGATGGTATCATTCTTCCAAAATACCTGCAGATCACAGAAGTAGTGATGCAAAATTCATGTCTAACTTAATGGTGAGGGATACACTTAATAGATATTCACGTCTCCGCATGTTGTGTGGCAGAAGTCGAAAGACGTCTGGGTCGGGTCTGGGGAGTCTTGGATTCACTGGATCATGGAGTGTTACACTGTCGGTACCTGTGTAGGATGACAAAGGTCAGTGTCTTCATGTCCTTGGTGCTTCCAGTCTTGATCTACGGATGTGAGACTTGAACACTGACCAAGGATCCGAGATGAAGACTTAACTCCTTCAGAACCAGGTCTCTTCGGAGAATCCTGGCTTATCATGGTATTTCTGGTATTCCGGGATTTCATCATTGTCGGCATTCCGTCGAGGTTACGCATGCATCTACCGGACGGCCGTCATTGGCTGTCTTGAGGCACGTGGGGGGGGGGGGAACACCGGACCCACCGAGGACGTGGTAGACGACGCCGGGGACATTTCAAACTCGGTGCAATTGTATACAGCGCACGCGCTGTAAAAATGCAACATTGTGTAATCTTTCGTATCCAACAACTAATACGAGTCGATGAGCCAACCAGCTTATTATCCGTCCAAGAGATTGCACACTTTGTGATGCAACATCCCGTCTACAAAGCAACAATCCAACAGTTTATCTTCGGACGAAATCAAATGCAGACTAGACAGCGTAAAAGTACGTGTGCCACCTTTGTACCTTCGTGTCGGTCACTACAACATTCATAAGTAGGCATGATCAGATAACTTGGTTATACAAACAACCACGGCTTTCATATATCTCAACACAAAGTTTCATCTTGTTATAGCCTCACAAATGTTGTATGTTACATTTGTATGTCTAATGTGTCCCACTATCGATGCGATGCCTTTCATCATGTGTGATTTTTCTTTGTTAAGTTAACAATAAACAACATTACCTTGTTGGGTTATTGGGATCCAGCAAGAAGTGCACACATTCACACTTGCAAAGTGTTGTCTCGATCCATGACTGCTGTACCTGCAAAGAATCAGTTAATGTACCCAGGTGCAGTTGATGTAAAATAGGGAAATAAACAGTTCTTGACAGGATTATCTCAGAAATAAAAGCAACACAAAAAACCAACAGAAATAGTCAAAAAATCTTCAGCTCTCACAAACTGAAAAGATATAGTACACATGAATATGATATATATATATATATATGAACATATAAATCAATAATATATAATTAAATATAAATATATAAAAATTATATATACTGTATATATAAATATTATATATAATAATATATAATATAACTGTATATATTATATATATATATATATATATATATTATATATATATAAGGGAGAGTGGGGCAAGATGATCCCTGGGGCATGATGATCACCCCCCTCTCACGACTCCAATAAAGCTCGCATTGGACGGTGGCGCCACTCAACGATAGATCGATTAACTACAATTCCACCTGTGGCAGGCGCATGACGAGAGAAAAACGCTGCGTTCGTTTTATCAGAAAAGCATCATTTTCTCCTGAAAAAGAAAATTTTCGAATCATCGGTGAGTACGTATTATCTCTATGAATAAGTGTAGTAGGAATGGTATCTGTATATAGGTAGATACGTAGCTTTATGCCCATATTGCGTGTATGTTTTGCCGAGCTCATTGCTGTAATTTATGAATGCCCAACGATTTTGTAAAAATGGCGGAGGTGGGGCAGGATGGTCACTTCGGTGTGGGGCAAGTTGATCAGGTGATCAGATGACAATAATGATAGTGTTGAAGGAGACTTTGTATTTACAAAAATGGATGGGAAAAAAGCACGATCAATTCTGTACATAGCGCGTGTAGAGGCAATCGATGACGATGGATATGAGGGAGTCTTTCTCCGCAAAGTACCTTCTCATATGAACTTCGATCGACCTACGAGACATATTGTGGGAATTTTTCCAAGGAGGAGATCGTTAAAAAAACTACCTCCACCCGAATTTTTAAAGGGAAGCCAGAGAAAATCAAAGCAACTGGTATTCAAAAATTGATGTCAGTGGGAGTTGTGAATTTAGACATTAAGACTGGAACACAAAGATAATTGACATGAAAATGGACGTTCGTATCCGGTTGTGTATGGGACAATGTTTTGGAAATATTATGTTGGTATCC
>CM068963.1:55676820-55711113 GCA_035128595.1 Eptatretus atami
TTAAACCCACGACTCATTCCAAGCAATGATGGCATTTCAAATGGGTGATAAGGAGGTACGGCAACGGGAATACATTGCAGCACAAGACATTTGATTCCCAGCAAACACGTATACAGCAAACGACAAATAGAAGGCCAAGCAAAACGACCGACTAAATATTATTTA
Source organism: Eptatretus atami (assembly GCA_035128595.1). Classification (NCBI taxonomy): domain Eukaryota; kingdom Metazoa; phylum Chordata; class Myxini; order Myxiniformes; family Myxinidae; genus Eptatretus; species Eptatretus atami. The sequence goes on from CM068963.1 coordinate 55,676,986, forward strand.
CAAGCAACTTACAAGTCTATGCAGAACACGGCGCCAACAGCATCATACAAAACAAGAAAGACCTCTCACCAGGCCAGGGCCGTGACCTTATGAAGTCGTGCCAGGATGACCGAAACGAACCGGAAGGGGTCTTAATCGTGTGCGACGGTGGCAGGTCGCGACGGCTCGTCCCAACGGCAACTAGCGTAGCCGCATGATCTCGGCCTAACAGTCGTGACGCCTCTCCCCACGGCACTAGGACAGCCGCGCCTGATCTCCAGGGCCTTGCAAACGGTGGGCAAGGTCCGGACGCCTTTCCCCACGACCACTAGGAACAGACTTCACCGACTGCCCCAAGTTCTGGCTACGACAAAGACTGGACCATCGACAGACTTGGACAAGGACCACCGAACGACCAAAATGAATTCAACGACGCCCCCAATCTCTGCTGATCCGCGCTCTTCTCAGGCGCTCCTGCTTGCCCTTTTATTCTCCTGCGCCCGCCGCCCTTCGAAGGCGCGTGGTGGGGGAAGGAACATTCCAGAAGAAATGGGGCGGGAGTTGGTTTCCAACCGTCAAAACTTGTTTACGCGGAGGAGAAAATTGGGTAGGGCTGGTTTCTCAAACCGTCCAAAACTGTTTACTTGGTAGGAGAAAATTGGGTGGGCGCTGTTCCAACACGCAAAACTTGTTTCCGGAGGAGAAAATTGGGGTGGGGCTGGTTTCCAGACCGTCAAACTTGTTTAAGCCGTAGGAGAAATTGGGTGGGGCGGTTTCATTGCTCCTTTAGTGGCTGTTGTGGGTGGATGGCGTTGGTTGTTGGAGTGGCGTGTTTGTGAGAATGTGCGTGGTTTTTGCCACAGAGCGAGGCGTGGTTGTTGAGATGGCGTGGTGTTGAATGGCGTGGTTGGTTCCACAAAATAACGCCAGGTAAAGAAAAATGGCTAACTCAAAAGGTCGCAGCCTCGGATGAATCATCACATATCCCTCTAAACAATGTTGTGGACTAACTACACATTAACTTATCGATATCTAACCTGAGACCTTTCTGGTGTATTGCAATTTCCGACCAGCCGTAACCACTAACCCCCCTTTTTAAACAGACTCGTCCCGAGTCGTCGAGATTTTCGTGTGCCATCAATGTGTATTCCCCCTAACCTTCGGAACATGCGACATTCAGTGTATTCGTGCCCCAAAATAAATAACCTAACGAACACCCACTCCATACCAGAACGACTTAAATAAATGCCGCGGCTATAAAGACACACACATATGCCAGCGCACTGATATTAACACACCAACCTTATAATTTACACTGATTCCAGTGGCCCAGGATCAATGGACTCTGCAAAAGAGAAAAACAAAAGTAGCAGGAGATCAGGCGGCCCTCGCTACGGCAAGTCCCTCTGGCTCAAGTAATGCAGCGTGACAGGAACGTGGCTGGCTCTCGAAACACAGTCCCGGACCTCCCCCTTTTTAACATGGATGGCAGTGAAACATAACGGCGCATGAGCGCCAACGCAGTCTCCGTGCCAGCCAAGTGCACACCGCAATGAACGCAACGGCGCATGAAGCGCGCAAATGCAGTCTCCGTGCCAGCTAAAATGGCACAGCGCAAATGAAAACGGCGCATGAGCTGCGCAACGCAGCTCCGTGCCAGCTTCAAGTGGCAGCACGCAAATGAACACAAACGGAGTATGGAATGGATGGATGAATGATGGTAGGATTGACGCAAAACACACGGCACGGGCTCGCCACTGCAGGTCCTGTGTTGTTGCTGCCAAACGAGGGCAGTCCTTGCAAACTGCGTGGACGATCCGGCGCACACTGGGCAATGGAACAAGGGGGGGGGGGAACAATAACAGAACGGGGGCAAAAGATGCGAGGCAGTAGGCAGGATAGCAAGGTAGACTGGCAAGGCATTGGCATGAACAAGGCTGCTGTAGAAACACAGCCGGCAAGATGAAACTGGCCGGCAGCAGGCCTTGCAGTAAAACCAGCAGGTGACTTTGGCCCGCAAGGCCTTGCAGAACACATGCCAAACAATTGCAATTGGCAGCCTTTGCCTTGAGATGGAGGTTGGTGAGGGCAGTGGCGGTGTGCTGGCCACTGCGGTAAGGCGGGCTGACCTACCCTACTGTCTCCTCACTTCGCTTGCCTGGTCTTCTGTCCATACCCACCCCCTTAACAAAAAATCAATTTAGCCCCAACTTATTTTTGTTTTTATTTTTACTATTTCCCCACTAATAAACATTCCCTAACCCCTTAGTCCTTAGTTCGGCACTAACCTATCCGTATCGCGAGCCTACTCCCAACCCCTACGTCGCTACAGCGGGAAAGAGGAAAGGCTTGTGCCGAGGCCACTCAAGCCTCAAGATGGCTCTCCTCGGACTTCAGCGATCTGTCCAGAGTGTGTCCAGCGGCCACAAACTAAGCCGAAGGATGGATGGTGCGGAGGGGGTACACTTCTACATACCCATCCATGTTACCTGTAAACTACTCCGGGCTTTCAACAAGCGCCTTCGCTTAAAACTATTGGTTCTAACAACCAAGAGTCCCGTCGCCTGTGTTTGGTGTCTCTCGCAAATTCAGCCATGCCCTCCAATTTTCTTCCGGCCCTCACACGGTCTCACGCTGGGCGCGGTGGCTTCCTGGGCAAGGAACTCCCCTGCCGATTCCCTAACGATTGTCACCCCCGGCACACAGCTGCGCCCGGAGCCTACCAGCTCCCTAAAACACCGGGGAGTGCCCTCCATTGGCGACTCGCCCTGAAACCTCACGTGCAGGCTGGCGTCCCGGCCCCTTTCCGAGGGTCACCCGTGCCACAGACACTGCCCACGCGGCCAATTGCGCCCGCGGGCCCGCTCAATGCGGCGCACCCGTGCCCACGTACGCTACCGGCCCCATGGGCCCTGGCCTACCTACGGCCGACTAGCCTGGTGCTCTCGGGGAAGCTCCACTCAGCTGATTACTCGACCGTTCTAGCCACGCTCGCCAGCCCGTCAACAGGGCTCCTGCACCCTCCAAAAAAGGTCGAGCCGTAACTTCCCCACCAACAACAAAAAAACACCTCCATTTGGCAAATTTAACTAACCCCAGCTAACTCACTCTATCACTGACCCGGGGTCCTTGGGCGGTGAAATCACTCTTCCCCCCAAAAATTCCCACTCATCACACCAAATGCATATTCACAATCACTCATACACTTTCAACCCGCTGGCCTCACTCACTCATTCATTGTCCGCATACAATTTTCAACACTCGTCTCGGCTGAAATTCTAGCCATCCTGCTCACTTATCAGTGTCCACGTCGTTCCCTTACTACTACAGGCACTTCCCTTTATACACTTCGTAGCTAAGCTACCCCCCTCTACACATCACTGTCTGTCCTTGTCTCTAAACAATAACATACTCTCACAATTTCCCATCTAAAATCGACCGTAAATCCCTCTACTAAGTTCCATTCCAGTCGGACTCCATGAGGACTTACCTCTTGCCCCATGAAGTGGTCTGAGCTATCACTAACCCTTCCCCTAACTAGTTGTGTCCTGTGCCCTGGGGCCAACGGGGGTCCTCCACCCCTGCCTGGAATCCTGTTCAAGGCACCGAAGCGAGGCTGCTTGTTTGTTGTTTTTCTATCGCGCAGCACCAGCGCGCAAACTCGCAAACTGGCTCTTCCCCCGTGAAGTCTGGCAGCTGTTTCCGTACCCGTCCCTTTCTCGCGGCAACATCCCCGCAGGGATTTCCCCCTCTGCCGGATTCCCAACCATGCAGCTCATGACGTCAACACCTGCGTATTACATAAGCAAAAAACTCGCCTCGAGGGGTTCCACCGCGAGCACATGTGGCTCTGCTCGTCGGAAGCATTTCACACATCACGCCGACGTGGAGAACCCATCCGTCGCAAATCGGTCTTATCCAGCCTGAGCTTTTTCCGCATACGGGATTCGGCATCAATCACCTGCGGGCGTGTCCAAGACCGGTTTCACTCCGCAGGCGCGCACTGTGGCGGCCTCGGCGGTAGCACGGGCAAACGTAACCTCGCGCTCGCCGCTTGGGTTAAACCCGGGCGCGGTCCCCAATCCAGCTTACGGCCGGCTACCCGGCCTTTGTCCCCTCTGTCGCCGTTGCGGTCTCCATTCTCCTCCACGCGTTCAAGCTCCTGCGTCACGAGACTGCACTACACCTCAGCATAACAATTCACTACCAGGGAGACGCGCTTGCGTGCTTCCCGCATAGGCCGACCGTCATCTCCCTTACAATACCGCTCTCTTACGACACACGGTCCCCTTTGCACTCGGTCCGTTCACTCAACGCGGCGCATTCCTTCACACGTGCGTTCCGTTCCACACACGGTGCTCATCACACACGGCGGCTGGTGTCACGACACGATTCGGCTACACTGCCACCACAACCACTCACGACACGGTTAAACTCACACAAATGCGTGCTGGAAAGCACGCATTCTCCCACACTCGCAGAACCACTGTACACTCACAACCACACTGGGATTCGCCGCCACCACAGGGGTCCCGGGGTCTCCACACTCCCCCAAACTGCACGTGCCATCCTGTCCACAGCACTTCGCCCCCTCGAACTCGGCTTGATCCCGACCGAACCCACCTGGTCGCTGAACCTAACTCAAGGGAAGATAGCGTCTCCTCTCCTTCCGAGAAGGCTATCTCCTGCTTGCACCAGGTCCCACAACGTTCGCCATCTTCGCCCATTGTCTTCACGTACCTCCGTTGTTGTGTGTCTGTTCCTTTAAAAGCCTCCGTCTATCGTGGCAGTTCCTCTCCTCTAGCTGTTTCAATTTCCCGGCGCTGTTATTTCTTTTATTCTTTCCAATCGTCACCTCGTGTCCGTCTACACCGTTCGGTCACCGCCATTTAGTTTTTTCCCTCTGTGTCACCGTCACTGTTTGCTTCTCTGACACTACCCTCGCCCAACACGTCTCCCGAAATTAATTTTTTCCTCATGCGCCTCCATTGCGGGCCTGACAGCCGTTACACTCCCCCCAGCTCGTTCGCTCCCAGCACGTGGCGCCTTTGCCAATTTATGCCCTATCCTGCAGGCATCGCCCCATCGCGCTGCATTTCACCCCACAGTAATTTGCGATTTTGCTCCAGCTGTTTTTTTATTTCTTTTGTCAATTCATCCTTATTTCCTTGGTTTCCTTTAAATTCGCCTCATTTCGTTTTGCATTTGTTGCATATCCGCGGTCAATCCCGCCAGCATGCGCATAGCTGGGCCATGGTCGGGTACGCTCGGCTGAGCCGATTCGGCGCAGGATCGGGGGTTTTGGCGGAGAGGGGGAGGGGAGGTGTCTTACACCGCGGCCGCTGGCCATGCAGCCCATTTTCGGCTCTGGGTTTGATGGGGGAGTTATTCGTCCTGTCAATCCAGCCAGCATTTCCATGCGTCGGGATTTCATCCTGGACCAATGGATTCTACAATTCTAAGGTAATCGCCAGTGGTTTTTCTATCCGTTTGCTTGTCCGGTCGAGCCGCGCGGTCTACCTGATGACTCCTATCTTGATTTGTCTGCGGTATAGGGATTAATTTTGTGCTCGCTCGGTTATTTGGGGGAATCTTGTGGGGGGTTGTGGCTTCGCACAGCACCTGGTCCGATCGCCCGGTAAGATTAGGTTGGGAGGACCTGAGTGTGGGATTGGAATTCCCACTCCTTGGACACAGTGTTTAACGGAATTCTGTCCCCGCCTGGCGTTGCGATCGCCGCGACCTCTAATGCAGCCGGTGCGCCCACCGGACGGACAATTCAGTCGTGACCCTCACTGAACACGGCCAGGAGCCAGTCACGGGTGGGGGTTTAACCTCACCAGAATCGTGCAATTGCCCACCCGCACAGGATAGGTTGCTCGCCCAATTCGACTACCTAAGTGGCCAGTGCCGCGAGGTGGGCCGAGCGCGGGGTTGGGGGGCGAAGTGTGCGGTGAGCCTGTGGGTCGCCGGCAAGGGTCTGCCCGAGGACACGAACCGCTTAAGGGTGGGGTGGTCTGTTCGTTGGCTCGCAGGGTTGATAGACCGTAACGCGTGTGTTAGTCGGCCGACCTCTGAGGATCTAGATGTATGATTTATTGCGGGGTGGCTTAGAAACCTGTCACGTACTAGCATGTGTCCACGATGGCAGAGATGGCATTGTGTTCAAGTGGGGGTGAGAAGGAGGTACGCGGACGAACGGGAGTGAGCAGTGCAGGTCAGGGGTCTAAGGACATTATTCGTCAAGCATACGACGCTATGTACAGTCAGTCTTGCAGAAGATCAAGTCGACTAAATAGAAGGGCCCAAGGCATATGGAACCGACTATGATTATTATTTATACATGATAGCACTTACATAGCAAGTTTCTAGCTTGGGCAGGGTACGAGCGGCGCGCGGAGGCAGCAAGTGCATGACAAAACAAAGAAATGGACGTCGCCTCTAAAGGCAAGTGGGGTAGACGGGGGTCCGTGGAGCATTTAAGTGTCGTGGGGGCCTCGTGATGGTACTCGAGAAAGCTCACTGATGGACTCGAAGGGTTCTTACGCCGCGACTCCTCGTGGTGCGACGGTGGGGTCAGTCGGCGACGTTCTCGTGCCCGGCGCACTAAGGACAGCCGGCGGCTGATCTTCTGGGCCTTGCAACGGGTGGGTCTAGGTGTCGTGACGGCTCTCCCCACGTCGACTTGGGACAGCGCGCGCCTGATGTCGTGGGCCTTGGCAACGTGGCAGGTTCGTGACGGCCTGTTTTCCCGCTACTGACGCACTATGGACAAGACTTCACCGGCGACTTGGGCCGGGCCAGTCTGTTCTAGCGACATAAGAACTTGGACGCGAGCACGGACAGACTTGGACCGGAAGACATCTGACGACAGGACCTGTCCACACGACGCCTTCCAAGTCTTTGCTATCCTCGGGGGCGCTCTTGCTTCCAGGCGCTCCTCTTGGGCCGCCGGTGGTGTTGGATTTCCTGTCGCCGCGGGGCCGCCCTGTTGAGGGGGACCCGGAGCGTGAGGTGGGGGTGAGGAACATTCCAGAGATTGGGGCGGGAGAGTTGGTGTTCCAAACCGTCAGATGGTGCTTGTTTAGCCGGAGGAAAAATGGGTGTGGGGCTGGTGTCCAACCGTCAAACCTTGTTTACCGAGGAGAAGAGTTGTGGGTTGGGGTCTGGTTTCCAACGGTGGCAAGAGACTTATTTATCCGTGAGGAGAAATTGGCAAGGTGGGGCTTGGTTTCCAACTCAACTTGTTTATCCGGGAGGAGAATATGGGGTGGGGCTGGTTTTCCCAACCGTGTCAAACTGTGTTTTAGCCGGAGAGAAAGTTGGGTGGGGCTGGTTCGTTGCTCCTTTTAGTGGTGTTGTGGTGTGGGGATGGCGTGGGTTGTTGAGAGTGTGTGGTGTTGAGTAATGTGCAGCATGGTGTTGATGATGGCGTGGTGTTTTTGAGATGGGCGTAGTTGTGTTCCAAAATAAGCGACGAGTAAAGAAAAAATGGCTAAGCTCAAGTTCGCAGCCCGGCCATGAATCACGATCTATATTCCGCTCTAGAACAACGGTGTGAGCTAATAGCACATGATACTTGAGGTCGATTATACTAACCTAAGAAGGACCTTTCGTTGGTTCTATTGCGAGAATTTCCACAGCCCGGTAACAGTATACAGATTTCCCACTCCGGAAGAAATGTTGTTCCTTGCGACGTTGTTAATGTGTCAAAGACAGGACCATTAAGAGACGTCAGCGATATGACGTATGATTCGATGACGGGTCTTACGACCCTCAGTCGGTGGCGTCAGCAAGCGTCGCCATGGTAAACAAAGTGTAAACCGAAAAAGTGTTTAAATTCTGCTTCAGAGTAAGTGTGACTTATTGCGCACTTAATGTGCGGATGCACCTACAGGAGGTATGTAAGTTTCTTGTCAGGTTCCAGGTCACGAGTACCGGAGAAAACGTGACGCGGATCGCGTTGTAGGAGGAGCACAGTGAAAATTGGTCCTTGCAGTATTTGGGAATATATAGATGAATTGGGGCTATCTATAATTCCAGCAATCCTTGTGTTGTGCGTGTGTGGTGTGTGTGACCGGCTGTTTCTCGAACAACCAGCGTGGTCCGATCTAATTGAGACTTGGCAGGTATATTGCTGTGGACCGAGATATGGCCTTTTCAGAGGTTTTAATTATTAATTCGGACAAGTGGTTCCCAAGTTATGGGCTATTTATTTACCAAATCAATGACAGGACAGGGCGTGCTGCCGTAGGCTGGCCTGAGTGGGGAGAAGGCGCCTTAGTGTACCAAGTGTCAGGACAATGTTGCTGCGGTAGCCGTGCCGATGGGATAAGAGCAGCGCTCCGCATTACGGGTGTACGGAGAAGCGTACGGGACGGTTCCGGATAGTGATGACTTAGTGTGATGTGCTAATAGATTTCTCGATGTTCTTATGCGCATTTTATAGGGGAGATTAACACCAAGCCCAATCCACGTCATTATCCGAGTCTCAGTGCGAGAGGCGGAAGACGGGCTGTGTGGTGTTGTTTGGAAAGTTTTTTTATATTTTTATTATTTGCTGTACGGCCACGGCACGTACGGGCCGCGGAGAGCGAGGAACGGTCCTGTGTGGTTGTTGTTATCTGCTCGCAGGTTTGAAAAGTGTTTTTTTTTTTTGCAGTACATCCACACACCATTACGGCCATGCACGTACAGGCTATGCAAGATCGAAGGAACGGCCTGTGCTGGTTGTTTGTTTCTGGCACACGCGGTCTGAAAAGTTTTATATATTATTTTTTTTTTTTGCAATACGCCACTGCACGTACGGGCACATTGAGAGCGAAGGAACGCGCCTTGTGGTGTTTGTTTCTTGCAACGCGGTTTGAAATTATTTTTATTTTTTTTTGCACGTACGGCCACGCACGTACGGCATAGCGATAGCGAAGGAACGGCCTGGGTGGTTTTGTTTCTGGCACAACTGGTTTTGAAAGTTTTTTTTATTTGCACTACAGGCCACGCATGTCAGGCACGCGAGAGCGAAGGAATGGCCTGGTGGTTGTTGTTTCCTGCGCACACGGTTTGAATAGTTTTTTTTTTTGTTTTTTTTTGCCACATCACGGCCAACGCGTACGGGCAACGTACTGTAATAATAATAATAAAACAAGTGCGGCATGCACAAACATCTCCGCCAACATTTTAAGCATAAAGTATTTTGGGGATTTCAACATTAACTTTGATATATCCTTAACGCTGAATGTTGATTATTAAGAGGAATAGAATAAGGAATATATTTTAGTCTTAGTTTGAAGTCATTAAACATTTTTGACGAAGTTATGAGCGAAAAGATTTTGACCTTTCGTCACCTGACCTTGACTCTTGACCTAATTGGACCCAAAAGTTAATGGGGTCGTCTGAGTTCAATCTCCACCTGTGTGATTACATATTTGACAGTGTTTGATGCCAGGCCGTTTTCCCTCGTAAAGTTGTAATTTTCGTAAACCATGTTTTAGTTTAATGGAATTTGCAAATTTTGACCGATATGGCTAGACCCTCCAAGAACTTCGGACCCTACCGACTTTCACAAATATGCCATTTTTCACTATAGGAATGGTAGGATTATAAGTGAAAATAGAATAAGGTTCATATAGAACTTAGTTTTGAAGTACGATCAGATCATTTTGACGAAGTATGTAGCAAAAGACGAATTGATTCTTTTCGTGACCTGAGCCTTGACCTTGATCCAATTGGACCAAAAGTTAATGGGGTTCGCCAAGGTTCATTGCCCCACCTGTGGATTAAATTTGATAGTGTTTGCTTAAAGCAGTTTTGCTGTAAAGTTGCTAACAGACAGACAGACAAGCCGTTAGGCGGACATGGGTAGTCGCCTACCCATAGAACCTGAACGCGATGGCTCCGGTTCGATTGGAATGACCTGAGGATTAGCACAAGGAAATTCATGATTCTAGCTTCAAGGTTAATGCTGCAGATTGTTTTTTCGTTAAAATACCCCACATTTGAGGTTTTCGGCCGTGCTAGGCAACGAAAGGGGTCCATCAGCAACGCGTTTCTTTCTCACACATAACACAGGACATAAACCATAACACTACGCATACCAGTTTTCATGTACATGTATATCTGACTCATAGTCCTGAGATATAACGAACTTCGTTTTTTTATTGTTCTCGACCAGGATTCATCTCAAAGTCTATCTTCTCCGACAGTTTTCATAGGGATCTGGCTTAAATGTTTGACAATATGCTGAATTGTACTGCCCACAGTTCGTGCGTGGGCCCGATTTTGATTTTTTCGAAAAATATTTTTTTATGATTTTTCAAAAATTCAAAGTGCCCGTTCCTAAGGCACGGTGGTTCCAGAGCAAACGGTTTCTCATTTGCACACTCAATCGGTCATGGTATGAACCTACCAAGCAAAGTTTCATCGAATCGCCCCATTGTCATTAACGAGAATGCAACTGAGACCGAACAGACAGACAGACAGACAAAACAAGTCAGTCATAGACTGGTACTTACGAAATCGTCAAACTTTGACCTTGCTGACCTTGTCTAATAAAAGCCTGTCTCAGAGAAGGTAGCGATGCAAAACCAAAGTTTCTAGCGATGATTTCGTACAAACATCAAAAAATCGATTATGTGCTGACCTCACCGTACCTTGAACCGTGACCGATGTTGACCAAAATCTAATCAGCACTAGCCATCACCCTCTGAATCCACGTGGTGTAATTTGACATTGGTAGCTTCTTCCGTTCTCGAGTTATCTGTACCAAACCATCAAAAATCGAATATTTGACCCACTGTGACCTTGACTCTTTGACCGATTTTGACCAAAATCTAATCAGCACTAGCCATCACCTCCTGAATCACGTGTGTAATTTGACATTGGTTAGCTTCTTCCGTTTCGAGTTATGCGTGCTACAAACAAACAAAACAAACAAACAAACATACAAACAAACAAACAAACAAACAAACGAAACGGAAGTCATCAAATACTTACGAAATCTTTAGATTTGTAAGTAACAAGCCGGTAGGCGGACATGGGTAGTCGCTTACCCAATATAACTCTGATGCGATGGGCCCATTTCGGTGGGGAATTGACCTGAGGATTAAGCACAAGAAAATCATGATTCTAAGCTTCAAGGGTTAATGCTGCAGATTGTTTTTTTCGTTAAACTCCCACATTTAGAGGTTTTCGGCCGTTGTTAGCATCGGAGGGCCCATAGCAACGTTTCTTTCTACACATAACTAGGACATACATGAACCTACCAACCAGTTTCATGTATATCTGACTCATAGTCTCTGAGATATAACGAACTTCGTTTTTTTTTTATTGTTTTTGACAAGGGTTCATTCAAAGTCTATCTTCTCCGACAGTTTTCATAGGATCCGGCTGGAAATTTTGACAATATGGCTGAATGTACTGACCACAGTCGATCGTGGCTCGATTTTTGATTTTCGAAAAAAATAATTTTTTTAATGATTTTTCTAAAATTTCAAAGTCCCGTGCTAGGCAACGGTGGGTGTCCATAGCAACGGTTCTCATTTCACACAAACTAGGTCAGGTGATAACTACCAACCGAAGTTTCATCGAAATCGCCATTGTACACTGAAATCGCCATTTTAAATACCGATAATAAGGGTAGAACAAATCTCAAAATTTTTTTAATTTTTTTTCGACTAATCGACTACCCAACAGACAAACAAACAGACAAACAAACCAGACGATTATTAATATCCCGCTCCCTCCGGAGGGCAGGCCCCCCTAACAAACGGACGCCAACGTTGTCAGACGGAATAAAAACCCGTCATCTTGTTACAAAAACAGCTAAAATTGATGAAAAAGCGGCCGAAATTGAACAACACAGTAATACGGTCGCAATAGCAAATAAACCGAAACCAACACGTTTATTCTACACGCAAGAACGGTCGTGACGGACACAAGAACGGTCAATCCCGAAATAGAACGGTGGGGAATGGAAGCAACATCGGTTATTTCCGTCGGAAACGGCGGAGACCGAAGCGAAAGCGATTCATTCCGGTTACCAAATGTGGAAACATGGCGGCTTGAAAAGTTCTTGAAGTTTAGGTAAGTTAACTTTAACGTAGTCTGCCTTGAATATATCATGTCTGTTAATGAAAACCCGTTTGTGGTTGCGGGATATATACAAGCAGCGATAAATGCGCCCTCTTGACTTAATGTGTGGCTGCATTTCGTGTATTCGTGCCCCTGCTGCAGCGATCAGTGACGATTGATCGTTTATTTTGCAAGAGGTAAAAATTTATAGTAATAATAAATTGCAATTCCAATAAAATAACAAAGTTAATATGAATAAAAACTGTAAAAAGATCCCATACACGATCCCCTATGTTGAACTGGCATATACACAACTAGCGACTTAACTCAGGGGCTCGAAATACAGGCAAACCAAACATTATCATCACAAAAAATTCGGTTTAATAAATTGTTAAAACTACATCAGGTAACTATACCCATATATTATCTATATACATTTATGTTCGAGGCACAACACTAAAAATTTACATACCGTAACAGGTCGTTCGACTGCATCCGCATCTTGTTCGCATATACAATAACCGGAATGAACCGCTTTTGTTTCGCTTTCGGACGTTTCGCGACGGAAATAACCAATCTTCTCCGTTCCCCACCAATCTATTTGGGATTGACCGTTCTTGTTTCCGCACGACTTTCTGTGTAGAATAAACGTGTTGGTTTCTATTATATCTGCATTGCGACCGTAATTACTGTGTTGGTTCAATTAGGCGCTTTTTCATCAATTTTAGCTGTTTTGTAACAAGAATGACGGGTTTTCATTCCGTCGGACAACGTTGGCGTCCGTTTGTTAGGGGGCCTGAAATCGCCTTCGCCAGCATCGAGAGCTAAACAAGATGGCGTCCGCTAGCTGATCGAGAGCTAAACAGAGATGAGCGTCCGCTAGCTGCATCGAGAGTAAACAAGATGGCGTCCGCTAGCTACACGCTGCCCTGTGGCTGTAAATGGCATGAGCGTTCGATGTATTTCCGGTTCAACGGTTACGCTCTTCTGCGAGCCTCGACTATGACAACAAAAAAAGTTGCCACATGAGCACAAGCGTCAAATCGTTCAACATTAAATTCTCAAGTCCTGCTGTTTGACGGTTTAAAAAAAAAGAAGAAAAAAGCTCTCCACACGTAAGTGTAGTTATAGTGAAGTCACACAAGACGGACAAGATGGACAAGACTTTTTTTTTTCAAGTTTTTTTCGGATGGACAAGACGAGACGACGCATTTCTCACATTGAAGACCGCACATCATCCACAGATGTCACCGACCAAAAAAAAATAAAAAAAATTATAATCAAAAATTAATAAATAAATAAAACCAACGAAAGTGCGTATCAGGTTTCAGAGCACGAACATCCACAAAACGATCCAAGTGTTGGTTTACTCTGTTTTTCAGCTATTTATTACCTCTCCCAATCACGGAACAATTATTATTAAATAAACAACAACAAAACAACAACAACAACAACTTTCCCCGCCCTCTCGCTCGCACCGCCTTTGGACGTCGGGAAGCGGGAAATGTTGACGTCGCGATCATTTCCTCGTTGAAGTTTCTGGCGTTGTGAAGGTGTGGTTGGTCACATCGTCCGAATGTGGTAAGCGGTTTAAACGATTGTGTCGTACATCGCTGTTTTCTCTTTCAGGATAACACGTCACGCAAGGAGCTTGAATGCGGGAGGAGGCCATTGGCCATCAGCCTACGCCTACCATCTCGCTACGTTATTCATCGTACTGTAAGGAATTATCATGTGGAGAGGGGGAACTTGGTAATTATCACTATCCTGGCGTTGTGTCTCATCATGGAGACAGGATGGCCCAGGTGCGCACTCTCTCCCCTCTTCCCTTTAAATTTAGTGTATCGGGAAATAATATATTGTCTGGAGAAAAAAGAGTGAAGGTGAGCAGTGATTCGTGATTTGGTAGTTTTACCAGAAGGGGTTGCTGGTGACCTTGAGCGCCCTGTGGAATATGGGGGTGGGACAATAGCAGACAGAGCGGGGGTGGGGGGGGGGTGTGTGAGACCAGAGAAGAGACAGTGGAACACAGAAAGACCACTGACTCCCTGCGGTGAGAGAGTGAGAGAACCCAAGACTCAGCCTCAATTCAAGAGATGCCAAATGATTCTAAATGCTTGTTTCACAGCATGAAGCCGAGAAGGTGGAGGCAGGAGCACCAGCCCAGAGGGGAGAGCAGTACTCCATCAGGCTGTGGACGAAAGCTTTGTATGTGGTCAGGAGCTCAAGGTGGACGAGGAAGGACTTTGCACGACATGGGATTCCCTCATCAGTGACTGGCTTTGGAGGCCAGGTTGGAAATGTGGCTTTCCAGGAAAGATCATGGCAGATAAGTGAGACCCAGAAGCTTGAATGAAAGGACTTCTTCCGGAGGATTGTTGAGGAATTAGATGGGGGGGGGGGGGGTTCCCAAACGGTCCTTTCGGAGAGACATTGTGAGAGTGTGAGATTTGTCCGGATTGAAAGACATTTTCCACGTGTTGGACCAGTTTGTGATTTTAGCCCAGATCTCCAGAGAGTGATGAAGTTGCTGCTTGCCGGTCTGAGGGATGACGCGATGGTAAGCTAGAGGGTGGAGTCATCAGTAAAGAGAATAAGAGGATTTTCCAGAGGGGCGGAGAGATCATTGATGAAAACCAGAAAAAGAACAGGGCCCAGAACGCTGCTTAGGAACTCCAGCCTGGACAGGAAGAGGGGTTGAGAGAACTCTTAGGGCCACACGTTGGCTGCGACAGGAGAGGAGTCTACGAGCCCATGAGTGGAGATGGCCTTGGATACCATAGGAAGAGATTTTGGTGAGCAGGGCCGGTGTGCCAGACTGTGTCAAAGCACACGATGTAGACAAATTATTTGAGAAAAGATTCTAAAAAGAGGGCAAGATATAGCTTTTTAAATTGTGTTACTTTGTGAAGATCTTATTAAATCTACTTTAGTCCAGATGTTCATGTTATTGAAATATATGGAAGGGAAAACAAGATCTATGTCTGTTCCCACTGTTGTCCTTCCTCTCCCGTGCCCTCTTGTCTCATACCCCCCTTGCTGATACGTTGTGTGTTAGCTCTCATACGAGCCTCGACAAGGTATAACCAAAAACAAAACAAACAAAGTCACTGGCTTATTGTATCAGGAAAAGTGAAATGAAAAGCAAAATAACCAATCAGCAGTCCAAATATAGCATGGGAAGCGGTCGCCGTAAACTGGGAGACAGAATGAACGCAACGACAGAGACCACTATATATAATATATATGCATAAACAATGGTCACTGTATATAATATATATATATATATAATATATATTATATATATTATACTAGCGATACCCGTGCGCATGCACGGGATAGCAGTACAACATAATGTGTAGCAGACGACTGACCGTACAGCGGGAATGACAAAAATACGCATTGTGCAAAAATGCAAGTGGTACATGGAACGCCAAGACTTCCCAACATTGTCAGCATGTCCGCTAAGTGCCACAGCAATTTCATAGGGATCGTGTGAAGGCGAGCCGAGTTTTGTGTGCAAGCTGGGTATTATAATAGAGATATGGTATATGAATTGTGGTTGTGTGCTACATAGCTCTATGGCAGCAATGTGAACAAGCCAATTCTAAAAACTTGTTTTCACTTTGCATTATGGGGTATTTTGTGTATATCGGTGACAACAACTTTAAGTTAATCCGTTTAAATAAGGCTGTAACACGACAAAATGTGAAAAAGTCAAGGGTTGTGAATACTTTCTGAAGGCACTCCAATCCACAAAATGATGGTTTGATGCCATTGTAGTAATTTTTCTGGAGTTGGGTAGTGCTGTGTTTTTGTTCTACATTTGTTTGATTTACAGTCAGGGTGTGTCTCTTTCTCCCAAGGTGCAAATCGTATTCCTTCCTGCTTGCAAATGGCGAAAAGCAGCTATTGACTTTGTGGAGGGAGCCATTGTCCGTATAAAGCTCAAAAACTTTGTGTAAGTATTGGTACGTTTATGGGGTATGGGGCAGTAGTTGGATATAAGACCTTGACACCACATTGTGTTTCATGTGGTGTATTGGACCTTGTGAACATGTATTAAGACATGTGCTTGGGAGAATTGCTGGTGTATGGTCCAGGCGAGAGATTGCCTTATCAATTTTAGAATTGAGGAATAAGGATGGTTCCTTCTCGTGAAACTTGACGGTCATTGGCGCACATCAAAGCTCCAAAACTTTATGCGAGTATTATTGTTAGGATTATGTTTCAGCTGCCAACTATGTCCTAACTCCAAAGATATGTTGCATTTAAATTTTGTGACTGGATTTTACGTCGTGATTCCTTAAGCCCAATACCTCTCGATTGTTTAAAATAAAAATAAAAATTTATACATAAGTTAGAAATGTGACGGGTGGTGCTTGTTAGCACACTACCTTTGAGCTTTTTTAACCTGAGTTAGATTCCCGACATGACTATAAACTCAAATTGGTGCTTATCAAGCAGGCCGTTTCATCAACATGTGACTTCCCTCGAGCGGAGCGTTAAGCAGTTGTTCCATCTGCTGGCATTAGTTGGTGAGCATTAAAGATCCCGCGGTACCTTTCATGAAGAATAAGTGAGTTATCGCTGCAACCTAAACAAATTCCAAATACATGTCGCCTCAGTTGAACATCATGCTTGGCCAGCCATTTCAAAAATGACTTGGGCCATGCATACATGCTGTTTGAGCCATAGACCATATCTTGTTGAGAACATAAAAGAGGAGAGAGTAATTTGTATAATATTGGCTTAAAAGATTTTATGAGTCTCTTTCATTGTCATTAAAATGCGTTGTTTCCTTGTAACCTGTATGCCAGCACTTTTGATTTGTGTGAGCTTTTTCCTGGACCCAACCTCAACATGATAATTGGGCCAAATGGCTCGGGGAATCCTCTATTTGTGTGTGCCATCTGCCTTGGCCTTGCTGGGAAACCTTCTTTGCTGGGACGAGGTGAATAAGGTACTGTGTGAAAAAAAACTTGACCCGATCAAGCAATCACATATACTCTGAGTTGAAATATTATTGTTACATATGTACGGAAGAAACATTGAGAGCAGCAAAGTACAAAATCTCTGTCTTTCTCGGACAGAACACTAATTTATATAGAATGTAGTTATGGGAATTTTCCTACCTGAGGAAGCATCAGAGATAAGAAAACAGGAATGGTAGTCCATCCCGTTCTGAACAAAGCATTCACCAAGACTTTGTGAAATCTTAGTAAAACAACATATCACTCAATGTTCCTCATTTCTTAATTAGCAAACACCATTTATGTTTAAAACCATTCACAGTGTGCGAGCAGGAATTCATCTCCCACACATTCGTGGTTTGATTACAAGCAAGCAATTTGATTCACAGAACAATGGACTCGCTCATCCTCAGGGCAGTACATGTTGCAATTGTGCTAAGCAAACGTCTGGGCTGCTTCTCTTCTTTCAAGGACGTAATATAACGTATTTCGTTTCTTATACAACAACCTTTCATTTGCTTCGACTCTGGTCAGATCTTTTACCCATGATCTTCTTGTGAACAACTCCATTTGTGGTGACAAAACGACTTCAGTTCATTACAGTGCTTTGCAACAACTTTATACCTTTATAAGCATTTAAAAGCATTTGAAAGCATACAAGAGGAAATGAGTACATGTATTGTGGACAAGAGCATCGATCTCACTAGACAGCGTGATTAATGCAGAACACCAAGCTTGGCGATAGTCGTGTGATCCACAGAGCTTTATCATCACCTCACATGACAGGAAAGGTTGGTGCAGCATATTAGCATTTCAGCAAGATGGAATTAATTCTTTTTCTTCCACAGCACTTGTCGCCAAATGTGCCATTTGTAAATTGCCCTTCCACCTCTTCTCTTCTGCGACCACTGTTAATAGACGCAGTGTCGAATAAAAAGTCCAATTTTCTTTCCTTCCTTTCATTGCTTCAATGTCGATTCAACTTTATTTTCATGCTTTGTTTACCAGCGGGGTTTGTGTACGTTCATTCCGATCCGCAGTGAAAAGTCAGTTTTGAACATTGAATCAATTGGACCAAGCAGTGGGGCTTGGAGTGGAGCCCCTCCCTACTCCTCAGCAAAACTTGTATTTGACAAAGCTGATCAAATATGAAGAGCGAAGCTTTTATTTGCCAATAACTCCACATGGCAGATAAAGTGATTGCGGATTAGGACGGACCTCAGATTAGAACCATGATTTTGTGTTGTTTGTTTGTTTTTTCTGTTTCAAAAAAGTGCCTTTTCCATTTCCAAAAAGGTGACATATCTACTCAGATATGTTTGCATGCCTCTTCAGGTGTACATATATACTCTATTGTTTGCATGCCTGTTCAGGATGTACATATCTCCTCCATTGTGCATGCCTGTTCAAGGTGTACATATCTACTCCATTGTTTGCAGAAACCTACTGTAAGTTTGTAGGGGTAAAATGAAAGTACCCTGAATTTTTGAAGGTTGTGGTGGTGGAGGTGGAGTGGATTATGTTTTAATATCAAGAACACTAACCATGCTCGCGTCTTCTTTGTTCACTTTAATTTTTCTTAATTAGACGTCCTCCTTTGTTCCCTCTTGTTATCTCCATTACTGCTTGGAACTTCTTTCATACCTTTTTACCTCTTTGAATGGTGTATCTAAAATAAAGCAGTGTATTGTTTTGTTTACTTCCAAATTTTCTTCTTTCAGCTTGGACATTTTTGTGAAGCAAGGAAAGAGAAAAAGTATGGTGGAAATCAACCTGTACGTGTTGCACTCTGATTTGGTTTGATTACTTGCGTTTTTTCATAATGTGGAATTTAAAAGCTATTAAAAAGAGAAACCTTATTGTAAATAGTAATACCCACTCGCTGGAGCGAGACGATTGTTTTTTCAGAATTGGCATCGTTTCCCCACCTGCAATTACCCCCTCCCGCCGACATGTCAGTGGTTAAAGCACTTACATTATTTCGCTTATCCAGGTGATAATCATTAGTTGTCTCCCAATGCTCGGGAGAAGGTTTTAAATGCTCATAACTGACCCTGGGTGTCCTGAGCTCAGCCGTGTGTGGAGATTGTTCCAAGCCGTTTTGATTCTATAATTACACTGGTCGACAAAATCGAACTTTTTTCTTCCTCGTCAAGATGTACATACACTTTTCTAGACCAGTTTGCACGCTGATTCCAAATCTGTTTTAGTTTTCTTATGGGGCATTTTGTTATCAAAACTATGCTCGCATTAATTTCAACACAATTAGGTAATAATCACACATTAGGCAGTTACGTTACAACTTTCTTCATTTTTCAATATTTCGCGCGGTGGCCGGCCCAGTTAACCCCCGACCCAAATTTGTGGTAGCGCAGGCGGGTTAACACCGACTATCCCCCGGACAGCGAGTGGTCCCTTGTTAAGAGGAGCGCGACACATTGATCGACATAGATTTTAACACGTGCTCGAAGGGTAATGTGGAGGGCAATAGCGGACGGCGAAGGAGTACTCGGAATGGAACGGATGACACGGGGTTTAATCCGCGAACCCACTCAATTAAACGAATACAATTTCTCAAAAGGAATACATTTAATGAATACGCAAATATTTACAAGACGATAATTCAAACAGTATAAGAATGAGATGAAATAACTAAATCCTACGGTGAGGCCTCGCACATAGACGGCAAACACAGACAAGGGTGACAAAATGAAAAGAAGAAAACCCCCTTTTGCAGTACACTGGTACTCAGCTTGGGTCAGAGCTGATCCATGTCGAACCCAGAATGAGGCGCCTCCACCATCCAACCTGCACGTACGCGTGCAAAATGGCGCTTCTTCTCGTCGCAGGGTGCAGACGTACACACAGCAATCCACAAGCAGCTTTCCACAACGCCGGCTCAAGAAAAGGGCCAGCTTCCTCTTCCAAATGTGCTACCTGCCTCGTGCAGTCCTTAAACGACCTCGTGTGTGTACTCTGCTGAACTCCCGTCCTGAACAGACGGAAGCCTCCACAATCCCCACGCTGCAATGCACCAGCCTCTCCTCACCACCTGTGCTCATGTGCCTGCCTCTCCCATCCTTTCAATCACTCCTCTCTCCTCTCCTGCGCTCTATTATCCTCCGCCTCTGGGCGTGGGCCCGCTTGGCCCCCAAACCAGGGAAAGGCGGGGCTTCTCTTGTTGTTGTCGTTTCAGGGATGCGTTCCCAGCTTTACTGCCTGGCTTATAAATATAAAAAATAGGAGGGTAAATCAGTCCAGAGGAACTTATTTTACCCCTACGGCCTAGCTAATTAATACCGACCACCTCGTGTGGTGACACGGTAATACTTAAGCTCAGATTCCCTCACTCGTTCCATCGAGATGCTTTCTAGCGTCCACGAATCCGAGCAACTCTACACAATGCTAAATTCCTATTAAATCCTTCCATCTACCCCCAAACCGTAACATAATGAATCCCATAAACATTGTACACGACTATACACTGGGTTAAATTTATACAGTATTTTCAGATCCCGATATTCACGGTTCAGTGATTCGCGGACACCCGCATATTCGCGCTTCATAAATGTGACCTGCTTCTACATTTGATTTTTTTTTTTTTTTTGCTGGTTTTTTCACATTTTCGCGTTTTTTTCACGAGCGTATTTGCGGTTTCTCTGACCTGCCTTCTACATTACGGCCTGTGCTTCGCGATATCACTGATTTTCGTGGGCGTATGTTGTGTTTTTTTTTAATTTTTTTATTTTTGTGGACGAATTGCGGTTTTTCACATGATTTTTTTTTATTGCCGTCATGAATCACAAACCGCAAGGAACCTGTCTCCCATTTTTATCTCCACTGACGAGGTCGCCAGGGCTATTATGTTTTCGTGTTGTCCCAATATGTACCTACGTCGGTCCGTCCGTGCTAAATCTCGTTATTGTGATATCTAAAGAACCGTGGAATTGATTTGTTCAAACTTGGTTGCAGTATATATTGACACACAATGATGATTAGATTCATCGAGAGCTAAACAAGATGGCGTCCGCTAGCTGCATCGAGAGCTAAACAAGATGGCGTCCGCTAGCTACACCGCGCCCTGTGTGCTGTAAATGGCGATGAGCGTTCGATGTATTTCCGGTTCAACGGTTACGCTCTTCTGCGAGCCTCGACTATGTACAAAAAAAAGTTGCCACATGAGCACAAGCTGTCAAATCGTTCAACATTAAAATTCTCAAGTCCTGCTGTTTGACGGTTTAAAAAAAAAGAAGAAAAAAAAGCTCTCCACACGTAAGGTAGTTATAGGTGAAAGTCACACAAGACGATGCCCTCAGACTCCTAATTAACTACTCATCAATCATTTGTGCTGCCGTACTACGAAACCAACGAATCAACCCCTCTCCTCCCGCACATTACCAGCACCACCTTTCATCCATGCCTTAAACACAAATTCTTCTACCACCCATACCATGATCTTTATCTACCATTTGGTTCCAATTATGGCGCCTACGCAACACTCAACGCACATAACCCCTCCACTTTACTGTCCCCCCCCCCCCACCCCCCTTTCCACATCCCCCCTCACTCCATCTCCTCCAAAACCTCCTCCTCACCCTGCCCATGCAAGCCTTCCAAGATAGACATGACAATGCTAAATAAACAACTACTGTTAAGGAGAACCACCAGAAAAATTTAAAACACAGAGGGCACCACATTCCTTCAAAACATTCATTCATAAAAAACTGGCGAGTGAGTATTGCAATAAGTAGCCAAAGAGAAGTGATGGTAATGTTCCGGGTCAGACAGAATAGAGCAATCCAGGTCACAGAATCCAGCCTGTAGCAGGAGACATGCCCTTAAGCCAAATACGCAGCCCTGCCATCGCAGAGAGCACTGTTGCCATGCACTGGCCCCTCCAAGTCCTCAGCCATTCCGTCGACTGCCATATCAAGGCAGCTCTTCCACCCTCCTCCAATTCCCTGCGAACCACGAAGATGACAGCATCCCGCCTTTTTTCGGAGAGCATTACCAACATCAACAGCCAAGCCGAATCGTACAGTGTCGATGTGAACTCACACATCTTGCCGGTAACAGTGGTGGGCAACTTCAACGACACGGCGGTGATCAGCACGCTGCACTAATCAGTGTTGCCACAGGCAATGCAGCATCGTGCAATCGCACACCCACCTGCTCACTTGATTCCGCGCAGCAGCCACCCCTTCAACAGGGTTAATAAAACAAAAAGGAGAGGTGGGTCGGACGAGCCCTATCACGGGCATGGACTGTGATGCCTCCCCTCTCTCAGGCCATTCCCCGTCTCTGACCAGGCCAACCGGCAGACAGGAATGAGCCAAAATAAAGACCGGACACCTATTTTGTCCTACCACACTACAGAGTCAAAAGCACCCATGATCTCCAGATTAGTACACCAAACAAGCACAGGACGCGTAAACATGTAACAGGCGCCGAGGTCCTTATTACATTGTAGAAATATACCCATCAGAGAATGGGGAATCCCCCCGCCATGACAACCACTTTTTCACGAATGGCCGCGCCATATCGGCAACATCTTGCGATCCGGCCCTACGCCCAAAATCACACTAGCGGTTCTTCCTTTTCAGGTGGTGCATAGGTGTGAATGCCCAAATTTCAAATCGATATGCCTCTAGCGAACAGTTTCATGAACCGGTCTATCGCACATCACAGTAAAATCGTGACGCCCAGCCAGCCGGACGGACGGACGACCCGGGTGACAGACGATATCCCCTTCCGCCACGCGGCCGGGGGGGGAATTAAAAACACACAATATCCTACACGTGTCGAATGTAAACTGAGCGAGAGGCGGATAGCACATCCCTTAATTATGACTGATGACCTCCCTCTACACCCCCTCCCTCCCCAATAAATGACATATGCAACCAATATCATAATAATAGGATACAAAGAAATCAAGAGCAAATCAGACTATATGCAGACCACTATGCAGCAAGGTATCCTTCCTTCTTTGACTACCTCAGTATCGGCGCCAGCGTAGCATTCTTCATGGATGTACTTTTGGGTTTAATATGGCTGCCAACCATGTGACCTATATCAATAATATGCTCAGTGAACCTTTTGCTTCCTCTATACAGGTTCATACGTGTAAAAGTTTAACCTCAATTTCTGTTACTCAGCCGATCTGAGAGACGAGATTTTTGATAAGGTTTTTTTTTTTTTTTGAACAATATGCGCTCTGCTGAATACGTGACGTCCTATGACGTAATGAAAAACTTTTTCTGGTGCGAACCATTTTATCCCTAGACTGATCCCTCAAAAATTTTCATAGCTGTCCTCAACGTAGCCCACCACTGTCTGTGGCGTGGTCTTTTGTGATCGTCACCTAGTATGCAAATTGAGACCCCATCCATAACGAGTGGCACCCTATTGCACTCCCACCTGCCTTTTAAAAAAAACAGTCTCATTCCCCAGGCATGGGCAGCACGTACTTAACTATGTGCCAAGGTTCATTTCATCTTCCTTGGTGCGGGTTTCAAGATTAGAGGTCCAAACGTCTTTCCAATATAGGCTGTCCACCACGTGACTCTATGACTCCACATCATAATTATCATTAGAACACAAATCCTCACATGCAGTACTTCGCACCCATGCGTTGGAAAAAAAGTGTCTTAAACTCCGACAACGTGGTGTGAGAAAACACGCAAAGTTCTCGTGCGAAAAACAAACCTGACAGACAGACAAACCAGACAAACCAACAGACCAAATTGCAAATATCACCCTCTCCTTTTGCGCACGAGGGTGACAACGACGACCTGCCCACGACCTATCAGGAATAGTCCAGTCATCTGGGAATTGACATCAGTCTTCGGTTTTATGACCCACTCGCATTTCAAATTAGAGTGCAATGGAATCAAAAAGGGTTCTGAGTATTTGACAGAATCTCTCCCCATAACATTTTCAAATGTGGCGAACAGTAAATGAATCAATTAAACACACCTAGCACATACTTCCACGGAAGGCGTGATCTTCCGAGATACTACCAGAGTTTTGACCAGCAGCTATATTTAATCAATAAGTATAATAAAATATTTTTTAAAGCTGCGGTAAAGGACAATGCTTCACACCACAATCATAACTCCATAACCCAGTGATTGATAAGCTCGCACTCACCTGTGGAAGAAATGGCACACAGAGGTTTCCAAACTGGCATATTCAAAGCCTCCACTCTGTTCTTCCACCTGCTTGAGGCTAACTAGACACCATTTATCTGCCCAAGTGGACTGTTGCTTGAAAGACAACACATCTCCCGCCGTCCGAATCAATTATCCACATTTTTTTCATGGCGGTCCTTCCTACAATACTGGAAAACAAACAGTTACAAAATCTACGATTCAACAATGCAAATATTTTTGTATGTCCAAGTACATCTAATATACTAAGCCTAGTATAATATATATAGTATCATATATATCTATATATATATAATATATATTATATATCATTTCTGCATTAGTCTCACACATTACTCCATTACTATACCAAAATAAGGCAACTATCCTGTCACATCTTCATAACACTTGGGCCCGAACAAGTCATTCATTACCATCACATAAATTACAGCGTGGGCTCAGATAGCTCTGGGATGCTGATTCAAAACTCGTTTTTGGTTTCCTTCAGCACAATTATCCTTTTTGTGATGAGACTGGTCCAATATAGTTTGCATACAAAGGTTATTGCCTCAATTGTATAATTAATGGGAGGACGTTTTCATCCAAGGAGGTGGTTTTCACAAAATCTAGGCCTGTGTCCGATTTCCGTATGCCTTATGGGACTAGTTGTGCTACCCACACATTATTTACAGGCACACTCCAGCATGTGACTAAGCGTCAAGCAAATGAAGCACGACACCGAGCCGAAGACTACACGAGCGACCAGTCGATCCACTCCTGTCCGCAGCTCTATTTTCTTTTTAGTTGCACCCAAAGCAGATTTTCCTGCCCAACCTCTCTACATCAAGACGGATTTTAATTGATAGAAATATTGTGCCGAAAGCCGATGGGTAAGAAGAATGTATGACCGGAGCGGTTTAAATACCTTTATTGATGAAATATCCAAACATCTGCCACACTTAAAAGTGTTTACCGGAAAATGTGGAGGGGGGAATCTTTTGTGGGCCCCAACATCAGAGAATCCCTGCTAGACAGCCAGGGGCAGATGAAGTAAGACTTGATTTATCTTGAATTAAGAAAGCCTCAATATTAGAACTAAAAGCACATAGCAGGCTTTCAAAAATAAAATTTGTGTAAACTTCTTGTACCGGTAACCACAAGTCTCCCGCACCAACAAAGATGGAGTCCAGAAAACTGCTCGATGCATATAAAAAAAAAACAAAAATGGGCCTTCACATGGATCCTTTTGACAAAAGTACATTTTTTTTTCATTCACATCCGACTCGGTTGTTTGCTTCTCCCCGGGGAAATCCTTTGATGGCACCTCTCTAGTTGCGAGGAGTGACGACGAACAGGGAAAACATGAACGCTTTCCATAAAAACAATTCAGGCAATTAGAAAATCGACGCCTTCCAAGGTTTTCGAGACCAAAGTCTATGCTGCGCAGACTACTGCTGGAATGTTGTTATTGTGACAATCCAGACAAATTTAACCAAAAGAATATCGTACTTGCAAACCGGTTTTTAAGCTTGTTATATATTTTTTTTCAAAATGTGGTCTATGGTACTGTCTAGTGTTGTACCGGAGGATGTACCCGACAAAAAGTGTGCTACCCGACATATCGCCGGAGATTACCATAACTCACTGAAAAAAACGCCGGGCCGAATGTCGAGGATTGTATTTTTCGAATGGGAACAAGAAACAACCGGGCAAAATACTGTGATATCATATTCGACAAGACATGCCATCCACCTACAATTTATTACATCATGTGATACATACCTATACCAAGTGTTTTGGATTGAAATCCCTTCACTGTTCTCACACATCAACATTTTACCTGTGCAATGACCTATGACCTCTTGGACTCCATTATCTAATCAGTTTATGTATACACATTTATATAATACGTTGTACCAAGTTTCTGAACTTTGCATCTCTTCAGACTTTTTTAAAGTTATCGTCAGGGCGAAAGGTAAACGACAAAACGCCTACACGGACTCTGACCTGTTGACCTAATAACCCCAAAATCTAATCAAATCAGTTGTTGTCAATATATACTGCAACCAAGTTTGAACAAATCAAATTCCACGGTTTCTAGATATCACAATAACGAGATTTAGCACGGACGGACAGACGTAGGTACATATGTGCGGACAACACGAAAACATAATAGCGCCTGGCGACCTCGTCAGTGGAGAATAAAAATGGAGACAGGTTCCTGTGCGGTTTGTGATTCATGAGGGCAATTAAAAAAAAAATCATGTGAAAAACCGCAAATACGTCCACAAAAATAAAAAAAAATAAAAACACAACATACGCCCACGAAAATCAGTGAATACGCGAAGCACAGCCGTACAATGTAGAAGCAGGTCAGAGAAACCGCAAATACGCTCGTGAAAAAAACGCGAAAATGTGAAAAAACCAGCAAAAAAAAAAAAAAAATGCAAATGTAGAAGCAGGTACATTTATGAAGCGCGAATATGCGGGGTCTCGCGCGAATCACTGAACCGTGAATATCGGGATCTGAAAATACTGTATAAATTTAACCCAGTGTATAGTCGTGTACAATGTTTATGGAATAATATTGTTTACGGTTTGGGGTAGTAATGGAAGGATTTAATAGGAATTTAGCATTGTGTAGAGTTGCTCGGATTCGTGGACGACTAGAAAGCATCTCTCATGGAACAAGTGAGGGAATCTGAGCTTAAGTATTACGTGTCACCACACGAGGGGTGGTGCGGTATTAATTAGCCTAGGCCGTAGGGATAACATAAAATAGTTCCTCTGGACTGATTACCCTCTATTTTTTATATTTTAAGCCAGGCAGTAAAGCTGGAAACGCATCCCTGAAACGACACAAACAAGAGAAGCCCCGCCTTTCCCTGGTTTGGGGCCAACGAAGGGCGCCACCCCAGAGGCGGAGGATATATAGAGCGCAGGAGCGAGAGAGAGGAGTGATTGAAGAGATGGGAGAGGCAGCACATTGCACAGGTGGATGAGGAGAGGCTGGTGCATTGCACGTAGGGGATGTGGAAGGCTTCCGTCTGTTCAGGACGGGAGTTCAGCAGAGTACACACACGAGGTCGTTTAAGGACTGCACGAGGCAGGTAGCACATTTGGAAGAGGAAGGCTGGCCACTTTTCTTGAGCCGGCGTGTGGAAAGCTGCTTGTGGATTGCCTGGTGTACAGTCTGCCCTGCACCCTGCACAGAGAGGAAGCGCCATTTTGCACGCGTACGTGCAGTGGTGGATGGTGGAGGCGCCTCCATTCTGGGTCGACATGGATCAGCTCTGACCCAAGCTGAGTACCAGTGTACTGCAAAAGGGGGTTTTCTTCTTTTCATTTTGTCACCCCCTTGTCTGTGTTTGCCGTCTATGTGCGAGGCCTCACCGTAGGATTTAGTTATTTCATCTCATTCTTATACTGTTTGAATTATCGTCTTGTATAATATTTGCGTATTCATTAAATGTATTCCTTTTGAAGAAATTGTATTCGTTTAATTGAGTGGGTTCGCGGATTAAACCCCGTGTATCCGTTCCATTCCGAGTACTCCTTCGCCGTCCGCTATTGCCCTCCACCATACCCTTCGAGCAGTGTTAAAATCTATGTCGATCAATGTGTCCGCCTCCTCTTTAACAAGGACCACTCGCTGTCCGGGGGTACATGTCGGGTTGTTAACCGCCTGCGCTACCAAAATTTGGGTCGGGGGTTAACTGGGCCGGCCACCCGCGCGACAATATTGAAAATGAAGAAAGTTGTAACGTAACTGCCTAATGTGTGATTATTACCTAAATTGTGTTGTAAATTAATGCGAGTCATATTTTTGATAACAAATTGCCCCATAAGAAAACTAAAAACAGATTTGGAATCAGCGTGCAAACTGCGTCTAGAAAAGTGTATGTACATCTTTGACGAGAGAAGAAAAAAAGTTCGATTTTGTCGACCAGTGTAATTATAGAATCAAAATACGGCTGGAACAATCTCCACCAACGGCTGAGCTCAGGACACCCAGGGTCAGATTATGAGCATTAATAACCTTCTCCCGAGCTATGGGAGACAACTAATGATTATCACCTGGATAAGCGAATAATGTAAGTGCTTTAACCACTGACATGTCGGCGGGAGGGAGGTAATTGCAGGTGGGAAACGATGCCAATTCTGAAAAACAATCGTCTCGCTCCAGCGAGTGGGTATTACTATTTACAAATAAGGTTTCTTCTTTTATAATAGCTTTTAAATTCCACATTATGAAAAAACGCAAGTAATCAAACCAAATCAGAGTGCACACCGTACAGTTCGATTTCCACCATACTTTTCTCTTTTCCTTGCTTCACAAAATGTCCAAGCTGAAGAAGAAAAATTTGGAAGTAAACAAAACAAATACACTGCATTTATTTTAGATACCCATTCAAAGAGGTAAAGAAAGGTATGAAAGAAAGTCAAGCAGTAATGGAGATAACAAGAGGGAACAAAGGGAGGACGTCTAATTAAGAAAAATTAAAGTGAACAAAGAAGACGCGAGCATGGTTAGTGTTCTTGATATTAAAACATAATCCACCTCCACCTCCACCACCACAACCTTCAAAATTCAGGATACTTTCATTTACCCCTACAAACATTACAGTAGGTTTCTGCAAACAATGGAGTAGATATGTACACCTTGAACAGCATGCAACAATGGAGGAGATATGTCAGCTGAACAGGCATGCAAACAATAGAGTATATATGTACACCTGAAGAGGCATGCAAACAATATCTGAGTAGATATGTACACCTTTTTGGAAATGGAAAAGGCACTTTTTTGAAACAGAAAAAACAAACAACAAACAACAAAAATCATGGTTCTAATCTGAGGTCCGTCCTAATCCGCAATCACTTTATCTGCCATGTGAGTATGGCAAATAAAAGCTTCGCTCTCATATTTGGATCAGCTTTGTTCAAAATACAAGTTTTTGCTGAGGAGTAGGGAGGGGTCCACTCCAAGCCCCACTGCTTGGTCCAAATTGATTCAAAGTTCAAAACTGACTTTTCACTCGGGATCGGAATGAACGTACACAAACCCCGCCTGGTAAACAAAGCATGAAAATAAAGTTGAATCGACATTGAAGCAATGAAAAGGAAGGAAAGAAAATTGGACTTTTTATTCGACACTGCGTCTATAACAGTGGTCGCAGAAGAGAAGAGGTGGAAGGGCAATTTACAAATGGCACAATTTGGCGACAAGGTGCCTGTGGAAGAAAAAGAATTAATTCCATCTTGCTGAAATGCATAATATGCTGCACCAACCATTTCCTGTTCATGTGAGGTGATGATAAAGCTCTGTGGATCACACGACTATCGCCAAGCCTTGGTGTTCTGCATTAATCACGCTGTCATAGTGAGATCGATGCTCTTGTCCACAAATACATGTACTCATTTCCTCTTGTATGCTTTCAAATGCTTTTAAATGCTTATAAGGTATAAAGTTTGTGCAAAGCACTGTAATGAACTGAAGTCGTTTTTGTCACCACAAATGGAGTTGTTCACCAAGAAGGATCATGGGTAAAAGATCTGACCAGAGTCGAAGCAAATGAAAGTGTTGTTGTATAAGAAACGAAATACTTATTTACGTCCTTGAAAGAGAGAAGACAGCCCAGACGTTTGCTTAGCACAATTGCAACATGTACTGCCTCTGAGGATGAGCGAGTCCATTGTTCTGTGAATCAAATTGCTTGCTTGTAATCAAACCACGAATGTGTGGGAGATGAATTCCTGCTCGCACACTGTGAATGGGTTTAAACCATTAATGGTGTTCTGCTCAATTAAGAAATTGAGGAACATTGAGTGATATGTTGTTTTTACTAGATTTCACAAAGTCTTGGTGAATGCTTTGTCAGAACGGGATGACTACCATTCCCTGTTTCTTATCTCCTGATGCTTCCTCAGGTAGGAAAATTCCCATAACTACATTCTATATAATTAGTGTTCTGTCCGAGAAAGACAGAGATTTTGTACTTTGCTGCTTCAATGTTTCTTCCGTACATATGTAACAATAATATTTCAACTCAGAGTATTGGTGATTGCTTTGATCGGGTCAAGTTTTTTTTCACACAGTACCTTATCACCTCGTCCCAGCAAAGAAGGTTTCCCAGCAAGGCCAAGGCAGGATGGCACACAAATAGAGGATTCCCCGAGCCATTTGGCCCAATTTCATGTTGAGGTTGGGTCCAGGAAAAAGCTCACACAAATCAAAAGTGCTGCATACAGGTTACAGGAAACAACGCCATTTTAATGACAATGAAAGAGACTCATAAAATCTTTTAAGCCAATATTATACAAATTACTCTCTCCTCTTTATGTCATTATCTCAACAAGATATGGTCTATGGCTCAAACAGCATGTATGCATGGCCCAAGTCATTTTTGAAATGGCTGGCCAAGCATGATGTTCAACTGAGGCGACATGTATTTTGGAATTTGTTTAGTGTTGCAGCGATAAACTCACTTATTCTTCATGAAGGTACCCGGGATCTTTAATGCTCACCAACTAATGCCAGCAGATGGAACAACTGCTTAACGTCCCGCTCGAGGGAAGGTACACACTTGTGATTGAAACGGCCTGCTTGATAAGCACCAATTTGAGTTTATAGTCATGTCGGGAATCTAACTCAGGTTAAAAAAAGCTCAAAGGTAAGTGTCTAAACAATGCACCATCCCGTCACATTTCTAACTTATGTATAAATTTTTATTTTTATTTTAAACAATCGAGAGGTATTGGGCTTAAGGAATCACAGACTAAAATCCAGTCACAAAATTTAAATGCACATATCTTTGGAGTTAGGACAATAGTTGGCAGCTGAAAACATAATCCTAACAATAATACTCGCATAAAGTTTTGGAGCTTGATGTGCCCAAATGACCGTCAAGTTTCACGAGAGGAACCATCTTATCCTCAATTCTAAAATTGATAAGGCAATCTCTCGCATGGACCATACACCAGCAAATTCTCCCAAGCACATGTCCTTAATACATGTTCAAAGCGTCCAATACACCACATGAACACAAGTGGGTGTCAAGGTCTTATATCCAACTACTGCCCCATACCCATAACGTACCAATACTTACACAAAGTTTTTGAGCTTATACGGACAATGGCTCCCTCCACAAAGTCAATAGCTGCTTTTCGCCATTTGCAAGCAGGAAAGGAATACGATTGCACCTTGGGAGAAAGAGAACACACCCTGACTGTAAATCAAACAAATGTAGAACAAAACACAGCACTACCCAACTCCAGAAAAATTACTACAATGGCATCAAACCATCATTTTGTGGATTGGAGTGCCTTCAGAAAGTATTCACAACCCTTGACTTTTTCACATTTTGTCGTGTTACAGCCTTATTTAAACGGATTAACTTAAAGTTGTTGTCACCGATATACACAAAATACCCCATAATGCAAGTGAAAACAGAGTTTTAGACATTGGCTTGTTCACATGCTGCCATAGAGCTATGTAGCACACAACCACAATATTCATTATACCATATCTCTATTATAATACAGCTTGCACACAAAAACTCGGCCGCCTTACACGATCCCTATGAAATTGCTGTGGCACTTAGCGGACATGCTGACAATGTTTGGGAAGTCTTGGCGTTCCATAGTACCACTTGCATTTTGCACAATGCGTATTTTTGTCATTCCCGTGTACGGTCAGTCGTCTGCTAACAGTTATGTTGTACTGCTATCCCGTGCATGCGCACGGGTATCGCTAGTATATATATATATAAATATATTACTATATATATATATATATATACGTGCCATTGTTTATGCAATATATATTATATAGTGGTCTCTGTCATGTGCGTTCATTCTGCTCTCCCAGTTACGGCGACCCGCTTCCCATGCCTATATTTGGACTGCTGATTGGTTATTTTGCATCTTTCATTTCACTTTTCCTGATACAATAAGTCCCAGTGACTTTGTTTGTTTTGTTTTTTGTGTATACCTTGTCGAGGCTCGTATGAGAGCTAACACACACGTACAGCAAGGGGGGTATGAGACAAGAGGGCACGGGAAGGGGAAGGACAAACAGTGGGAACAGACATTAGATCTTGTTTTCCCTTCAGTAATATTTACAATAAACATGAACATCTGGACTAAAGTAGATTTAATACAGATCTTCACAAAGTAACACAATTTAAATAGCTATATCTTGCCCTCTTTTTAGAATCTTTCTCAAAATATTTGTCTACATCGTGTGCTTTGACACAGTCTGGCACCCGGCCTGCTCACCAAAATCTCTTCCTATGGTATCCAAGGCCATCTCCACTCATGGCTCGCTTAGACTCCTCTCCTGGTCGCAGCCAACGTGTGGCCTAATGGATTCTCTCATCCCCTCTTCCTGTCCAGGCTGAGTTCCTCAAGCAGCGTTCTGGGCCCTTCTTTTTTCTGGTTTTCATCAAATGATCTCTCCGCCCCTCTGGAAAATCCTCTTATCTCTTTACTGATGACTCCACCCTCTAGTTACCATCGGTCATCCCTCAGACCGGCAAGCAGCAACTTCATCACTCTCTGGAGATCTGGGCTAAAATCACAAACTGGTCCAACACGTGGAACATGTCTTTCAATCCGGACAAATCTCACACTCTCACAATGTCTCTCCGAAAGGCACCGTTTGGAACCCCCCCCCCCCCCATCTAATTCCTCAACAATCCTCCGGAAAGAAGTCCTTTTCATTCAAGCTTCTGGGTCTCACATCTGCCATGATCTTTCCTGGAAAGCCACATTTCCAACCTGGCCTCCAAAGCCAGTCACTTGACTGGATCCCATGTCGTGCAAAGTCCTTCCTCGGTCCACCTTGAGCTCCTGACACATACAAAGCTTTCGTCCACAGCCTGATGGAGTACTGCTCTCCCCTCTGGCTGGTGCTCCTGCCTTCCACCTTTCTCGGCTTCATGCGTTGTGGAAACCAAGCATTAGAATCATTTGGCATCTCTTGAATTGAGGCTGAGTCTTTGGGTCTCTCACTCTCTCACCGCAGGGAGTCAGTGGTCTTTCTGTGTTCCACTGTCTCTTCTCTTGGTCTCACACCACCCCCCCCCCACCCCCCGCTCTGTCTGCTATATGTCCCACCCCCATATTTCCACAGGGCGCTCAAGGTCACCAGCAACCCCCTTCTGGTAAAACTACCAAATCACGAATCACTTGCTCACCTTCACTCTTTTTTCTCCAGACAATAATATTATTTCCCGATACACTAAAAATTTAAAGGGAAAGAGGGGAGGAGGTGCGCACCTGGGCCATCCTGTCTCCATGATGAGACACAACGCCAGGATAGTGATAATTACCAAGTTTCCCCCTCTCCACATGATAATTCCTTACAGTACGATCGAATGAACGTAGCGGAGATGTAGGCGTAGGCTTGATGGGCCAAAATGGCCTCCTCCCGCATTCAAGCTCCTTGCGTGACGTTGTTATCCTGAAGAGAGAAAACAGCGATGTACGACACAATCGTTTAACCGCTTACCACTTCGGAACGATGTGACCAACCACACCTTCACAACGCCAGAAACTTCAACGAGGAAATGATCGCCGGACGTCACATTTCCGCTTCCCGACGTCCAAAGGCGTGTGCGAAGCGAAGAGGCGGTGGGAAATGTTGTTGTTGTGTTGTGTTGTTGTTTATTTAATTTAATAATTTTTTCCGTGATTGGGAGAGGTAATAAATAGCTGAAAAAACAGAGTAAACCAAAAACACTTGGATCGTTTTGTGGATGTTCGTGCTCTGAAACCTGATACGCACCTTTCGTTGGTTATTATATTTTATTAATTTTTGATTATAATTTTTTATTTTTTTTTGGTCGGTGACATACTGTGGATTGACCTCTGCGGTCTTCAATGTTGAGAAATGCGTCGTCTCGTCTTGTCCATCCGAAAATAAAACTTGCAAAAAAAAGTCTTGCTCCATCTTGTAC